>OZ023243.1:6761087-7219951 GCA_964006365.1 Trididemnum miniatum | reverse complement strand
GATATTGCTTCATAAGCACATTGTGTTGTTTTAGCTTGTTTTGATGCATTCACTTCTTTCTACAACTTGTAATTATATACTGCGTTACCAGCCAAAGAAGTCAGTAGTTGCCAGTGCCAACGAGGGCAAATTGTCACTAATTTCTGAATTTGCAACTGTGGAAACACGCTTTAAATTTTCACATTGTAATCTTGCTATTACACTTTTTAAGTTTTAACCTGCAACCAAAACATAATTCTTTCAAGGATTGCAACCACAATTTGATACATTAAAATTGCTTAATCTGTCAATTGCCTACAACTGAACTTATTAGCTATTATAATTTGCAACTTCAACTATGTGTAACAACAAACCATTTTCTAACCACAACAATACCTACTTTGGCAAGTAAGGGGTTGTAATACACAAGCAAGAACCGGTATTCAGGTATTCGTTTGTTTGCTTGCTAAACTTCTTTATAGAGATTATTTTGTCATAAAATGGGGTACCGGTACACTGGTACAGCGATTAAGGAAAAAGCTTACAAATAAATCCCCAATGTAATGTATTTGAGTTTAAGGATGTGATCCTGTGATAATAAATGTTTTACAACTGTTTTACATGCTTCTGCAATCTGATACTGCATTATACTGTTATAGGGCGATCACACTGTCACAAAACTGCAAACTATTGCAGGGTAATTAATGTGGCATACATGTAAACATAAAATGAAAAAAAAACATACCGGTACCACAAGTACTTTGCTATTTTGATGATATCAACACATATCCAATCAAAGCTAAAAAAACATTAACAGTTACAGTACAGCTGGGCTATTGCAATACAATGATCAAATTCTGATTCTTAGAAAACCACATCCAGGACATCTGAAAAATGTACCGGTAATGATATGTATCACTTACCACTTTGAGTTTTACACTAATCAAAATTATCTGCAATAAACCTTTAGTGGGTAAAATTAAAAAAAAAAGCCTCAGACACAGCTCGATGAAGAGTTTGATAAAATTTTAAAAAGATAAAATTGATATAATGTACCCAGTACCTGTGTAATACTAAACGAGAAAAATTAAACGCAATTTTCTTTTTTTTAGATACTGTTTACAAAAATACAAAGAGATAAGTGCCATTACTTCCTGGTCTTCAATACTGACAATCTAACTAAGAAACCTTTAAACATTTAAATAATATTTTGGATTTGTCATATACATACTCAGCATTATTTATGATAAAGGTCGCTTAATTCAGTAACTGAGTTTAAGATTTGTCAATATTGAACTTTGTAAAAAGAAGATTGCATTCAATTTTTGTCATTTAATATAACTTGATAACTTCCCTTTTACTTGAATGTAATCTGTATATTGACTTCAGTCCATTCAGCCAAATCGTCCAGGCCTATGCACTATGTACTCTGATACCTGGGTACTGGCCTAATCCAACCTCTCTGAATCTTAACTAGGGTCAACCTTATTGTAAACCACCGTAAATTCTTTTTTCTTGCTTTGCTTTACATTCACTGCAGTGCTTCAGTGCTCTAAATAAATAGCCTACCTGTAAATTAGTGAGCTCTGCGTTCTCTACCAGATTGGACATCGCTATTTGGGACATCGCGGACATCGCAATTTGGGACATCGCGGACATCGTTGACATCGCGGACATCGTTGACATCGCGGACATCGTTGACATCGCGGACATCGTTGACATCGCAGACATCGCGGACATCGCAGACATCGCGGACATCGCGGACATCGTTGACATCGCGGACATCGTTGACATCGCGGACATGTACTATTTAGTAACACCGTTTGTAATTGCTGTGAAAGTTTAAAAGTATAATACAATTGAATGTATAATCCATTGAACAAGCTATTACAGTAAATTTCAAAACACGTTACTGGGGGGGGGGGGCAAAAAAGTTCACTGGATTTTTTTTTTTTTTTTTTTTTTCAGTCAATCTACGATTTTTTTTTCAGTCAAGTTGATTTTTTTTCAGTCACATTCTAACTTAAGCTTAATAGCCACATTTTCATACACTCTTGTGAACTATGAAATTTATTGAAGTTTTCAAACAAGATACGTACGTCACATAAGATGGAAAATTTGAAAGCATGGTGCGGTACAAACAAATAATTAGTTATGTCGGGAACAGAGCAACGTATTAACGACACTTTATTTCATCATTACCTGTATAATAGCTATTATTATCACCAGAAGAAAAGCGCAATTGTTAAACCTGAATAATTGCAAATTTCTTTCGGTCATTGCCAAAATATACGGTCAATGACCGACAAACAGGCCCGTAGCTACGGGGGGGCACAGGGGGGCCGGCTCCCCTGTAACTTCTCGAAAAATTTGCAAATTTTTCTGAAAAAAATTGCGAAATTATAGATACAAGAAAAACCTTGTTTTACGAGTCGAAAATAGCGCTAGTATAATGTAACAATGATGGTGATAAACGCGTGACCCTGGTTGAGCGCCCGAGCAAAAAAGTGCGGTTGGAAGTTGAAACTCCGCAGAGGAACCTGCTTTTGAGCCAAATTTTTACTGCTATTTTCATTTCAATCGTAAACAGCGTTGCCAACTGGTGTAGGTACCAGATTCGAAAAATCTGGTACATTTTTTGGCTATTTGGTAGGTAAAGTTTTGGTTTGGCAGCCTATATTTCTGGTACATTTTGAAAATATGCTTAAACTCAGTCTATGGAGGGTAGACCGCAAAAACCACATTATCGCAACTCTTCTTCAGCCAGTCAGCATTTGAGTCCTCGATCATGTTTGGACTCGTAGCTTTGAAAGGAATCGTGTTTATGATATCACAAAATTCTTTGTGATGGAAGAAGGTAAAATTTAGTCATAGCTGCAGTAGATGTAATCATGGTCTGATGTAATAAAAGTCTGGCGTAAACGAAGTAATAGAGCCAGCGTAGGCTAATTTCTTGTGCAATGGTACTAGTAGTAGCAGACGCAGTTTATTCATTCTAACAAAATCAAGATAAACGGTAAGGCACAAGAAAAAAACAGCGAAAAACATAGGCCTGAAGATCAGCTTTATAATTCAAATACATCCTCATACAAATGTGTTTGGAAAGGAGCACCGAAAAAACCGCTAGGTAGAAGATTGGTCAGAAATCTTAAATGTAAGGACTTCTTGCTTACCTTACCCGGTTTTGCAACCAAGTATAGTTCGTCTAACTATGCTTGTTTTAACGTTTATTCGTTTTGCTGCTCACTCCTTTTCTGGGGCATATTTCGTGTTGTTATCTCTTTATTGCCATTTGCCGGTCATTCGCCTCTGTGCAAGTAATACAAGCAAAACTATTGTTGTAGTATTATCTTCAGAAACTTATTTACTTTTAAAATACCGTGCACATACACCGTACAGAGAAACCAGTAAGCTGTACACGTGTACAGTTCATATGTATAGAATGATAATAATTATGCTAGCCTACTACTACTTTGTCGGAGTGTCTGACGTCATATATATAACAAAAATGTGGGCCCCAACGGGCCCTCCCTGAAAAAAGTTCTGGCTACGGGCCTGCCGACAAATGACCGAAAAAAACAAAAAAAAAACAAACAAACTAGGTTTCAGTACAATGTTAGACCAGGTCAGACTAAAACTTAGAATTTTGCTAGGGGTACGAACAATTTTCCAGAGTGCGGTGACCTTTATCACCCCGACTCAGATTTGGGCCACGCATCACACCATTATAGTCATTCTTTAGGCCTACTAAGATGATATATGCTATGCCACAGAAATTCTTGAACGTGAGCCACCACAGTCGTGTTTATCAAATTGATATCTTTGTGGCTCTGCTTTTGCTGCATGTGGTAGCGAACGCTTTGGGTCATCAGTCCATTTTATTATGGCTTCCCGAAAAGGGAAGCCATATTACTTTTGTTTGGCCATTTGTGCACTTTTTGACACTTCCAGCAGCTGTAGCTGCTAAACTACTGTTCCAATTCAAAAGTGACCTAGAGTTCAAATGTGTGTCCCACCTAGGTCTACACCTTGGTCGCCCTAACTTTCCCCGGCAGCCCCCCACTTTCTAGATAAAAAATATTTTGTTTCCGAAAAATTCTTTTTTTTTTATGGCTTCCCGAAAAGGGAAGCCATATTACTTTTGTTTGGCCATTTGTGCACTTTTTGACACTTCCAGCAGCTCTAGCTGCTAAACTACTGTTCCAATTCAAAAGTGACCTAGAGTTCAAAGGTGTGTCCCACCTAGGTCTACACCTTGGTCGCCCTAACTTTCCCCGGCAGCCCCCCACTTTCTAGATAAAAAATATTTTGTTTCCGAAAAATTCTTTTTTTTTTTTTTTTTTTTTTTTTTTTCTTTTTTTTTTTTTTCAACACCAAATTTTGTGCAGCCTAAGGCTTTTGAACTGCTGATGCTAGAGACTTGAAATTTTCAGGGATGGTAGATCTTATCGGGAACTTGTGCCTAACAGCTTTTGGGGGGTGGCGGTCGTCAGGTTAAAGGTCAAAGGTCAAAAAACCAAATTTACTAAAACCTAATATCTTTTGAATGACTACAGGTAGGACCTTCAAATTTTCACAGTATATGCATATCAATGTGGGGAATAATTATATGCATAACAATGACCTGATCGTGACGTCACTTAGGGTCAAAGGTCAAATCAACGCATCTTAACAGATTTTTGTGCAGCCTAAGGCTTTTGAACCGCTGATGCTAGAGACTTGAAATTCCCAGGGATGATAGACCTCCATGTGAACTTGTGCCTAACAGCTTTTGGGGGGTGGCGGTCATAAGGTTATAGGTCAAACGTCAATCAAATAAAATGATCAAAAATCTGATCAAACGCTAATAACTTGTGAATGGCAACTGGTAGGACCTTCAAGTTTACGGAGCAGATGCATCTCAACGAGGGTACAAAAGCACCAACAGTGATTAGTTTTGCGTGACGTCACTTGGGGTCAAAGGTCAAATACGCAAATATGTCGTTTGGCAAATAACTATTGATGGAAAACACATAGGAACTTGAAATTGATAGGGTTGGTGTGTCTTGATATGTCCTTGCAGTGTACCAACTATAAACGTTCTATGTCACGTGACTCGGGGTCAAAGGTCAAAAAAATTGGGAAGTGTTGCCAATCTTGCGCAGCCTAAGGCTTTTGAACCGCTGATGCTAGAGACTTGAAATGTTCAGGGATGGTAGATCCTATTGGGAACTTGTGCCTAACAACTTTTGGGGGGTGGCGGTCGTCAGGTTAAAGGTCAAAGGTCAAACAACCAAATTTACCAAAACCTAATAACTTTTGAATGACTACAGGTAGGACCTTCACATTTTCACAGTATATGCATATCAATGTGGGGAACAAAAATATGCACAACAATGACCTGATCGTGACGTCACTTAGGGTCAAAGGTCAAATCAACGAACCTCAGCAGTTTTTTGTGCATTTGAAGGTTTTTGAACCGCTGATGCTAGATACTTGAAATTCCCAGGGATGTTAGACCTTTATGTGATCTTGTGCCTAACAACTTTTGGGGGGTGGCGGTCAACAGGTCAAAGGTCAAACGTCAATCAATTAAATTGACAAATAGTTTGATCAAACCCTAATAACTTGTGAATGGCAACTGGTAGGACCTTCAAATTTGCATAGCAGATGCAACTCAACGAGAGTACAAAAACACCAGCAATGATTAGTTTTGCGTGACGTCACTTGGGGTCAATGGTCAAATACGCAAATATGTCGTTTGGCATATAACTATTCATTCAAAACACATAAGAACTTGAATTTGATAGGATTGGTGTGTCTTGATATGTTCTTGCACTGTACCAACCATGAACGCTCTATGTCACATGACTCGGGATCAAAAGTCAAAAAACCGATAAATGTTGCCAATCTTGCGCAGTCTAGGGCATTTCAACCGCTGATGCTAGAGGCTTGAAATGTTCAGGGATGATAGACCTCGACGTAAACTTGGGTCTCACAACTTGCGGGGGTGGCAGTCAAGTGGTTTGAGGTCAAAAGTCAATAATAAGAAAATGTTCACAAGCTCATAACTGTTAAATGACAACAGCTAGGACCTTCAAATTATCGGAGGATATTTATCTCAATGTGGGTAACAAAAATATCAATATAATGAAGGGTTACTCCAGAGCGCCTGACTTGGAGTCAAACGTAAAAAACGTGAAATTTCAGGAAACCTCATGAAAGTCAAGCAAATTTATGTAATCCGTTAGAGGGCAGTAGGGAAACATGTTTTTGAGCTATTTTGGCTTAAAACTTTTTCATTCGTGAGTGAGCCGTATGAGTTTGTGGTTAAAGTGACGTTTTAATCAGCAATAAGGGGCACATGGGAATTGGCCAAGTGGTTGGTGCATTGGACTCATGACTTAGCTTTGTGGATTCCTCGCATTGAAACTGTGTTCGCATTGCGGCGAAGAGTTTGTTAGAGTAATAGCTAGCATAATCCGCTATCAGATTATCAAGCTTGTGGTTTCGCGAAATTGGTTGTAATTGCCGTGTTTCCCGATAATAAGACCTACCCGCAAAATAAACCTAGCGTGATTTTTGAGGATGATTTTAATGTAAGCCCTATCCTTAAAATAAGCCCTAGTTGAGAGCGGCAGAAAGACGAAAAAGTCAAACATTCTTTTTTTATATTTATTCAAACTGCTTTAATGCGGTGTATGCCATCCTTTTCAAAAAATTCTTGAATAAATTGTTGTTAATGAGTTTCTGAAAAAAAACATGTTAATGGCAAGTAAATGTAGATCTTTTTTCGTAATTTCTGTTTATTTAAAATCTCGTAATTTTTACTTTGCAACTTCATTTTTTGATATATCAAAATAATACATCCCATTTTATGCCGCGATTTCTTGGCCCTTAGAAACGAGCACAAGCTCCATGATTTAATTTCGTTTTGTGTGAATGCAGTCGTCCTTGCTGCACAAATCCTTCAAGAATCATGGCGTTTATTGTTTGAATTTACTGCAAGATTTGCCAGCTTGTTGGAAATGTCAGAGAAACAAGATGATTTTGCTGCAGACTTGTGTAGCATTGTGCCGGCCGATTAGCTCAGTGGCTAAGCCCACCCTATCGGTGCGGGAGGTGTGAGGTTCAATTGCGTGGTCGGCCAAATCGTCACAGTGTCGCCAACGGCTCGCCACCGTTGCGACGTTTGTTCGGAGTTGTGTAGCCCAAGCGCTGCGCCGCGTAGGTGGGCTCCGCCACTCGTTACACGCTTGGGCGTAATATCGCGAGTATAATGAAGATTTGATTGTTTGTGCAGCATCATCACTGTACACGTGAAGAAATTTAAGGATAATAGTTTTATTAAGATTTCGATGACTGTATTACAGAAATGTAAGAAGTCGTTACAATATTATTAAGTTTCTGGAGCACAGGCTGCAGGAAGTTAAACTTACTTCATGTGTGATAATGCCCACCTATACTTTGCAGGGATTTGTTGTTTTTTTAAGTTGTAAAAGCGAAGTCGCTGTGCTGTTCCCTTAGACGTTTGGGTCCCTAGTAAGCTTGATCGGGAAGCCATAAGCGGGTGCTTGTTTTTTATGGCTTCCCGAAAAGGGAAGCCATATTACTTTTGTTTGGCCATTTGTGCACTTTTTGACACTTCCAGCAGCTGTAGCTGCTAAACTACTGCTCCAATTCAAAAGTGACTTAGAGTTCAAATGTGTGTCCCACCTAGGTCTACACCTTGGTCGCCCTAACTTTCCCCGGCAGCCCCCCACTTTCTAGATAAAAAATATTTTGTTTCCGAAAAATTCTTTTTATGGCTTCCCGAAAAGGGAAGCCATATTACTTTTGTTTGGCCATTTGTGCACTTTTTGACACTTCCAGCAGCTGTAGCTGCTAAACTACTGTTCCAATTCAAAAGTGACCTAGAGTTCAAATGTGTGTCCCACCTAGGTCTACACCTTGGTCGCCCTAACTTTCCCCGACAGCCCCCCACTTTCTAGAAAAAAAATATTTTGTTTCCGAAAAATTCTTTTTTTTTTTTTTTTTTTTTTTCTTTTTTTCTTTTTTTTTTTTTTCAACACCAAATTTTGTGCAGCCTAAGGCTTTTGAACCGCTGATGCTAGAGACTTGAAATTTTCAGGGATGGTAGATCTTATTGGGAACTTGTGCCTAACAACTTTTGGGGGGTGGCGGTCGTCAGGTTAAAGGTCAAAGGTCAAACAACCAAATTTACCAAAACCTAATAACTTTTGAATGACTACAGGTAGGACCTTCACATTTTCACAGTATATGCATATCAATGTGGGGAATAATTATATGCATAACAATGACCTGTTCGTGACGTCACTTAGGGTCAAAGGTCAAATCAACGAATCTTAACAGATTTTTGTGCAGCCTAAGGCTTTTGAACCGCTGATGCTAGAGACTTGAAATTCTCAGGGATGATAGACCTCCATGTGAACTTGTGCCTAACAGCTTTTGGGGGGTGGCGATCATAAGGTTAAAGGTCAAACGTCAATCAAACAAAATGATCAAAATTCTGATCAAACGCTAATAACTTGTGAATGGCAACTGGTAGGACCTTCAAGTTTACGGAGCAGATGCATCTCAACGAGGGTACAAAAGCACCAACAGTGATTAGTTTTGCGTGACGTCACTTGGGGTCAAAGGTCAAATACGCAAATATGTTGTTTGGCAAATAACTATTGATGGAAAACACATAGGAACTTGAAATTAATAGGATTGGTGTGTCTTGATATGTCCTTGCGGTGTACCAACTATAAACGTTCTATGTCACGTGACTCGGGGTCAAAGGTCAAAAAAACCGAAAAGTGTTGCCAATCTTGCGCAGCCTAAGGTTTTTGAACCGCTGATGCTAGAGACTTGAAATGTTCAGGGATGGTAGATCTTATTGGGAACTTGTGCCTAACAACTTTTGGGGGGTGGCGGTCGTCAGGTTAAAGGTCAAAGGTCAAAACACCAAATTTACCAAAACCTAATAACTTTTGAATGACTACAGGTAGGACCTTCAAATTTTCACAGTATATGCATATCAATGTGGGGAACAAAAATATGCACAACAATGACCTGTTCGTGACGTCACTTAGAGTCAAAGGTCAAATCAACAAACCTCAGCAGTTTTTTGTGCATTTGAAGGTTTTTGAACCGCTGATGCTAGAGACTTGAAATTCCCAGGGATGATAGACCTCCATGTGATTTTGTGCCTAACAACTTTTGGGGGGTGGCGGTCAACAGGTCAAAGGTCAAACGTCAATCAATTAAATTGACAAATAGTTTGATCAAACGCTAATAACTTGTGAATGGCAACTGGTAGGACCTTCAAATTTACGTAGCAGATGCATCTCAACGAGAGTACACAAACACCAGCAATGATTAGTTTTGCGTGACGTCACTTGGGGTCAAAGGTCAAATACGCAAATATGTCGTTTGGCGTATAACTATTCATTCAAAACACATAAGAACTTGAATTTGATAGGATTGGTGTGTCTTGATATGTTCTTGCACTGTACCAACCATGAACGCTCTATGTCACGTGACTCGGGGTTAAAGGTCAAAAAACCGATAAATGTTGCCAATCTTGCGCAGTCTAGGGCATTTGAACCGCTGATGCTAGAGGCTTGAAATCTTCAGGGATGATAGACCTCGACGTAAACTTGGGTCTCACAACTTGCGGGGGTGGCAGTCAAGTGGTTTGGGGTCAAAAGTCAATAATAGGAAAATGTTCACAAGCTCATAACTGTTAAATGACAAATGACAACAGCAAGGACCTTCAAATTATCGGAGGATATTAATCTCAATGTGGGTAACAAAAATATCAATATAATGAAGGGTTACTCCAGAGCGCCTGACTTGGAGTCAAAGGTAAAAAACGTGAAATTTCAGGAAACCTCATGAAAGTCAAGCAAATTTATCTAATCCGTTAGAGGGCAGTAGGGTAACATGTTTTTGAGCTATTTTGGCTTAAAACTTTTTCATTCGTGAGTGAGCCGTATGAGTTTGTGGTTAAACTGACGTTTTAATCAGCAATAAGGGGCACATGGGAATTGGCCAAGTGGTTGGTGCATTGGACTCATGACTTAGCTTTGTGGATTCCTCGCATTGAAACTGTGTTCGCATTGCGGCGAAGAGTTTGTTAGAGTAATAGCTAGCATAATCCGCTATCAGATTATCAAGCTTGTGGTTTCGCGAAATTGGTTGTAATTGCCGTGTTTCCCCGATAATAAGACCTACCCGCAAAATAAAACCTAGCGTGATATTTGAGGATGATTTTAATGTAAGCCCTACCTTTAAAATAAGCCCTAGTTGAGAGCGGCAGAAAGACGAAAAAGTCAAACATTCTTTTTTTATATTTATTCAAACTGCTTTAATGCGGTGTATGCCATCCTTTTCAAAAAATTCTTGAATAAATTGTTGTTAATGAGTTTCTGAATAAAAAACATGTTAATGGCAAGTAAATGTAGATCTTTTTTCGTAATTTCTGTTTATTTAAAATCTCGTAATTTTTACTTTGTAACTTCATTTTTTGATATATCAAAATAATACATCCCATTTTATGCCGCGATTTCTTGGCCCTTAGAAACAAGCACAAGCTCGATGATTTAATTTCGTTTTGTGTGAATGCAGTCGTCCTTGCAGCTGCACAAATCCTTCAAGAATCATGGCGTTTATTGTTTGAATTTACTGCAAGATTTGCCTGCTTGTTGGAAATGTCAGACAAACAAGATGATTTTGCTGCAGACTTGTGTAGCATTGTGCCGGCCGATTAGCTCAGTTGCTAAGCCCACTCTATCGGTGCGGGAGGTGTGAGGTTCAATTGCGTGGTCGGCCAAATCGTCACAGTGTCGCCAACGGCTCGCCACCGTTGCGACGTTTGTTCGGAGTTGTGTAGCCCAAGCGCTGCGCCGCGTAGGTGGGCTCCGCCACTCGTTACGCGTTTGGGCGTAATATCGCGAGTATAATGAAGATTTGATTTTTTGTGCAGCATCATCACTGTACACGTGAAGAAATTTAAGGATAATGGTTTTATTGAGATTTCGATGACTGTATTACAGAAATGTAAAATGTCGTTACAATATTATTAAGTTTCTGGAGCACAGGCTGCAGGAAATTAAACTTACTTCATGTGTGATAATGCCCACCTATACTTTGCAGGGATTTGTTGTTTTTTTAAGTTGTAAAAGCGAAGTCGCTGTGCTGTTCCCTTAGACGTTTGGGTCCCTAGTAAGCTTGATCGGGAAGCCATAAGCGGGTGCTTGCAGCTGCCATCTAGTTTTTTTTTTTTTTTTTTTTCAACACCAAATTTTGTGCAGCCTAAGGCTTTTGAACCGCTGATGCTAGAGACTTGAAATTTTCATGGATGGTAGATCCTATTGGGAACTTGTGCCTAACAACTTTTGGGGGTTGGCGGTCGTCAGGTTAAAGGTCAAAGGTCAAACAACCAATTTTACCAAAACCTAATATCTTTTGAATGACTACAGGTAGGACCTTCAAATTTTCACAGTATATGCATATCAATGTGGGGAATAATTATATGCATAACAATGACCTGTTGGTGACGTCACTTAGGGTCAAAGGTCAAATCAACGAATCTTAACAGATTTTTGTGCAGCCTAAGGCTTTTGAACCGCTGATGCTAGAGACTTGAAATTTCCAGGGATGATAGACCTCCATGTGAACTTGTGCCTAACAGCTTTTGGGGGGTGGCGGTCATAAGGTTATAGGTCAAACGTCAATCAAATATAATGATCAAAAATCTGATCAAACACTAATAACTTGTGAATGGCAACTGGTAGGACCTTCAAGTTTACGGAGCAGATGCATCTCAACGAGGGTACAAAAGCACCAACAGTGATTAGTTTTGCGTGACGTCACTTGGGGTCAAAGGTCAAATACGCAAATATGTCGTTTGGCAAATAACTATTGATGGAAAACACATAGGAACTTGAAATTAATAGGGTTGGTGTGTCTTGTTATGTTCCTGCAGTGTACCAACTATAAACGTTCTATGTCACGTGACTCGGGGTCAAAGGTCAAAAAAACCGAAAAGTGTTGCCAATCTTGCGCAGCCTAAGGTTTTTGAACCGCTGATGCTAGAGACTTGAAATGTTCAGGGATGGTAGATCTTATTGGGAACTTGTGCCTAACAACTTTTGGGGGGTGGCGGTCATCAGGTTAAAGGTCAAAGGTCAAAACACCAAATTTACCAAAACCTAATAACTTTTGAATGACTACAGGTAGGACCTTCAAATTTTCACAGTATATGCATATCAATGTGGGGAACAAAAATATGCACAACAATGACCTGTTCGTGACGTCACTTAGAGTCAAAGGTCAAATCAACAAACCTCAGCAGTTTTTTGTGCATTTGAAGGTTTTTGAACCACTGATGCTAGACACTTGAAATTCCCAGGGATGATAGACCTCCATGTGATTTTGTGCCTAACAACTTTTGGGGGGTGGCGGTCAACAGGTCAAAGGTCAAACGTCAATCAATTAAATTGACAAATAGTTTGATCAAACGCTAATAACTTGTGAATGGCAACTGGTAGGACCTTCAAATTTACGTAGCAGATGCATCTCAACGAGAGTACACAAACACCAGCAATGATTAGTTTTGCGTGACGTCACTTGGGGTCAAAGGTCAAATACGCAAATATGTCGTTTGGCGTATAACTATTCATTCAAAACACATAAGAACTTGAATTTGATAGGATTGGTGTGTCTTGATATGTTCTTGCACTGTACCAACCATGAACGCTCTATGTCACGTGACTCGGGGTTAAAGGTCAAAAAACCGATAAATGTTGCCAATCTTGCGCAGTCTAGGGCATTTGAACCGCTGATGCTAGAGGCTTGAAATCTTCAGGGATGATAGACCTCGACGTAAACTTGGGTCTCACAACTTGCGGGGGTGGCAGTCAAGTGGTTTGGGGTCAAAAGTCAATAATAGGAAAATGTTCACAAGCTCATAACTGTTAAATGACAAATGACAACAGCAAGGACCTTCAAATTATCGGAGGATATTAATCTCAATGTGGGTAACAAAAATATCAATATAATGAAGGGTTACTCCAGAGCGCCTGACTTGGAGTCAAAGGTAAAAAACGTGAAATTTCAGGAAACCTCATGAAAGTCAAGCAAATTTATCTAATCCGTTAGAGGGCAGTAGGGTAACATGTTTTTGAGCTATTTTGGCTTAAAACTTTTTCATTCGTGAGTGAGCCGTATGAGTTTGTGGTTAAACTGACGTTTTAATCAGCAATAAGGGGCACATGGGAATTGGCCAAGTGGTTGGTGCATTGGACTCATGACTTAGCTTTGTGGATTCCTCGCATTGAAACTGTGTTCGCATTGCGGCGAAGAGTTTGTTAGAGTAATAGCTAGCATAATCCGCTATCAGATTATCAAGCTTGTGGTTTCGCGAAATTGGTTGTAATTGCCGTGTTTCCCCGATAATAAGACCTACCCGCAAAATAAAACCTAGCGTGATATTTGAGGATGATTTTAATGTAAGCCCTACCTTTAAAATAAGCCCTAGTTGAGAGCGGCAGAAAGACGAAAAAGTCAAACATTCTTTTTTTATATTTATTCAAACTGCTTTAATGCGGTGTATGCCATCCTTTTCAAAAAATTCTTGAATAAATTGTTGTTAATGAGTTTCTGAATAAAAAACATGTTAATGGCAAGTAAATGTAGATCTTTTTTCGTAATTTCTGTTTATTTAAAATCTCGTAATTTTTACTTTGTAACTTCATTTTTTGATATATCAAAATAATACATCCCATTTTATGCCGCGATTTCTTGGCCCTTAGAAACAAGCACAAGCTCGATGATTTAATTTCGTTTTGTGTGAATGCAGTCGTCCTTGCAGCTGCACAAATCCTTCAAGAATCATGGCGTTTATTGTTTGAATTTACTGCAAGATTTGCCAGCTTGTTGGAAATGTCAGACAAACAAGATGATTTTGCTGCAGACTTGTGTAGCATTGTGCCGGCCGATTAGCTCAGTTGCTAAGCCCACTCTATCGGTGCGGGAGGTGTGAGGTTCAATTGCGTGGTCGGCCAAATCGTCACAGTGTCGCCAACGGCTCGCCACCGTTGCGACGTTTGTTCGGAGTTGTGTAGCCCAAGCGCTGCGCCGCGTAGGTGGGCTCCGCCACTCGTTACGCGTTTGGGCGTAATATCGCGAGTATAATGAAGATTTGATTTTTTGTGCAGCATCATCACTGTACACGTGAAGAAATTTAAGGATAATGGTTTTATTGAGATTTCGATGACTGTATTACAGAAATGTAAAATGTCGTTACAATATTATTAAGTTTCTGGAGCACAGGCTGCAGGAAATTAAACTTACTTCATGTGTGATAATGCCCACCTATACTTTGCAGGGATTTGTTGTTTTTTTAAGTTGTAAAAGCGAAGTCGCTGTGCTGTTCCCTTAGACGTTTGGGTCCCTAGTAAGCTTGATCGGGAAGCCATAAGCGGGTGCTTGCAGCTGCCATCTAGTTTTTTTTTTTTTTTTTTTCAACACCAAATTTTGTGCAGCCTAAGGCTTTTGAACCGCTGATGCTAGAGACTTGAAATTTTCAGGGATGGTAGATCCTATTGGGAACTTGTGCCTAACAACTTTTGGGGGTTGGCGGTCGTCAGGTTAAAGGTCAAAGGTCAAACAACCAATTTTACCAAAACCTAATATCTTTTGAATGACTACAGGTAGGACCTTCACATTTTCACAGTATATGCATATCAATGTGGGGAATAATTATATGCATAACAATGACCTGTTGGTGACGTCACTTAGGGTCAAAGGTCAAATCAACGAATCTTAACAGATTTTTGTGCAGCCTAAGGCTTTTGAACCGCTGATGCTAGACACTTGAAATTCCCAGGGATGATAGACCTCCATGTGAACTTGTGCCTAACAGCTTTTGGGGGGTGGCGGTCATAAGGTTATAGGTCAAACGTCAATCAAATATAATGATCAAAAATCTGATCAAACACTAATAACTTGTGAATGGCAACTGGTAGGACCTTCAAGTTTACGGAGCAGATGCATCTCAACGAGGGTACAAAAGCACCAACAGTGATTAGTTTTGCGTGACGTCACTTGGGGTCAAAGGTCAAATACGCAAATATGTCGTTTGGCAAATAACTATTGATGGAAAACACATAGGAACTTGAAATTAATAGGGTTGGTGTGTCTTGTTATGTTCCTGCAGTGTACCAACTATAAACGTTCTATGTCACGTGACTCGGGGTCAAAGGTCAAAAAAATCGGCAAGTGTTGCCAATCTTGCGCAGCCTAAGGTTTTTGAACCGCTGATGCTAGAGACTTGAAATTTTCAGGGATGGTAGATCCTATTGGGAACTTGTGCCTAACAACTTTTGGGGGGTGGCGGTCGTCAGGTTAAAGGTCAAAGGTCAAACAACCAAATTTACCAAAACCTAATAACTTTTGAATGACTACAGGTAGGACCTTCAAATTTTCACAGTACATGCATATCAATGTGGGGAACAAAAATATGCACAACAATGACCTGATCGTGACGTCACTTAGGGTCAAAGGTCAAATCAACGAACCTCAGCAGTTTTTTGTGCAGCCTAAGGCTTTTGAACCGCTGATGCTAGATACTTGAAATTCCCAGGGATGATAGACCTTTATGTGATTTTGTGCCTAACAACTTTTGGGGGGTGGCGGTCAACAGGTCAAAGGTCAAACGTCAATCAATTAAATTGACAAATAGTTTGATCAAACCCTAATAACTTGTGAATGGCAACTGGTAGGACCTTCAAATTTACGGAGCAGATGCATCTCAACGAGAGTACACAAACACCAGCAATGATTAGTTTTGCGTGACGTCACTTGGGGTCAAAGGTCAAATACGCAAATATGTCGTTTGGCATATAACTATTCATTCAAAACACATAAGAACTTGAATTTGATAGGATTGGTGTGTCTTGATATGTCCTTGCAGTGTACCAACCATGAACGCTCTATGTCACATGACTCGGGATCAAAAGTCAAAAAACCGATAAATGTTGCCAATCTTGCGCAGTCTAGGGCATTTCAACCGCTGATGCTAGAGGCTTGAAATGTTCAGGGATGATAGACCTCGACGTAAACTTGGGTCTCACAACTTGCGGGGGTGGCAGTCAAGTGGTTTGAGGTCAAAAGTCAATAATAAGAAAATGTTCACAAGCTCATAACTGTTAAATGACAACAGCTAGGACCTTCAAATTATCGGAGGATATTTATTTCAATGTGGGTAAAATATCAATATAATGAAGGGTTACTCCAGAGCGCCTGACTTGGAGTCAAAGGTAAAAAACGTGAAATTTCAGGAAACCTCATGAAAGTCAAGCAAATTTATCTAATCCGTTAGAGGGCAGTAGGGAAACATGTTTTTGAGCTATTTTGGCTTAAAACTTTTTCGTTCGTGAGTGAGCCGTATGAGTTTGTGGTTAAAGTGACGTTTTAATCAGCAATAAGGGGCACATGGGAATTGGCCAAGTGGTTGGTGCATTGGACTCATGACTTAGCTTTGTGGATTCCTCGCATTGAAACTGTGTTCGCATTGCGGCGAAGAGTTTGTTAGAGTAATAGCTAGCATAATCCGCTATCAGATTATCAAGCTTGTGGTTTCGCGAAATTGGTTGTAATTGCCGTGTTTCCCCGATAATAAGACCTACCCGCAAAATAAAGCCTAGCGTGATTTTTGAGGATGATTTTAATGTAAGCCCTACCCTTAAAATAAGCCCTAGTTGAGAGCGGCAGAAAGACGAAAAAGTCAAATATTCTTTTTTTATATTTATTCAAACTGCTTTAATGCGGTGTATGCCATCCTTTTCAAAAAATTCTTGAATAAATTGTTGTTAATGAGTTTCTGAATAAAAAACATGTTAATGGCAAGTAAATGTAGATCTTTTTTCGTAATTTCTGTTTATTTAAAATCTCGTAATTTTTACTTTGTAACTTCATTTTTTGATATATCAAAATAATACATCCCATTTTATGCCGCGATTTCTTGGCCCTTAGAAACGAGCACAAGCTCCATGATTTAATTTCGTTTTGTGTGAATGCAGTCGTCCTTGCAGCTGCACAAATCCTTCAAGAATCATGGCGTTTATTGTTTGAATTTACTGCAAGATTTGCCAGCTTGTTGGAAATGTCAGACAAACAAGATGATTTTGCTGCAGACTTGTGTAGCATTGTGCCGGCCGATTAGCTCAGTTGCTAAGCCCACCCTATCGGTGCGGGAGGTGTGAGGTTCAATTGCGTGGTCGGCCAAATCGTCACAGTGTCGCCAACGGCTCGCCACCGTTGCGACGTTTGTTCGGAGTTGTGTAGCCCAAGCGCTGCGCCGCGTAGGTGGGCTCCGCCACTCGTTACACGCTTGGGCGTAATATCGCGAGTATAATGAAGATTTGATTTTTTGTGCAGCATCATCACTGTACACGCGAAGAAATTTAAGGATAATAGTTTTATTGAGATTTCGATGACTGTATTACAGAAATGTAAAAAGTCGTTACAATATTATTAAGTTTCTGGAGCACAGGCTGCAGGAAATTAAACTTACTTCATGTGTGATAATGCCCACCTATACTTTGCAGGGATTTGTTGTTTTTTTAAGTTGTAAAAGCGAAGTCGCTGTGCTGTTCCCTTAGACGTTTGGGTCCCTAGTAAGCTTGATCGGGAAGCCATAAGCGGGTGCTTGCAGCTGCCATCTAGTTAGGCCTACTTCAATCAATCAATTCAACTTCTATTTCCGCTCGATAAAAAAAAAGAAAAAAAAGTTCGTACTAGCACAAATGTAGGCCTATAACTTACGGAAAATGGAACATGCAGCGCAACGGTTTAACGTTGAGACATGCCAGTCGGTTAAGAATGGCATGGCTGCATGACCGGTAACATCAAAATGCACTCAGGCTCATCCTAAAGCAACAGCACACAAAAAACGAACCAACAAAGCAAGCAGCAACTTACAGTAAATGAAGTTACACTCAGCCACTTAGGCTAATGTCGTCAGTAGAGTTAAGGCTTGCAGAGCTTGATTCTTTCACTTTTTTACAAAACTCAAACGTTAAAAAGTGTCAATCGACGCAATTAAATTGATCGCATCATTTTGTTGCTGACCACCAAAAACGCATGTAATCTCCATGCAATATTTCATATTTTACCATAGCTCGATGCTGGTGCTTCGCGATTGGGCAAATGGGCAATGCCCAGGGTCTCAGCCAACTTTAGTTACGCCTCTGTATACCACAAATCAATATAATTGATGTCAGTGGCGTAGCAAGGGGGGCGGAGGGGGCGGCATTTTGGATAAGCTTTATGTGTTTTTTTTTCATAATTATTTTGGACAATCATTACTTTGCTATATCGCTTAGCGTATTTGCTGATCGTAAATCATCTTAATATGTTGCCCAATGCCCCGGCGCAAAGTTGCGGAAATGGGCCCCGCCCAGTGGCGCAACCAGGATTTTCATAAGGGGGGGCTGATACATTTTTGTGATTACGATTAGTTCCTTATTGCTCGTAATTTTCTAGTATCATGTCTGACTGTTTCGCGAGATGACGCAGGTCTATCGTCTATTTCAACAAGGAAAAGCCACGGCTAGTTTTTTTGCTCAAATCAATATCTGTGCATTAAAACAGAAGAGAGCTAAGCGTTATGTCCGAAACTAGTTTCACTAGACATTAGGCAAGCGAAGTTTTAGTGAAATTTAGTTTATAATCTATCCCAAAGCGGCACATGAAGAGTCTTTTAACGTTTTTTCAACCAAGGTATGCTTATCTTGCTATCTATTTCAACGAAGAAAAATTATGCAAATTACTTGAAAAAACTTGCGCGTCAATGTTCAACTTGCAAAGTTTCAATTAGGAAGAGAGAGGTCTTGGTACTGCAGCAATCTTGGACTCGGTGCTTGTTGTCAACGTCATCGAAGCAAATTTAAACAATAACATGAGATCTTTCACTGGCACTTGCGGCATATTCATTTAAAACACTTTCTTTATCAACTGATCGTTCTCGGTGAATCGGTTGCAAAGCGAGACCGGTTAACCGTTGTTCTGACCGGTTAACGATTTTAATTCACAAATGATTTTAATTTACAGATACCGGTATCAGCTTAAAAGATTACATTTTTGTTGTTTTAATCTTGCTCGTAACCGCAGTTAACAATATTCTCGGACATAGAAATTCATTAATTGTTAAAAATGTCTCAGTAAAACTTAAATTTATATTATCTGTCAGGAGCGGATCAATAAAATTTTGGCGGGGGGATGCAGTTTTCAATTAGGTTAAATGCTTACTACGTACAAATTCGTTAGACGTTTAGACCCAAAAACGGGCCTAAATAACATAAGCCCTTTGAAAATGTTTCATGTCAAAAGCGTATTCAGAAATTTTTTCAAGGACAAGAGCATTATATTTTGACATTTTAATCAAGCGTATTTTTTCTGGCAGAATTTGATGCAAATTGAGGAACGAATCTAGGGGGTCCGGGGGCATGCTCCCCCAGAAACTTTTTGCAAATCTACTCCCTGCAATGGCCATTTTAGTGCTTTTTGAACATTTTTCAGGTACATTTTATTTAAATTTTTGCCCCTATATGTGCGTGTCTCACCAAGTATGATGCACGTGTTCGCACATTTTCGATTACGCGTGCTTAAGGCGTAAGAATTATTGTTATCGAAAAGTTTCGAAATTATGAAAAAAAATTGTATTTTTTCTAGAACAGTTTTAAAACCGGATTTTAGGGAGATGCATCCCCCCAAACACCCCTGGATCCACCCCTATTGCCTGTTGAATATTGACAAATTACGAAGAGTACTGGTACTTATAATTTTTTACAGCTGTTTTATCCACTGTCCTTCATAAGGCTAAGGAGGGGGCTTCAGCCACCTTAGCCCCCCCTAATTGCGCCTATGGCCCCGCCATCTCGTTTACGCTTTGGTGTATTCCCGCGAGTATAACAAAGGTTGCTAAAGAAGGGGAAGCTAAAAGCAGAAGCTAAATAAGTGAAAGGAGGCTGCAACCAATATTAGTTTGACAAATTATAGACTGAAAATTAGATTTTAGTACCTTATTACTGGGCCAAAGGAGGGGGCATGGCATGGATGGCACTGTGTCCCCCCCCTGCGTGCACCTATGGGTGAGTCAGACAGTGTGTATAAGTCTGTTCTTGTCTTGCAAGTTCAAGCCAGTTGTACAATTCCGTTTGTTTGATTTAAGGTGGATTTACACAGAAACCGTGTTTGTGGCTTGTGCGCTTACGGCCGTGATTGGTGACGGCCGTAAATTTTATAGTAGAGCAGATGAGCCCTACTTTCCGACGTATTACGGCCGTAAAACGCACTTACAGTTTCTACGTCAATTCACCTTTAGTAGCTAAAAGAAGGCTACCAAACGTCCTGTTAAAAAAAAAACGAATTGTCCACCAAGGACACTCACTCATAAGCAGCCAATTGTCCTTTTTTGTACCATTTAGATTTAGCTCTTAAACTGCTCATGAAAAATGGGCAGAACTTTAAAGTTTTATCGTAAACTGTGTTCAAAGTTTCCTATTCTTATTCTGCATTGTGGAATTTGTGGGTCATATTACTTTTCGTGACCTTCCACTTTCCTCTTGCGTGTTACAACGTTTATCGTTTTGTTGCTTCTTCCCTTTTCTCGTGCTGACCAATACTGCATACTATTTTTGCGTAGGTTATTTATTATTCTTGTGTTGACGGTACGGAAATAAAGACACTAACTAACTTACCCGGTCAATACACACTAGCATTGTAGTCATAGTGCCATGCCTCCCCCCCCCCCTTCCTTTGACTCTGCCTTTTAGTAAAAAACAACAAAACTAATGGTGCCAAGTGACTAAAATATGCCAGATTTTTCTGATGGTTTCTGCAGCTTATGGCCAGGGGCGGATCAAGGGGGGTCGCATGAAAGGTATGCATCTCCATTTTGATGTACATCAAAAAAAAAATTTTCCATAATTTTGAACCTCTCCAATAGCAATAAGCTTTACGCCTTAAGCACACATAATCCAAAATGTGCGAACAAAATGCATCATATTAGGTGAAGCACTTAGAATCAGAGTTAAAAAATATAAACAAAATTTGCCTGAAAATTATTCAAAAAGCACTGAAATAGCCATTACAGCATGTAAATTTTCAAACTTTTCCGGGGTAGCATGCCCCCGGACCCCCCGAGAGCTTTTCTTGTTTCTCAATCAGCTTCAAGTTTGTTTTGAAGAAAAAAAAATACGCTTGAAAAAACGAGGAAATTTTGACTCCCCCTATTTAAAATATCTCGCTACCCCCTGGCTGTAGGCTTAATTTGCGAGTCAGCGCGCTTTTAATTGACGTATATTTTGTCATGGAGATGGCCGCATTTGAAGCTGATTAATGCTTGAAAAATTATTGCTCATTTGGGGACGGCAATTTCTTGAACCACCCCGGGCGGCAAAACCTCTAGCTACGCCACTGATTGATGTTCAATAACGAAATATGCGTACAGTCTTGGTTCTCCTGCAACATTTTTATACCCTTGCAAAAACTCAAATAAATGCTTTTTGGCAAAAACTAACAATAACTGGAATCACAAGACCAAAGAGGTGAGTGATAAATATTGGCAACAGAAAACCAATATTTAACCTGACTTATTTGTTGCATATTTCGTTAATGGTACATTTTTATTATAAAGAAGTATGTAAAATTGTACTGAATTAAGTATAAACAAGTACTGAAAGCAAAATGTTTTGAGTTGGTTTGTATTTTTAGCTCTAAATTACACTTAAACAACCATTCTGCTCATTTTATTTTTACATCTTATACATATCATACACCGAGTCACCATACCAAAATCTGGGTTCTGAGGTTGATTGTTTTGCTTTGCATTCTAGGTTGGGGTTGCAGTAGTTTTGCAAAATGAATTAGTGAAAAAACCGCTTGGATGTTTAGTATTTGATGATGTTGTATCAACAGTTGAATAAGCAATGTTATGCAGTTATATGCAGGGCATTGAACCGCTTGAAATATTGGTACTGTACTGGTACGGTACGTTGCTGTGTAGCAGGTGTAGGGTTCAAGTTCCGCAAAATTTAGTTTTGGCAGTTTACCTTCAGTTCAGGATTTTGGTTGTTTGATTTTGAAGGTTTAGTTCAGGTTAAAATTAAAAATACTTGGAATTATCGGGTTGAGGGTCGCAGAAGCAAAAATTTAGAAAGTTCAAATTCAGTTTGGCTGCTTGGGTTCAAGAATTTGATACCGTCAATTCGACTTAAGTTTGGTACACAGCCACAAGCATAGTTATAAATAAACTACTTATTGTATTTAGGCTGATTGTACTTTTTGAGATACTTCTGTACTCATAAAGGATGCCCTTAGCGGCAGAAATAACCTCAGAATAATGGTAACTTCAGAATTATTCGACTTTTTCAAACCGAATATGAAATCTTATTCTGGTCTAAATCACGCAATGGCCTATATCAGTATATACCATATTGTACCGGTATATCTTTAGTTGGTTAAAACATTTCCATCTGTGCATCTACCGGTACTCTTAGACAGAGGTGGGCACAATTTTGTTAATTTGTTAACAACAAAGTTAACTTTTTCATTAACTAGTTAGGCCTAATTGGTTAAATTCTTTTTGAAATTAACGGACCAAAGTAACTTCCGTTAAATTTTTGTAAATACTTATTTCTCTTATCTACTTATTGTTGGTTAAGTTTGGCATTGATAAACTAGCAAAATACAACCAATGAGGTCTAAAAGTGAGATAAAAACAAAACATACTGAATTGCTTGTGAACAGAAAAATTTCTTAGACTAAACATTTATGCTAACATTGATATTAAAAAATTTTAAGCCATTTTTTAAGAAGAAATGCCGTTTTAAGTCAAGATTAATGATTTAACGAAGTTAATTACATAACTTCCATTAATTGGAGCACAATTTAACAAATAAACTTTAACGGAGGTATACCGGGTATAACTGTGTTAATGAAGCTAACGTTTTAGATCTGTGTTTCCCAGAATTTTCCGGAATATTGCCCCCTTGAAGGACTTACTAATATCGAATGTTTCCTTGACAAAAAAGCAAAAGCAAATTTATTTTCGATTTACGACAATCTTAACTAAGGCGGTGTTTACCTCTAGTGAGAAGGATGAGCTTGGTGCAATTTTGTCAGCTCGTTGATATCCAATAGGTACAATTTCGTCAGAAACAGTCGTAAATCTCCCTGTCTCACTATGTCAAGGCAGTTTCTTCTGTTATGCAGAAGCGGCATTGAGTGCACGCTCCACTAAATATGAGCTGGGAAATGCAGTGAAAAAACTTTTACCCGATTCCACACTTAAAGATATTTCACTTTATATCCACTTGGCAGCCAAAATGATTGACAAGAGACACTGAATTTTGGTTTTAGTTCAAAATCATTTTGGAAGGTTCTAAGTTTCTCTGCAAGAATCACTTGCTGTGAAATATTAATGAATGGGTCGATTACCCAGTCAGAAATCTCCAATTGAAGTACATCCTGGAATCAAACTTTCTCGTTTTCATGCAATTCCTGAATATGCTTGCTGTACGTTTCAACATCAACATCAGAAATGGCAATGTTGCTGGTATCGAGTTGTTGCAAGCTGGAAAACTGGAAGAATTCGCGTCTAGCAAAATTTTGCTGATACAACACAAGCTTATTTTTGAACCCAGACAGGTTGCTGATTTTACTTGGATTAGATTGACCTTGTTGCCTTAAGGGGGTAGATTCGATGCATTAAATTTGGCAATAATATCTGACGGGTAGTTTATGCGATATCATTTTTTACAGCAACACTTCTTTCGCCTGGCCAGGGTCACAGCTTGGTAGGAATTCCACAACAGTATCTAACATTGAGTAAAATTGTACAAAGCAGTTTCCCTTGGTAAGCCATCTTGCTTCGCTGTGGAGAAGTAGGCGCTCAAAGGCCTCGTCATTCTCATTGCACAATATTGCTTTAGCAAGCGAATGTTCAGTGCATGGGCTTTAATTTTAGGAAGTGTCTATTTCACCGAAAATTCTGGTTATCGAAGTTTGAAAATCGTAGTTGCGTAACTGTTTTACGGTTCCTGTAGTGCGACTCTCACAGTAGGGGAACCGTTAGGGGATGTTTCCGGTTCTGCAACCACTATTTTCGAACTTCGGTAACCGGAATTTCCGGTGAAATAAAGGCTTCCTTAATTTTATTAACGGCCTTGATGACTGTCTTCGAGGAAGATTAAGATAATCGCTCACATTTTTTGCCACCAAATGCTACCGATGAATAACACAGTGAAACTGTTTTTTTATGCAATACATTCTTTGAGCTGTTCAATTGTGGGTGTTCCACTTGCAACCAGTGCATGATTCAACCGGAGACAAAGCGAGATAGCAAGTTTACTGTAACAAAAACATAAAATTGTCGTAGAGTGCCCTAAATAGCAACAGCACAAATACTTAGGGGAAACTGGTTTTGTTACTGCCCGATGCATTCTCAGCGCCCCCCAATCGCCCATTTGGTAGCCAGTGCCCTCTTGATAGTTGCAAAAGCCCTCAGGGGGGCGCTGGCGCCCACTTTGGGAACCACCATTTTAGATTAACTTGCCTATCTATGCCCTTAGATCAATCGATTTTACAAAGTAATGAAGCACTAACTGCGTGCATCACAGTTGCTAGCTGCAGTGTTGCTCTTGCCTTCCAACTAGAACTTTCAGCGTAATGACTACATACAATAGGATTGCAACACAAACGCATCGAGATAAATGAAATGAAACCATCAGAAATGGATCACTTATCTTATAGCACAGTTCCAAAAAGGCACTGGTGTGGGTTTATTTTAGACAAAAATTATTTACATGGTTTGAATCCGGTTGAGATTCAAGATTTTTGATGATTTTGGGTTCAGGTTTGGTTCACACCTATTAATTATAAAGGTTCGGATTCAATGGAAAGAAGCGGTTAATACGGGTTTTCGGTTCACATTTCAGTGTGGTTCAATGCCCTGGTTATATATAATATGATAGTTGTTAAGCAGTTTACTCAACGTGTTAATTGAAGACATGTATCGGGGTTGTAGCCACAGGGGGGAGGGGAACTATTGGCGGCTAAGCCTCCCTAGAATTTATTTTAGTCCCCCCCCCCCAAAAAAAAAATTTTATGTCGAAGGATGACCTGATGATGGTACACAAATCCAATGGTTTAATATTTTTTTGAAGATAACTGCTTCAATTGATTCTAAGTTTAAATCTTGTGACTAACTTCAAATTCGTTTAATACTAAAAGAAAAGAGGGTTTCCATTTTCACTGTCAAGCAGACTGATATCTGAGTGTTGTGCAGTTGTGATTAAACGCTGCAGCGCACCTAACAAAATTTGCATTATGAAAACACAACCACTGGTTATAATCAACTGCAATTGAATACCACGATGTTTCACTTTGCTGTAGGACACGTTATGTTTTTTTGTTCTTGTTTGTTTTGTGCTCTTATTGGTTTAATACATTTTGTTTCCGCTTAGGGTTGTTGTACATTTTGATACCAGTGCATTGGCGCAAATTTTTTTTTTGTTTTTGCGTGCAAGTTCTTTCTGCATTACGTTTTACTTGTCTGAAATTGATCTCTTCAGGCTTGGGAAGCAATAAAAAATCAGAAAAATGAAGTTGATTTTTTAGCCACCCCCAACATGTGAAGGCTGGCTACAACTCCGACATGTATACATAATGGTACCATACCAGTAATGGAAACTTGAGACAAGTCACTAATACTGGTTGGTGCCCCCTCCCCATGTAAAGTAAAAAAATGTGAAGTTCAATAATATATAGGGAGAAGATTACAAAAAGACATGTCTTTTATTTTTAGGCAGTGTCTATAGCACTGACCCGATTTCCATAATCAAAACGCTGCTGTACCGGACTGCTTTGTTTCTATATATGATGTCGCTGTCATGGACCAGTTTCCATTATCAAAAGACTGCTTGTTTGTTTCTATAAAAGGCCTGCCGGTGCTCAAGACAATAGACACTTTCTTATACCAGTATTCTAGATGATATCATTGTGGTAGGCCTACAACAGTACAATGTCAGACTGTGCCATTAATGTGCTGTGCATTTCATAAGACCAAAGATCAGTTTGTAGTCGTACTTTTACGTTTAACAGTTTAAGTGAAAGTAAATTTTGTGCCTTATGGCATCAATGTTTAAAGAAGAGGTGGTGCGAGTAATATGTGTTTAAAGAAGAGGTGGTGTGAGAGTAATATGTGCTTATGCACCACAAAGTGGAAAGCCAGATGCTGAGAAGGAGAGATTTTATGAGGAAATGGTGTAAGAGTGGAGTATGACAAACCCAAATGAATTGGAATTGGGAGATTTTAGTCGTCATGTTGGAAAATGTGCGAAAGGATTTGAAGGTATTTATGGAGGAGAAACACTGAAGGAAGAATGTTACTACATTTTTGTGATCAGAAAGAGTTTTTTGTAGCAAACACGTGGTACAAGAAAAAAGAAAAAAAAAAAGGCAACTTACAGTTCGAGCAAAAATGATACAGAAATAGACTTCGTTCTGGTTGGAAAGGAAAAAAGAAAGTATCTACACGATGTGAAAGTTATCCCTGGGGAACTGCAACACAGGCTAATGGTTTTTGATGTGGAGGAGCAGAAATTGAAGAAGAGTAAAAGAGTGAGATGGAGGGTGTGGTAGCTGAAGGAAAAAGAGATCAAAGAAAAGTTAGAAGATAGAGTAGTAGAATTAGTGGACACTGATTCAATGGATTTGTGGGGATCTTATAAGAATGGAGTTTTACAAGCTTGTGAGGAATTGTGTCGAAAGACGAAAGGGAGGTGAGATTGGGGAAACACATGATGGTGGAACGAGCAAGTAAAGGATGCAATAGATCGAAAAAAGAAGTGTTTAAATTTTGATATACGTATCAATCAACAGAAAGTAAAAACAATCATAGGAAGGCCAGAAATAAAACGAAGAAAGTGATTGCAAAAGCCATGAAAGAAGAGGAGATGAGTGTGCTATGCACCAAACCAAACAACGTTTTCAAGTTTGTGAAGTTCATGAGAAAGGAGGGACGGGACATAGAAGGTGGAGGTTGCATGAAGGATAAAGATGGGAGACTTGTTGTCAGTGAGAAAGATCGGGGAAATTATGGAAGGAACACATGGAAAAGATCATGAATGTGGAAAATGATTGGGATCAGATGGTAGAAGCAGATGTGGTTAAAGGAGCAGTTGAAGGAGTAACTGATGAAGAGGTGATGGAAGCTATGAATAAGATGAAGTTGGGAAAGGCAGCTGGACCCTCGAAAGTAAATATGGATATGATAATAGCATGTGGAAAGTTTGGTGTTGGAGTAATAAAGAAGCTTTGTCAGAGAGTGTTTGATGGGAAAGGTATGCCAGAAGAATGGAAGACAAGTGTTGTTGTTCCAATCTTTAAAGGAAAAGGGGATGTGATGGATTGTGGGGCATACAGAAGAGTGAAGCTGCTGGAGCATGCAATGAAGATAGTGGAGAGAGTGCTGGAGAACAGAATAAGATGATTGGTAAGGATAGATGACATGCAGTTTGGCTTTATGCCTGGGAAGGGTACGACTCATCCATGGTTTATTCTTAGGAGAATGCAAGAGGAGTTTTGTGGAAGAGAGAAAAAGCTGTATCGATGCATGCATTTTGTGGACTTGGAAAAGGCATTTGATGGGGTACCAAAAAAAGTGATGGAATGGGCATTAAGAAAGAAAGGATTGGCGGAAGTGTTGGTGCAAGCAGTGATGAGTTTATATGAGGGTTCAAGGACGAAAGTTAGGGTTGGGTCAAGGACATCGGAAGAATTTGGGGTACGCGTTGGTGTGCATCAAAGATCTGTGCTATCACCACTGATATATACTATAGTGGTTGATGTTGTGACAGAACATGCAAGAGAAGGATTATTGTATGAAATTTTGTACGCGGATGATTTGGTGCTGATGAGTGAAACTATGGATGATTTAAGGAAGCGATTCCAAAAATGGAGAAGTGAATGTTGGAAAAACTAAAATGATGGTGAGTGTAGCGGAAGGAGAAACTGTATTGAGCGAAATAGATCCTTGTGGAATATATGGGAAAAGGGTTGGATCTAACGCTGTGTGTTGCACACAGTGTATGAAGTGGATACATGGGAGATGTCTGAAAATGAAAAACGTGACCTGTAGTTCTGCTAGACATTTTGTTTGTAGAAGATGCACAGATGTTGGAGATTGCATGGAAGAACCAGTGGAGGTATTATGCGATGAAGTGGAGACTGTGAAGGGATTTTGTTATTTAGGAGACAGGCTGAATGCTAATGGTGGATGTGAAACTGCAGTGACATCATATGGATGAAATTTAGAGAATGCAGAGAGTTGTTACGTGGGAGAATGTTTTCTTTGAAAATAAAAGGGATGGTTTATCGCAGTTGCGTGAGATCAGCAATGTTGTATGGAAGTGAGACATGGTGTTTGAGGGAAAGTGAAATGGCAATTTTGAGAAAAACTGAAAGAGCCATGGTGAGGTCAATGTGTGGAGTGAAATTAGTGGATAGAAAGAAGATGGAGAAGTTGATGGAGATGTTGGGTTTGAAGGAAACGGATAAAATGGCAAGGGTGAATGGAGTGAGATGGTATGGACATGTGATTAGAAGGGATACTGAAGAAGGCAATGATGCTGAAAGTGAATGGGAAGCAAAAGCGAGGACGGCGAAAAATGACATGGAAAAAGCAGGTGGAAGAGAATGTGAAGGAAGTCGGGTTGAAGATCGAGGAAGCTGCAGATTGAACAAGATGGAGGGAAGGTGTGAGAGCAATCGCGGAGGGGATGAGGTGTATTCGGCCACCTTCGGGAATGAGGAAGAAACCGTATTGAAACTGGATGATGATGGTCACACGGTTTTGACACAGCTTGCATTAAGGTTACGCATTGTCCATGTTTCGCTCATGCATTTATTGCTTAACAGCAAAAATAGTGCTGTTAAGTACAGTAATTAGTAAATGCCTTTAAGGCAAATTTTGGTGAAAAAGACATTTGCATTAAGGCAAACTGCATGATTCTTGAAAGTTAGAAATATTTTAGCTTTTGTCGTTTGCCTTATATGCATTTAGTAACATAAAGATGACGAGTGTTGATGCAAGACTAGCAGAGGAAATAGCGTTACAGAAGTATAATCATTTATATTGTACCGGTATATGTTTTGAGTTTGGTGGAATATAAAATTCAGTAAGAATTCATGAGACAATTGTTTGTCAAGAGTATTTTGCAGCCTTAACCGCCAGTAAAACAAATGAACTAAAATGGTTGTATCGCTACAGGTAATTAACGTAATCACTGTCACTGTTTGGGGGTAGTTTAATAGCAATGTGCTTGCCATCATTGCACCTACACTGTGCTTGCCAGCAATGTGAGTAGTTCCAAAAATTGCCAAAATCACTCATTAGCAATTTTTTCCATAGGAGGGAACTTCACAAAATTTGAACTGAGCTTATCTCATAATTATGACTTCGCAATTCGCATGTTTATCGAATTATTTAAATTACTGCGGATTTTTCCTGGCGAAATTCAATGGAGATGATTTGTTGGGAATCACTTAAAAGCTAGGTAGCGTAGTGCAATTTTGCTAAAACCTGCACGAGCACAAGGATCACTAGGGCCGCTCCTCACAAAAGCACAGGGACCCGAGCGGTCCTTGTGCTCTTATGAGGAATGGTCTTCGTGATCCTTGTGCTCCTGCAGATTTTAGTACGACCCGCGTAGTCTAGTGTAACTGCTAATCTTCTGTCGTTCTCCTGCAGACACAGGATACTTGTGGTTGTGGTTGATGAGAAAAGGCATTTCGACTTTCGGCCTATACTGAAGAGGTCCATGAAATCGGCTTTTTGACATCCTGAAATGCATCAAGATTTGACAAATCTTGCACCAAAAGCAGATGTCATTGCAGTTTTCCTTGATCTATTTATCATTCTCAAATATTCTTTTCTGACGTGTTTCTTTCGTCTGTGATGATGCAGAAGCAATGCCAGAACTTTCTTCCTCGAAGTCATCCTGGACTAGAACTGCTAAATAGAATCAGAATCTTTGTAGATACAGACAGCAAACAATAATTTACTTACAGCGTTAACTAAATTATGTTGTGACAAAAGTATATACTATACTTATGGCATTAATGTTATGAGTATGACTTCAAAAAAACTTTCGATTTTAAGACATTTGCAAAAATGCACTTTTACTTGAAAGGTAAAAGTGCAACTATGACTGACCTGAAGAATTAGACAAATACTACCATCAAAGCGTACAGTAACAGCTATTTAATTTAAGATTTGCTACAAAATGGTGCTAGATCATAAGCCAAAGCACACCAACATGTGAGGAAATTGGTATTGATACCAGTATGGTAAATATAAAGGAAAGTCACTATGGCTGAGGCTGCAGATTTAGGCCTATTTTGTTATTGGTTTTGACTTTGATACCACTACATCTACTGACTGTACAATAACCCTAGCTGATTACCAAGGCTGGTAGTCTAATGCAAAAGCCTAGATTTAGGCTGTGCTATGATTAACAGGCGGGCTTGTTTTGCTCAGTGTAAGATAGCATTGTACCAGTATCAGTTTATAGGTGTGTTAGTACAGTTACTATACTGATGTTGTAGCTTGTAGTTAGATTTGAGGCAAGTTGGACACTAGCTTTTGGTTTTACCTTCAAAGACTGAAGAGTGTTGCAGCTAATGGTACGGGTTGCAGCAGCGCCGTGTTTCATATGGACTTAAATGGTATGTTTGTATGTTTAGAAATGGTATAATGGAGTCTTGGATAATTAGTGTGCCAGGAGAAAAAACTCCTCAGCAAACTCTTGAAAAGCTTAATAGAGCAACAAATGGACAAAGTAATGCAAATGTGCTATCGAAAAATTTTAAATTTTCTATTCCTGATTTGAAAGTTGGAACTTTGGATTCGTTGATTGGACTTTCTGATGATTTGGGAAAGATAGACATGTTTGCTGAAGGGTATGTAGATTAAAATTTGTTGTTCATGTAATAGTAGCAGAAAGATTTCAACTAATGCTACATATGATATATACCTAATTTAGAAACATCAAACTGTCAATATTTGCCATTGACTGTGGAAGTTTTGCAATGCAAAATTTGTGCAGACTGGTTAAAGTCTGGTGCTGTTTCTTCTTAACTGTTGACATTGTTATGCTATGATATCACTATCGCAACCATTTATACTAATGGCCCACCTTACACATTCCTTGTTAAAGTCATAGTGCTACTAGCTGATACTTACATACCGGTACAAAGATTTATTGCAAAAATGTGCATGCTGCAAAATGTATTTGATGAAGAACATCGGCTGTTATGGTAAGTTTAATAAAGTGATATTCAGTTGAGTTGAAAAAAGTTACCAATTTTTCTAGGGTTTGCAGAAAAGTTGCTTCGTACATGGCAGATGTGCTTGAAGACCAAGCTCATACTTTGCAGGACAATTTAAAAGTTGGAGATAGTAAGCATTGATATTTTCTATTTAATTATTGTCGGTAGTCTTTGTCTCATACTTAAGATAGGGTGATAAGTAATACCCATACATGTTGTGAATATATGCAAATACTATCATACTTTTATAGTACTCACTGATCTTCATTTAAAAGCTGTAATAAAGGTCTATTGAGTGTGTGCTTCCAGGACCCACCTTTTTATATTGCCATGGGTTGAAATTTTGATTTTGTCTGTTGCTTCTGTTTGCTCTCATGAAAAAAAGTTCATTGTTATCTGAGGTCTTGATAGTATTTTTTATCTCAAATTTTGTTTTAATAGAGCCAATCGGTGATTACTTGCGTCATTTTCAATGGATGGGAAATAAATATCCTGTTAAACAGCCTTTGAGAACTCTGTCAGAAATTATGTCAAAACTTTTAACTCAAGTTGATACTGATTTAAGATCAAAATCTCAAGCATACAACAATCTTAAATCAAACCTTCAAAATATGGAACGCAAAGCAAGGTTGGGTTTAATTTACCAAGTATTTGAATGTTTTTTTTTTCACACCAAAGTATGTGTATAACTATGTATTTGAATTGCTGGGTTTTGTTGGTAAAATGGTCACTTTCTGATCATAAGAAAACTGCTTTAACTGCTGCTATTAGCAAAGTTTTAGAATACAATAAACATGGGACGAAAATAGCTTAAGAAAGAAGAACGAAGCCAGAGTAATTCTTAGAACTGGATGTTTCGACTACATAAATTCAGCTGTCGTCATCAGTAGTGTCAGCGAGGCAGTGGAAAAATGAAGTAATTTAGGTATAATAGTCTTTGAAAAGAGACCTATTGTAAATATGGTATAGGCCTAACTCTCAGGTTTACACCGGCGTAGAGCTGTAGTACATACCAGCTTTGCATGAGTACTGGTATTCAGTCTGGTTTTAAACTAGTGTATCCCATTCCTCATTTTTTAATTTTTGTTCAGTGGGAGTTTGTTGATGAGAAATTTAAGTCAAGTCGTTCATAAAGAAGATTTTATTCATGATTCTGAATATCTCCAAACCATTCTTGTTGCCGTGCCACTGTAAGTGTATACCTTTAATTTACTGTATCTAGAGTGGGTTGTCTTTCAATTCCATTGTGTAAATACTTGGACAGCTCTCAGTAAGTTTGTAATCACTTTTACTGTAGAACTGTGCGAAACCCGACATTTGAGCGCAGACATCTGGGTGCAGACATTTGGGCTCGAGGACATTAGGGCACCAAATACGTCCACGTCCAAACGCATTTTTATTTACTTTTGTTAGTTTTTTAAATTAATAACAAATGTTTTCTGTTTGCAACGATCTTATAAAATATAATAAGATATGTTAATTAACGGTAACGTATATTGAAAAAGATAGAGCAAAGTAAAGGTCAAGTTAGTGATAGATAAAGACTCATTTCAACGATAAAGTGTCTGGCAGCCTGAGAGAGTTATTAAAAGTTTTAGATTTAAAAGGAAACTGTTATGAGGCGCCGTTTGGAAAAAAATAATTTAGGTTTTTCTACATGGTTTTTCTGCCAATTTAAGCAACATTTTGTCCAATATATTATACATATCGAATATTTCTTGCATACAAATAGGACAAATATATGGTTTAAAATAGCCGAAAAATGTAACGCCAAATATATAGGAAATTTCCCATATAATATGTAAGACAAATTATTGCATAAGTTAGCCAAAAAAAAGCAGCGCTAAACTAATAAGAAATTTCCTATGTAACATAAAAGACAAATTATCGCATAAATTAGCCCAAAAAAGCAGCGGAAAACATATAGGAAATGTCCTATATACTGTAATAAAGACGAATTTTTGCCTAAATTTGTCTTCTATATTATCTGGGAAATGTCCTATATGTTTTGCGCTGCTCTTTTGGACTAATTTATGCAATAATTTGTCTTATATATTATATAGAAAATTTCCTATATGTTTTGCGCTGCCTTTTTTGGCTAATTTATGCAATAGGTTGTCTTGTATATTATGTAGGAAATTTCGTATATATTTTGCGTCAATGTTTTCGGCAATTTTAAACCACATTTTTGTCCCATATACATATAGGAAATATTCTATAAAATATATTGGACAAAATGTAGCTTAAATTGGCCGAAAAAACATGAGGAAAAACTTAAATTATTTTTTTCCAAACGGTGCCTCATAAACTGTCCACTCAATATAGGACAGCAAAATAAAAAAAAAATTAATATGATCCTTAACGCAGTTGTGATTTGTAAATACTTTGAAATGGATACAGAATAAAATAGATTATGAGTCAGTTGATATTTACGCACAAAAACTATGATCCGTTTCATTCTTTAATTATTTTATTGTAAAAACGCGAATAAAACCTTTACAGACTGTTTCATCTTAACGGATCATCAGGATGTATCTAAATATTGAAATATTAAAAGAGGCACGTTTCAAGGATCAAAAAAAAAAAGGCACGCTACAGCACTTTGAAAGTACACTGGTCTGCCATAGATCAAAGGAAATTCCCCCAATATCACATGAAATATCGTCCGCCAAGCGACCCCACACCATCGCGGAATGAAGCAACGCCATCTGTGTTTGGAAGAAAAACTTACAATCGCCAAAGCCGACAAGAACACGACAGTCAACAAAGGATCTGAACTCATCGGTAAATGCCGGCATAAAACAAAATTCAAACTGAAAATTTTCAAAATCACAGATCCACACTGATGCGTCCGGTTTTTTTATTATTATAATTTTTTTATTATGTTTATACTATTTATTTGTTATATCTTGCACTTCCCACGCATCTTATATCTATTACCGTCACCAGTTCGCTCACTTAACAATCGTTAATGTCATAATCCATCTTTTCGTATCCCCGTTGTACCACCGCATTCCGGCAGCGCCTTTTCGCTCAGTCTGGCTTTGCGAAGTACCGACCCATGTGACTGGCAAGCTCGAGTTTTTAGCTGTATGTAGTGGAGGCATTTCTACCTGTTCTTTTAATCTTTACATTAGTGTACGCCAGATTTACAGCCCATAGCATAATTTTATCTCAAGAATTTTAGCACCGGTTTTAACCTTTAATATTTTAATATTTGGATACCTCCTGATGATCCGTTGAGGTGAAACAGTCTGTAGAGGTTTTATTTGTGTTCTTACAATAAAAAAAAATATATGCTCTGATCTATGTCATCGAGCACTTTGTATGCTGGAAGCAATCACCACTTTGAGTTGCTTATTCGTATATTAGATTGATCATGTACCTCTTTGAAAATCATGTTGTTTTTTTAAACAAGAACTTCTCTTACGTTTTCATTAAAAATTTGCTACGTATTAATCACTCATTACCCTTTTGCAATTGTCTCACGCGTTTCCGTCGTTCGAGGACATTGCAACAAAAATGTTTTAACTTTTAGATCTTTTGTTTTCTTCGTTAATTTTAAGAGCCTGGAATTTGACACCTTGCGAGCGCCTGATTTTAATCTTTAGTTCGAAAACCATTTTCGAGATTAATGATTAAATCGGGCGCTCACAAGGTGTCAAATTCTCGCTCTAAAATTAACGAAAAACACAAAAGATCTAAAAGTTAGAACATTTTTGCTGCAATGTTCTTGAAGAACGGAAACGCGTGAGAGTAAGACGATTGCACCGACACGGTAATAAGTGATTAATACGAAGTAAATTTTTAATGATTAAATGAAAACGTAAGAGAAGTTCCCGTTTAAAAATAACATGGTTTTGAAATAGGTACTTGATCAATCCAATATGCGACTGAAATGGATCATAGTATTTACGAGCAAATATCAGCTGGCTCATAATTTATTTTATTCTATCACGCATGAATCCATTTCAAAGTATTTACATATCACTACAGGGTTAAGCATCTTACCAATTTTGTTTTATTTCGTTGTCCTATATTGCGTGGACATTTTCTTTTTGAATCTAAAACTTTTAATCGCTCTCTCAGGCTGTCAGACAATTGATCGTAGAAATGTCCCTAACTTGACCTTTACTTTGATCTATCTTCGATATGCGTTACCGTTAATTAATACACCTTGATTTATTCTAAAAGATCGTTGCAAACAGAAAATAATTGTCATGACAGTAATTTAAAAAAACTAACAAAAAGTAGATAAAAAATGCGTTGGGACACGGACGTATTTTGCGCCCAAATGTTCTTACGCCTGAATTGCTCTGCGCCAAGATGTCCTTGCGCCCTGATGTTGTTGACCGAGAACTGTGATGGCTGTTAGTGTAAATAGTTGCAAAGTTATTGCAATATCGCCTGGTATAACAAGGTCTTTGGTGCAAGAGTTGGTGATATAACCAGGGTTACCATCTCCTTAAAAACTCTTTAGTGCAAAAGTAGGTTATCACCACTCCTTAGAAACCCTTTATTGCAAAATCATACTTTAATTACAAAAACAAGACCCTATAATATTGGAAGCATTTGAATTTTTGGAGACGTTTCGATTTATGCTCAAATCATTTTCAATCTTATTCAAACAGAATTCTTATTCAAATCGATTATATTTGAATGAGGATGACCATGATTTAAGTATAAATTGAAATGTCTCGAAAAGCTTAAATGTTTCCAATATTATTGGCCCATATTTTTGTAATTAAAGTATTCAAAAATTCTGTTAATTATGTTCCAAAATCATATTGGTAGTGCTTTGTATCAAGCTGTCGTAGCGATCAGCAAATTTAAAACAAATTTATTAAATTGCTGAATTAATTAATTTTAAATCGCTGAATTGAACATTTTTCGTTAAGTTATGTAAAAAAGCATTTCAATCAAGACATATTAAGCCCTGGATTCAAAAATAAGCACGTTTCTTAGAAACAAGCACATTTACATGTTGTAAGACATTGCTTTTGAAAATAGCACAAATCTTGGAAATAAGCACAAAATGGTAACACTAGATATAACCTTCAAGCGGTGTCTTGCTTGTGAAATGTGTTGAATTTTGCTTTTTTTTATCCTTAACAGGTGTGAGAACTTCGTTTGAGCTACAAAAAGTATTCAAAAAGATTTTTCATAGTTCTGCATTCCGTATCTTCAACAGTTGTAAAAAACGGTGGTCATATTTGTCGTATTTTTTTTAGGCATCTCACTCCTGATTGGATGGCAAAATACGAAACTTTAGCCGAATACGTTGTTCCAAGGTCGTCCAGGTAATGCTGCGATTTTTGGCTCAGTAGTAATATGATGAAAAAAAATTCAATAAAAATATCTTTCAGGAAGATACAAGAAGACGAGGAATACGGTTTGTGGTCTGTGACTATTTTCAAAAAAGTGTTTGAAGAGTTCAAATACAACTGCAGTAAAAACAAGTGAGATTTCGCATTTGTACTTTTATATTAAGTGACAAATTTTGTTGTGGAAACAAAATGCAATATTGCTTGTTTAATCGTGGGAATCTTGCAATGGCATATGCGAAAACAATTCCAAAAAAAAATTGCTTTTTTCAGAAGAAACTGGACACGAGGATTACGCTTTTTGTGATAGAATTTTAGTCGAGGCATGATTTTTGGGGTGAAAACTGGGTTTGGGGGCCGGGTTTTCCAGGGTTAATTGTTTTAACGCCTAGTAACTAAAACTAAACCTTTGTGCACCACATGTCTGTAACTAAATATGGTACACGGTGGTGACACAAATTCTACGATACTTCACAGGTTAAAGTTTGTGTTTTCGCATAAAGTTGTTTTCCAGTTGTATCACGCCACCGGTACATAATATAAACCGCGGTGTACCACAGTTCATTAACTATATGAGGTACACGGTGGTTACACAAATTCTATGATACTTCACAGGTTAAAGTTTGTGTTTTCGTATAAATTTGTTTTTCACTTGTATCACGCCACATATACATGATATGACTCATGTCTATATTGTTGTATTTGCAATGCACTGTTCAGTTACATGTTTATTTTTGTATACATTATCTCAAGGTGAATACTTGCAAACGTTTTGCCGGTGATTTGTGTCATAAATCATTGTCAAAACAAGCCCAGCCTTGTTTAGTATTGAACTTATTTGATTTTGTTAAAATACTTTGGTCCACTCCGAATTGACTTGGCTCTTTTAGAGATATTTCACAAAGATTTTTGTATCAGTGCTTTGTATCTGGGAAAACATTGCGTTTATAAATCTATTGTTTGATGTAAAAACAAAGAAAGAAACTAGCTCTGCCACTCATACTTTCCACTATCGCCAAACTCAATGGTTAAGCCTACGACCGTTAGCTTTTTTGGCAGCAAGCAATCTATAGCCATTATAATAAATTAGAAAATAAGTGGCGAAAGACGAATCAGATCTTCATTATACTCGCGTGTCGGGGTTCAGCTTCGCGGCTTAAGCCTGGACGACACAGCTCCGAAGAGACGTCACAGCGGTGACGAGCCGTTGGCACCATTATGTCCGATTTGATCGACCTGGGATTTGAACCCCAGACCTCCCGCACAGATAACAATGTCTTAACAACTAAACTAGCCGGCCCGTAACACCATCAAATAAAAAGTAGGAGCATCAAAAAGCGTGAATTTTCCTCGCATGGTTGCAAAATCGAGAATCTACAATGCTGCGTGTTTATATGATACAGATTTTTCGTCCGAGATTTTCAATTCAACGAGCAGGAATTGAGTAGCGATCAGGATCAAATAAATAAGCTTGCTGCTGACAAGAAAAAAATGCTCGTAAGTTTTATTGAGTCCGTTTGTGGTTTTGTATTTAGCTCTTGCTTGATGAAATCGGATGTTTCAACTGCAGCGTAACCTTTTTAAAAGAGGCACCAAATGAGATTACCCTGAATTTTTCTGAATTCCTATGTCGTTGAACTTCGGCTACGATTAGCTTTGGGCAGATATGAAACACTCGTGCTGGGCTATGCACCATTGACTTGTATCCTAAAGCTTCCATTTTTTTGCCGAAAGCCTGGGTTTTATTTACACACCTAACTTCATAAATAGTTTTCAGCTTTTCCTGGCGTATGGCACTCGCAAGGTTTGTAAAGTGTGATTACGTTGAGAATCTATAACATCCCCATCTTTAAGCAAAAGGTAATAGTAGCATATTCAACGTGTGCTTTGAGCACCCGCTATCCCATTGTTTTGCTTTTTGGGTGTTGCAAAAGGATTCAATTATTGGAAGTTATAATATTGATTTTAGGGTCCGTTATTGCGTTGGTTAAAAGTTAACTTCGCTGAGGCTTTTGCTGCTTGGATCCATGTCAAAGCTCTCCGTGTATTTGTGGAATCTGTGCTTAGGTAAATTGTTATTTGTAAAAGTTTAAATATATTCAATGAGCTTCTGACTCGACTAGGTGAAGTCTTGGGCGATAGAAAACTGATTGGTTAATCTGGTAAATAGAGCTGCTACGGTGTTGCTTTTGGTGCCATTAGCTTCGTTCTCTTTCAACTTGGATACAGTCAATCTTTGGATCGCCCAAATGTTGAGCAAATAACAACAAACTTGAGTGGATGCGAAGCGTAGAGTTGGAATAGTTTGAGTGTTAAATGAGAATAAGCAGTGAAGGCTTTATCGAAGTCTGTCCACTATCCAATCTAGCTATTAGGCTAAGAGAGTGATTCAAGCTTATAAACCAAAATAAAGAATTTCAATGCATGTATTGAATTTGAATTTAACCCAATAAGATCTTGAACTAAGTCAAACGTAATTAGAAAAAAGATTGATTTAGCCTACATCTTATTGGGTTCGATTCAAGTTCTGTTCAGTAATTGAAATTCTTTAGCATGAGTGTTTTATCACTTTGTTTTCGACCTAAAGATATTTAAAGCTCGCCAGGCTGAAGGCTTTTTCGCAACTACTCTTGACACGTGTTAGTGGTTTTCTTGCAACATACCTTTTCCAATGTAAAACTAAGTGATTTTCGATCGGTAATTCTTTAACCTTCACCGTATAAGGTAGTTGCGATTGATTAAAGCATTTTTCTTTGATAAATTCGATATAAACTGCTGCAACAGATTAAGTCTATTCGACAGCTCGGTGCTATTTGAAAATTCGCAGATATGTGTTATCTTTTTTCGCAAGGTTGACAGCGACGTATCATAGCCAACTTTTTTTGGTTACACGTAAATTACCAACTGAACTGCTGATAGTAAAACTCTGTGTTTTGGGCTGTTTGCTAAACGTATACTTTTGCTTTGCCCAGGTATGGGTTACCAGTGAACTTCCAGGCGGTCGTACTTGAGCCGCAACGAAAGCAACAGAAGAAATTAAGAGATGCGCTCAATACTGTGTATGGTGATTTAGATGGAGCTGGTCTCTCGACTGTAGAGGTAAAGATATTAATCGTTTGTGTAGCAGTATAAATATGCTTTTTCTAAGGAATGTTTGGTTCGACCATGGTGCTAAATAAACTTTTCAGCGCTATTAAAGCTATAATAAAGAATAGAAATCAGCCAGAATAACATTTTTTGTCTTTTTACAGTCTCCAGCTCGGTTTGATGTTACTTTGTGGAGTCATTTTTTGGCTTGACCTGATTGTAACTGCTAATATTTCTCTGTGGCAAGAACAATAACTTGTACTCATGCTTGTAATCCACAAAGCCTTGTTGAATAGTTCTGTTTCGATTTCCCTAGAATATAATTTATCAAGTCAGTAATTAAAGAAGCGATAAAAATTTGTACGGTCCGGTCCGCGTGGTGGATGAACACATCCCTATTGGCGCGATAATTGACTCTCGGACCTGTCGCCAATGACTCGCCACCGCTACGACGTTTCTGTGTTGCTTATAGGCGCCGTGCCGCGGAGATGGCTCCGCCACTCGTTACACGCCTTGGCATAATGCCGCGAGTAGGCTATAATGAAGATTTGCTTTTTTTAAATTTGTCAGAAGAAATTGATAGTTATTAAGCTTGACAATTTTTACTAATTGCGGCAAATTTTCCAGGAGGACGCTCTTCCAGGTCTCACTCTTGGAATGCAGGAATATTATCCATATGTCTTCTATCGGATTGTCCTCGACTACGAACCCCGAACATTATAGTGCTGCATCTATTCCATCGAGTTTTGTGCAATATAAGACTTTATTTCTTTCTGTTGTTTGTTTTTGTGTGTGCTTTTTTCGAAATAAATTTCCCGCCACATGGCTTTCAAATGTTTTGAATAAATATCATTTACAATTTGATTATCGCTATAATCCTTTATTGCTTTCAATTTTGTTGTAAATTTGTATCTCGTTTTATTGTTTGTGTCTGTGTACAGTTTACTTGTTGCATTGCAAACACTTTTTGCTGTAGTGAAAATGTAGCTTAATCAAGTAATTGAAAGTACATTTGACCTATCATTATTTGTGTGAAGAATTAAAAAATATATTGAGAATCGTCTATGCGGAGAAAACTAAAGGGATTGACAATCTGAACGGCTATGATGAATTAAAGTTGATCATCCGTCAAAATTAAAAGTTGATCATCCGTCAAAAATAGAATTTTCTGGTGATCGTACTCAGTAAAGCCAGTCGTTGGCAAAATATAATCAAACACTACTTTATTGACTGGAGCCGATTAGCATGTTTTTGACATGTATCTTGACCTTGTGTCCTCGCTGCGAGAGATTTTTCTGTCGGTTAGATCCTTAGTTATCTACAAGTTTTAATTTAAGTACCAACTCGCTATTTTTGCTATGAAGAATGCTAACTTCATTGAAGAGACGATACATCGAAATTTACCGCAATAAGGAAGTAACTAGAATTGGACCCTTAAGGTGCAAATGCAACCTTTACCCGTTTCCATCAGAAGTTAGCAGACAAGCATATCGGTAAGTCATTAGCAGTCGGGGGACAGAATGTGAGCCAACACAGGATGACCGCAAAATGGATAGGCATAAATAAATATTTCGAAACGCGCGATAATTGTTGATAGTCATCAGAAGAACGTAAGGAGGAAAAATAAAGCTGAAGTACGGTCACTCGCAAAACTGGGCGTTTCGATGGCATAAATTTAGCTGTCACCATCAGCGATATATGCTGGGTACTAGGCAGCGTCAAACTGAAAGAAAGTTTTAATTTATTTTTCCTTCAGCTATTTTCGGCCCATACTTACTGTGCGTATTCATCGGATATTGTTTTGTGATTGGTGATAATCTCAACTTACCACATACTGTATTTTAATTTTTTCTACCCCATAGTATGATTTATTTATTTCGGGCAGTAAAGAGCTACCCTTATTATTGAACTGGTGTATTAATAATAGCTTTACCACAACTTAACATGCGCAGCAAAAGTTAAACGCAGGAATATTAATACATAAGTACGTAGCCTCCTTTTCCAGTTTCATAAAGTTGCCATACACAAAAGTTACACAAGCCAAGTTGTAGCGAAGATACAGTGATACGACCATACGGTCTACAAGTCTACTGTTCTCCTCACTTCTCTAAAACAGCTTGAAATTTCAACATTTTTTCATTAATTACCAGTAGGCCTATTATAAAAACAAAAACCGTAAAAAAAACAAACAAAAAAATAATAATAAAATAAATAAATGAACAGAAATAAAATAAAAAGTACAAGAAGCGCACAAGTATGCAATAAGCAATCAGAGTACAAGTTAGGTTATTTATCAGACAATAATACACGATATTGTGGAAATTTGTAGGTTATTCCTCGTATTTGTAAGCTAAATACTCCTTAAACTTTTTGACAAACATGGGGAACTCACTATCGTACACTGACCTCGCTACCGTACACTATATTCAAGAAAAAGTTATATTGATGAGTTGCAGCTGACAATAACTTGTTGTCTAAAAAAAATAAAAAATTTAGTCACAATTTCAGCTGAGGTTTTTGAATAATGAAGAAAACGCTTCGTCTAAGAAGGCTTAGTTCAGCATCGAAATCATGACATTTGGCCCCAGAGTGAGTCCAATGCGCAAGCTACTAGCTTGCAGAGATGTCCGGGTTTTGCTTTTCAAAATCCTAATCCGATCCAAATCCGTAAGCTTAAATTCAAATCCTAATCCTAAATTTCCTGAGCACAAAGTCTAAATCATAAATAATCCAAAATCGAGAAAATAACAATGATAATTTGTGTTAAATTCGAGTTATTCCTTTACCATTTTGGCCGGTTTTATGCATTTTATTGCGATTGACTTAAGTCCAAATCCGGTCCTAATCCGAAAGAAAAAAAACTTCAAAATCCCGATCCGGTCCAAATCCGGTAAAATTGCCAAAATCGATCCGGTCCAACTAAATTCTAATCCAAATCCGTGGACATTAGAGGTACTGGCTCGGGCTGACTTTTGAGGCCCGGACCGCCCACGGCCCGGAACCTCTGGCCCAGTAACCGTAACCAACCCGGCAACTCGTACCAAAAATAAAGCCCAGCTCGCCCAAAGCCCATTCTTTTTATGAACCTTCAATCACGTTAATCAAACCCAACGGGATCTCAAAAAGTGTTAGCGGCTCGTTAACGGCCCAGTAATAAACAAACATAAAACCGGGCCGTTAGCGGACCAATAAAAAGACCGGTTAACGGCTCGTTGGCGGGTCTCTTAGCGGCCCATGCTATATCTAGTGGATATCTCTGCTAGCTTGCTACTTCGAGCGAATGATAGGTAGGCCTAGGCACCAAAATAGACAAAGTTTTCTGGTCTGTAGAATAAAATTTGAAAAAAAGTAACCAAAATCACACTTCATTGACAGGGGTGCAAATCTATGTTAAGCATTGGGGGGATGATTTAGCAAAATTGACCATTTTTCAATATTGAGGGGATGAAATTGGCTCGTACGGGAAATTTTCCACTTCCACGAAACAAATTGGGAAGGATGCTGCCAGATTATTGGGGAGGATAAATCCCCCATTCCCCCTGGATTTGCACCCATGTTGATTGAATTTCTGAAAAACATTGGCAAGTCACGTGACAAATATTATCCTACAGACCAGAAAACTTCGTCGATTCTAGTGCCTACCCAAATGATAATAAGCAACAGCGATTTCAAGCGACAAAAATGCAGATTCATTTGTGACACTAAAAGGAGCTCGCTGGTTCCGATTACATACGATAAACAACACTGTTGATATTTAGCTAACTACTTAGGTAGCACTCTCATCGGAAGCGGTAGGAAGTCCGATTGTCTGCAAACTATTCCGAGCAACACCGAATTACAGATGACTTCAAAATCTAACGCAGCTGATAGCATTATTGTGAAAGACGTGGCAGTAAGTAATGGGGTATTGTTGGAAGAATACCGGTAGGCTAGTAAAGTAGTTTGGAAGGTTACTGAATTATTAAAGGACAGGCAATGGGTCTCCAGCAATTTAGAGCACTTGGAAAGCTGCTTATCAAGCACTTATTGGCTATTGTGTTTTGTATCTAGAGATTATTATAGACTACTGGTACCGGTATTGCATTTCGTACCGGTATGGTAAATTTGGGTCTTGTCTAGAGAAAGCTATTCGCATCTACGATAACCCGTTCAGGTAAGGCAACGGAAAATGCCAACGGCTTTCTCTGTACGAGACATGGTAAATTTAAAGCAGTGTCTATTTTGCCATTAACAGCAAAATACTGATTGGCTAGTGTTTATGCACATGACTGTTGATTGACTTATGTCTATACGCATGACTGGATTTAAGAAGATTAGCCATTAACGGCAAAATAGACACTTTCTAAATTTAATTGGGCTACTGGTTCGCTCTAAGTCATTCTTGGCTGTTGGGTTAGAGGTTGCTCTTCTATCCTAATCAGAAAAGTGTGTTAATATCTGCCATTACCAGATTACCGATGCTCTACCTTTGTTACTCTGTTGCAGGTAGCACTGTGTGACTGTAGAGTGCAATAATAATTAATTTTATTTTATTTAGGTACATGCAAAAACATCTACTGATCATACTGCTGATGAAAGTACGCAAATTATTACATTGAATCCCAAATATTCAAAAAGTATATAGGCCTAGTCTATAATGGATGCATTGTTTCTTGCTTTTAGTAATGAATAAAGGTCATCTCTAGAATGGTGTTTTCAGTCAGTATAAATTTGTGGCTTTGTTGAAAAAGTTGTAGTGCTTATTGTATTACCAGTACTGGCATCTAAGTGTATTTTTAAAGTTTAATCTTGTCTTGAATTTTATGTTACTCAAGTTTTTGGAATGTCAGGATTGCGTTATCAATTATGAGACACTGTTCGCTCCAAGGTGCAAAATTTGAGAAAAATGCAAAACTTTTTAATCTTTTTTAGGCTTGTCATCTGGAATGGTGATTATTGTCCAAATTCGAATCAAAGTGTTCAATATTTTGGTGCAAAACAGAAGTTATGTACTTTGGAATCCAACTTTGTTGCCAAAATTGCATGAAACTTTCTTTAATCCCCTAAATATGTGGGCAAATTTTTTATTAAAATCTCTATTTGGGCAAATTCGCGCTTGCTAAAGACTTAGAGGGAACAGTGTTATGAGGTGATTTTTTATCAATTCATAGTCTAGTGTTTTTTTAACAGATGGAACTGCCAACATTTGTTTTGCTGTTAGTGCTTCATCTGCGACTCAGTTGGTAAGTAGGCCTACATAGTGCTTCATCTGTGACTCAGTTGGGAAGTATAGTACGTTAGGGTGCACTTTTATCTTATGTCAATGTGGTCGCTTGATGCATTGTTGTACATGTCGCTTGAAAGCCCCACATGAAATTTCAGGCTAATAGAAGTAGATTTTGCCTTTCGACTTTTGGATTAAAAATTGACACTTTAAATGCTGGTTTTCCATCTGTGCTTTTCACGTCATTTAAATTTTTTGAAAATTGTTGCCGCATTAAAACGTTTGCTTGATAAGTACTCGGACTCGGTCTAAAAATCAGTTGAGTACTTTGATTTTTATCATACCTTTAATACTTATAACAAAAACTTTCGTCGAAACCTGCTCAAAAGTTCCGTAAAAGTTAATGTCAACTATAAAGAGCTTAAAACCTTTGTTCAAAGTGGTGATAAACATTTAAATAAACAATTTCAAAAAAAGTGGTTCCAATTTATGCAGCAAATGCCTGCAACTGATTTTAAAGTGTAAAGTTTAACTGCGAAAAATGTGCTCGGTACTCGTACTCGAAGTCAACCACCAGTACTCGTACTTGAAGATTCTCAAGGCAAGTACTCGATACTCGTACTTGTACTCAAAGGTTGTATACTCGACTTCATCACTGAAAATAAATGCTGCAAGCTGTCGTATTTATTTGCCCAGGTGCTTTAGGAGTTGTTTCTACACTATTGTCAGTTAAAATCGCAGTACTAGTTTTGATTGATAAAAAATTATGTCATAGGTGAAGTTTTATGACGTCATAAAAACTTTGCTGAAGTCACAATTCTTAATGCATTGTGTTTAAACAAAGCCAAGTGTTAAACAACAAAGGTTTTTGGTTGTGAATGAAGTAGAATAAAATTGTAATTTATCTAAAAAACCTGATTTGACGCAAAAAATAGTTTGCAAATTTGAAATCTGCATAACTGATTTGATAAGATTAAGCTGTTAAAATCGCTGAATTTTTTAAAAATCTTACTTCTGTTGCACTATTACGCTTTGCACTTCACAAGTTGGGCAAAATTAGCCAAAAGTTGACATGAAAAGTCGGTAGGGAAGATAAGCTCGTTTCGACTCAAAATTTGGCCTGGAAGTTTTTTTTGCCCATAGCTACAATGCTTTGAGCGACCATTGTAAATTTCAAAAATTTATATGTTTTCATTGCACCCTATGGTACGTATTTAACCTACTTTATGATTTATATAAAGGAAACCAACAAACCAGTGAATGTTGCATATGATCATCATGTGATTGCAAGCAAGACTACTTCTGCTCCTCCTATGACTCAAATAAAGAGGTAAGTGTGAAAATTGCTATGTTCTGGTAATTTTCCAACAGAATGTCAATATTTGTGCAAAGAGAGCTTTTTTGCCTAAGATCACTAACAAAACCCGACACTACCAAACATTTTTAACTGATTATAACAAATACTTTTTCGAAAGTAGCTTATCCATGGGGGTTGTATGGACTGCTGCTTGAGTTTGAGCCTCAAAGCATCTTCATCTTCTGCGACAAAGGGATGCTATGGTAAGACCTACTAAGATCTTCAATGTAATCTCGCCATTGAGTTCTGGGATGGCCTTTAGACGGTCATCATCGACACCATCCAGTTTTAATTCGTTTTTTTCCTCGTCACTGAAGGTGGCCGAGTACACCTCATCCCCTCCGCGATCACTCTCACTCCTTCCCTCCATTTCGTTCGATCTGCAGCTTCTTCGATCTTCAACCCGACTTTCTTCACACTCTCTTTCACCTGCCTCTTCCATGTCATTTTTGGCCGTCTTCGCTTTCGCTGTCCATTCACTTCCATCATCATTGCCTTCAGTATATTATCATCTTCTCTTCTAATCACATGTCCATACCATCTTACTCCATTCGCCTTTGCCATTCTATCTAACATTTTCTTCAAACCCAACATCTCGATCAGCTCCTCCGTATTCTTTCTATCCACTAATTTAACTCCACAGTCCACGCATTGACCTCACCATGGCTCTTTCAGTTCTTCTCAAAATTGCCATTTCACTTTCCCTCAAACACCATGTTTCACCTCCATACAACATTGCCGATCTTACACAACTACGATAAACCATCCCTTTCATTCTCAAAGAAAACCTTCTTCCACGTAACAACTCCCCGCATTCTCTAAATTTCATCCATCCTATCCTTACTTTTGAGGTCACGGCAGTTTCACACCCACCACTAGCATTCAGCCTGTCTCCTAAATAACAAAATCCCTTCACAGTCTCCACTTCATTGCATAATACCTCCACTGGTTCTTCCGTGCCATCTCCAACATCTGTGCATCTTCTACAAACAAAATCTCTGGCAGAACTGCAAATCACCTTTTTTATCTTGGTGCACCTTCCATGTATCCACTTCATACAGTGTGTGCAACATACAGCGTTAGACCCAACCCTGTTCCCTCATATTCCACAAGAATCTATTTTGCTTGATGTAGTTTCACCTTCCGTTCCGCTCACCATCATCTTTGTCTTTCCAGCATTCATTTTCAATCCCTTGCCTTCCAATGCTCTTCTCCACCTTTGGAACCTCTCCCGTAAATCCTTTAGACGGTGCACAGGATAAAAAGGTTTACGTTCAAGTTTTAGTCAGAGGGAAACATTTTTAATGGCTTTTAATTCTTGGGAGTGTTTTTTATTTATAGTAATGGGAATACTGCTGCTCCATCAACAGTTAAACCGATCCTACTGATGACTCCTAATGCTGCAATGAATATGAAAAGCTTTAATTTTAATCAGGTACTAAGTTCTGTTTTGTTTGTTTTTGCGTGGTATTTGATTGCACAATGTTGATTGATTTTGGATATTCCTTTATAAGAAGGTGAAATTAACAGAGTGGTTTGCATCCTAGTGTTTTCAATGCTATTTTGCACACAAAAAAACTTTTGTAAGCAATATTTTTGTACTTAAGCTATGATAGCTATATTTGCACCTGAAATGAAGGCAGTGTATGTAACGATTGTCTTTGTTTGCGGGAGTTATTTTTATAAAAACGTCTTTTAGCTTGCTTTTCCAATTCATGGGATTCAAGGAGTGCAGCTAGCCATGCCCAGTTCCAACCAACCACTTAAACCAGTATCCGTTGTTCCTACAACAGAAGTGGCTCAGCCAGGACCTGCTACTTCAAACGGTGAACTGATTACTTTGTGAAGTCCGGAAAGATACTGAGTTACTCAAAAATTTTTCTGCGTAATTTGAAATTGTGTAGTTAGGTTTGTGGTACCAAAAAGAGCTTGTTACAGTTTTGTAGTATTGTCTCTCACAGCTACCGTAATTTTCCGAATTATCAAATTTTTAGCTGCTCATGACCAACCTAGACCCAAGGTGACTATCCCAGCCCCAACCACTGCTTTGTCTGCCCAAGCTCCGCTTACTCCATCAACTCCTATCGAAAAAGACCCGTTTGAGCTGAACGATCGCATTCCTATAACGTGTCGCAAGAATAATGCAATGTTTGATCGACGAAAGCTTGGTTCAGGTTTGTATTGTGATTCAGTGCAACAGGCTCTGTCACAAACTTGAGCATGCTTGAAAATTTATTCTTGTAACCTGATTCCAGTAGATTTTTGTATATTTTTCCACCTTTTTTGTAGTTTTTCCTTATCGCAAATTTTTTGTTAAAACGATTATAAAGCTGATATTTTCCTGTTTTTAAACCATCTTGGAAGCTGATTGCTTGATTTTTATCATCGTGTTCCCAAAAGCGAATTGCTCTGCAAAAGAAAAGTCCATTCTATGAAAATGGTGTTTTTGAATTGCGGAATTGAAACTTGCAATTGTTATTTGCTGCTCGATACCAATCTGACCGGTAGAGATTACTATCGTAAAGCAATGTACCAAAATCAAAGTTTCGAGTAAGGTTTGAACGACTAACCTTAGGATCTTGTCGTTATAAGAATAACGTATCAATTCACTATTTCATGCACTTGACAGGGTGCCTTGATACACTAATGCAGTTTTGGTTCGCCGAAGCTTTTAGGGAAAGTAGCACTCCAAAAAAATAAAATTACTTTCTTATGGGCAATTTATTTGTTTAGGTCAGAGAGGAAAGTGTATTCTGTTTGAAAACTGTTGGATAACACCGAGCGAGTTTGAAGTCGCAAGTGGCTTGTCTATGTCTAGAGATTGGAAAAGAAGTCTTCGTTACGGAGGTTTTACATTTCAAAAGCTTATCAACGAAGGATTTTTGAAGCCTCACTCTGCCCTCTGCACATGTGCCATTTGTAGTGATGATGATAGCGTGGTAAGCGCCATAAGGGCAAAAGTTTTTAGTGTTTATATAATGTAGCCTGGTACTGAATTTGTTCAAGTCGGTGCAGTAAAATTTTCCAACATTGGATTTTTTGCGATTTTGCTCAAACTTCTTGTTTCTACGTTAAGATAAAATACAACTTGGCCCAGATTATGTTCCGGACAAACTGTCGTTACCTTTAAAAAATTGTGATGCGCGTGATGCATTTTTTTATCGGTTTGAGGAATTAATGTTTCATTTTTACCGTTAAAACCGGTTGTTCAGTGAGTGATGTCATAGTGCAATTATCTTTGCGTGTTTTTGTTAGGCGATGTTTTCACCAATTTGTCTAGTCTTCACCAAACATTTTGCTTTGTTAGACCAGTCCGATCCGGCTGTTTCAACCGTATAAACGACGTAAGCGCAGTTCGACCACGTCTTCAGCAGGAAATTTTGTGGAGAAGAAGCCAAACATTGAAAAAGGTGAAATTACAGTAAGATAAGCTCAAATTTTCACTGTATTGGCGGTATTGCCCGGAAGCGTGTAATGAGTGGCGGTGCCCATCTCCGCGGCTTAGCGCCTGGGCTACACAGCTCCGAAATAACCTCGCAGCGGTGGCGAGCCGTTGGCGACATTGTGTCCGATTTGACACACCCGGGAATCGAACCCCAGACCTTTCGCACCGGAAGCAATGTCTTAACAACTGAGCTAACCAGCCGGTTGTTGAGATGAAGTTAAAAAGCTGGGACTAACTTTTAATTCTGGAGCAAAAAATTCAAGTCAAAGTTATCCTCTACTGATTATAATGACCTGTAGAAAACTTCACTACACGTTATCTTTTTGCCAGATTTTGCGTTTTACAGTAAAATCAAACACACCAGCACTGTTGGTTTCAATATAAAGTTTGTTTTCTCAGCCGCGATTTACCGATAAGTTAACTTGAGTATATTATCCAAATATTTAACTTTGAAGAGAGGCTTCCCAGCTTTTAAAACTTGAGTTAAGGAGTTAGTGCTGACCAACGGTTAGATACTACCTTAGTTTGACCTGGGACTGTCTCGTCGCGGCATGACGAAAGTAAATCAAGTAAAGATCGAAACGTCGAATAAAAAAACATCAAATCTTTGTTATACTCGCGATATTACGCCGAAGCGTGTGACGAGAGGCGGGGCCCATCTCCGCTGCTTAGCACCTGAGCAACGCTGCATCGAAGAAACGTGGCACGGTGGCGAGCCGTTGGCAACACTGTGCCGATTTGACCGGCCCCGGAAATGAACCCTTGCCCTCCCGCACCGATAGAGTGTGCTTGACAACTGAGCTAACGGCCGGTTGGGATTGATACGTAAATTTTCAAAACTCTATGTTTAGGAAAGTTTTTGAGGCAATCATCAGCTGGCGCTTTGGATTCTCTATTGAATAATTTGCACAGCAAAAATCCGGAAGCGGAATCGGCTATGCGAGTTCTACTTGCAGAGGTACTTTTACATAACAGTCATAACTTCTCTAGTTGAAAGTTCCAAGCACTTTGCTCCAGACGATTTATAAAAACCACCTATTCAGTTCATTGAATGAAATTTTGTGAAGAATTAGCGATTTGACTTCGTTGGACAAAGTTAAAAGTGCAAATATTCGTGAATCTCTTAACATCAAATCGCTGCTTCTCCGAATACAAAGATCGCAACTGCGTTGGTGTGGACATGTGACACAAATGTCCCAGAAAAGAACAGCAGAAAAACTTCTGTGTTCAATACCGATTGGTTGAAGGCCTTCCCAAAACTCGATGGCGAGATTACGTTGGAAATCTTAGTTGGTCTCCCCTTGGCATCCTACCAGAGCATGTACTCTTTGCCGCAGAGGATCTAGATGCTTGGAGGTTGCAACTTGAGCAGCTGCCCCCGCGACCCGAGGATAAGCGGGTCTGGAGAAGCTAGTTGGTTAGTAAAACGATCTTTGCTTTCCACTGAAGTTGTTTTGTGTTTAGTCGCAAATCGCAGAGCAACGTACGTGGTGGCAGTTGGAAGAAATCTCTAATAATTTACTTCAACAAGCTCAACGATTGACAGCTGCGGTGGCTGAGGCAAAGACCAACAGTTTAAACCAGCGTGTTGCTCTTGTTCAAAAACTGATGTCTCACTATCAAAAAGACCAGGTGCTAGAACTTACTTTCAGCATAAGCAAACAACATACCGGTAGTTTCATTTAAAATGTTTACGGTGGAATTGAATAAAATAAGCTCAGTTGTTAAGACTTTGCTATTGGTGCGGGAGGTCGGGGGTTCAAATCCCGGGTCAGTCAAATCGGACACGGTGTCGTCAGCGGCTCGCCACCGCTGCGACGTTAGTTCGGAATTGTGCTCCCCAGGCGCCGAGACGCGGAGATGGGCCCCGCCACATGGGCCCCGCCACTCCTAACTCGCTTCGGTGTAATTCCGCAAGACGCGAGTATAATGAAGATTTGATTTTTTATTTTGATTTGATTACAGTGACTCTGTGTTTAGAGTTCAGAAAGACAAATTGCAACTATACCTCAAATAACGCGGGTTAGCCGATTCACTTGTGTTGTAGGTCCAGCTTTAACGGTATGCAACTAACCTGGCTCTTTTAAGCAATTTGCTTTGTTGTGTCCAGCGTACAACAAGTACCAACGTAGCTGCTGTTTAAAAAAATAACTGTACGGAAATCTGTGGAATATTGCGTATAGAAAGGAAACATATAGAATTTCAATTAATGAATTGAACTTGAATCTAACTCACCAAGATCTAAGGCCAAATCAAACGTAATCAGAAAAATCTGATTACAAGTGGGATTCGAACTCACGCCCGCACCGACTAGTGACGTATCACCAGCCCAATGGTTGCGGCGAGTCTTAACCGGAGACACGGCCTTAACCACCGCAACCATTGGGCGGTTAAGACTTGCCGAAACCATTGGGCTGGTGATACGTCTCTAGTCGGTGCGGGCGTGGGTTCGAATCCCACTCGTAATCAGATTTTTTTGATTACGTTTGATTTGGCCTTAGATCTTGGTGAGTTAGATTCAAGTTCAATTCATTAATTGAAATTCTATATATTGATTTATAAGCTTGAATCACTCTTTTAGCCTATTATAGCTAGACTGGATAGACTTCGGTATACATGCCTTCATTGCTTAACCTTCATTAGAAAGAAAACATCTGCGATTTTTGAAGAAACTACCTAGTTTAAACTTTCTGAACATTTTATAGGTTTTGGACTCTAGTATGCTGATTGGTCAAGTTCATTCCGGTTTTACTAAAGATTTGAATTCTGCTTCTATCCAATCAGGTGTCTTGGTCGGAGGTATGGAGTAGTAGATTGTTTAAATTTAGCTATCTGATTAGTTAGGAGTGTTTTTAATCTTAATCTAATGAAAAAATCGTTGTAACTTTATCGGTGGGTTTAACAGTCTCACTGTTGTGTTCCCTTGTCACTAGCTGAAACTTTTTGTTCTTAGTTTTTCATTAAACATTTTACGAAAGTTGCAATGCTACAGACCCGTCGATGCTGAAGAAGAAAAAAGTGTTGGCGATAGTGATCAGCTTGTAGGCTAACTATCAACCTCAAAACCGCGGAATTATTCCAGACGTTGTGTTTTTCCATTGTGTAAATTTTGTTATTACCTTTTCGTTGTATTTATTTGTATGAATTGCGACTGAAAAAAGTTCAGTGGCGAAGTCTGACCATGACAATAGACGACGCAAGCGCACCATAAAACTCCTGCAATCTGTTTTGTTTTTTGAATTATGGAGCATGCAAAAAATTTGAACGGTTTTTATCCTAATTTACTGATTAAATTTCAAGCATTACTCTGACGGTGGGAAAGACAAAACTAGACTGTAAAAGTTACTGGTTATATTATTATTTCACCAGACAACCAACAAAAAGTACAACTTGCGTTTGGAAAAGATCTCATTAAACTAGAGGTGGCAAATTCCAATCAATTCTGTATAACATGTGGAAATCAGGCAGTGAGTGAATGCACTGGATGTTATAAGGCTACTTACTGCTCCACAGCCTGCCAGGAAAAGGTGAGTAATCACGTGAAATAGTTTTTATGAAATTTGTTGGCTAGTAAAGTAAATTGGAATTTGTCAACGACATGGCCTAGCAGCACTGCGCGCAGGTCACAGATCCTGCGTGACTGGTTCGATTCGCGGCTGGAGCCGATTGCATTTGGCATATATGACGGGTAGCTGCTGACTCGAAGAGTGCATACTAACTTCGCTGTCTCAATTACCGTTGAATTTTCAATTCAATGTGATTTGTGAATGACCTCAGTTATTTACTTTTTTTTTTAATTTGTACTGCAGATTGAAGAACAACTATTAAGTTATTAAAATCTCTTAATTGGATATTTTCCTGTACGCGATTTAGTTGAAATTTTTCGCGATTAGAACCTTGGCTACTCTATTACTCTTGTTTCTTTTTAAGCTCCTCTTACCTACCTGCCGTAACGTTAATCGTTTTGTTGCCTCTTCCTTTTTCTGGTGCCTTTGTTAGATTTCCTTCATCTTATTGTATTCTTTATTGTGTTGACAGTGCGGAAATATATGACCGTAATAGAATGGTAGTAGTACTACTACTGTCAATATTTTTCTTTGCACTCGTTTTGTAATTCACTTAGTGTGCGTTACTGCATTTTTCCTTTCAACTTGACTACGTTAGGAGTGCTATGGCTTAATAACAATATCAACATAAAAAGATACGATTTTTCTTGCTATTTGTTGATAATTTTTTTTTTTAGGACTGGTTAAACGGACATGCTGATGTGTGCCAAGCTAGTAAGGTTGCCGAACAGACATTGAAAGATAAAGCTGAAAAGGCGTTGGTTGTCACTAATTCAGCATCCGATGTTGACTCACTAGTTGTCATGCCAACTGCATCTGTACTCCCAAACTCTGAGTCCACCCAGCTGACAAAAAATGATCAAATTCAAGCTGATTGACGAATCTATGATGCTGAAATGGAATTAACTCCAGAATTTTATTGAATTTGTCTCTAACTTTGCCGATTAGACTCCCATGATGCTGAGTGCCGAGTTTCTTCCACAATTTTCAAAAATAAAAAGTCAAAGTGGAGCATATTTTATTAACTACCATGTCTTCTATCTTCTCAACTCCTACCCCATTCATGGTTGCATTCTACTTATTGTTTATGGTGCAGTGCATTAATACGGTTTTATCATTTTTGCTTTTTGCTTGGCAAGGCCACCGTTCCATCAAATATTAAGAGTTTTTGTTCAAAAGTTTGTTTAAAGCTCAGAACTGAAGAGATGTGTACGTTTTTTGATAAAAATATTTGAAACTGCACTGATTTCATAGCGGTCGCTAACCATTTTCGCAATACTTATTTGCATAGACTAACTATGCTTTTGCAGAAATAATCAATCATACCAATGTATGTTTTCAAGTTTGAATGAATGTAAAGATGTGTTGGCAAACGTGATGATTATTTGGCATTGTATGGTTTCAGTTGTGTTTTCTACTAACTTGTGCTTTGCAAATACATGTTGAGATTGCTCAGCGACCTCAAGTTTTGCTGCAAACATGCAGAAGAGCTGCCCGAAAAGACGGTAGGTTAGAAGTGAAATCAGCATGCGACATGAAAAAAAAAACTTCATTTGTTATGAATCTATCGACAGATAAGAATGTCGCCGTGATTTCCGATTTGAATTTTACGCTTTTAAAAATCTACAGATATGATGCATTTTATCCAAAGACACAATATAAAAGTTTGGGAAATAGTTGTACTTCAAGCTTACCATGAACAAAAGACTTAATTCGTTGCACTCTTTGTAATCCTGGTGACTTAAAAGTGAACATAATTTTTATGTACCATGTTCACATGTCCAATATTAGTGGGCTTTAGGCTCACGGTTCTAGTTTCGGCATCATAATCAATTTTTTAATGTTGAATTTCTTGATGTCATGTAATTAAAAAAAGTGATTATGACATCAAAACATTAATTATGATGCAGAAACAAGATTTGCGAGCCTAAAACCCACACAGGATAATGGTTAGAATCGACTAGGTGGTGTAGTGGTTGAAAACGTCGTTTTTACAATAGCAGATTAAAGAAGTCTGAAAAAAACTCGTCCGGAAAACTTGCAATCATGGACAACCTTTATGCTTAGCACCTCTGTCGCCCTCTCGCGACAGGAGGATAAAAATGTAGAAATCAATCAATTTTCGTTTGAGTTGAGATACAGGTAGCCTTTTCGAATGTAAAGAAAAATAGCCACACTGTGAAGGACATGGAGCGGTGGTGTAAGAAAATTGAAAAACGTGGTTTAAAACTTTCCACAAGAGAGAAATAATTTGACGTTCATTGAGTTAGGTTACATACCAATAAGAAATCCACAGGAAGAAGTTTCCCGTAAGACAGAATACCTTTGCCTAGAGTACGCGATTTGTGGCGACCGTTACGCTAAAATATACAATATCAGCTTTTCAGCAATTTTCTGTGAATACCCATCCTTCATTGCAAGGCCATAGCCTATGCTTCCGAGAGATGTTGGCTATATACAGTAACTCAGTGAAGGTTCTTCACCCGGGTGAATGGGAGAGGACACGCCAGTACGTAGGCCTACATTTTTTCTGGCGTAGCCAGGGGGATAGCGACATGGCATATCGGTACCGAGCGCAGGTGACAGATCCTACGTGACGGGTTCGATTCACGGCTGGGGCCGATCGCATTTGACAAATACTCCGGGTGGCTGCTGACACGATGAGCGAGAGCTCACTTCGCAGTCTCCTTCAATTACTGTTTCTGTTGATTATCAGGGTTGGGAAAAATCGATATTCGATTGCGATATTCTTTACTTTTTGTTCATCGAATATACTATGGAGCCTTTACTTTTTTGAATGAGTATCGAATATGGCTTTGTCTTTACTTTTTTTTCGGCGCAATTCGATATTCCATAATCGATTCTTTTTGTCCAGGTTACTTTATCTCTCTTTAGTAAATTTAAAATAATCGTCGGTATGTCATTACCTTGTTTTTGCTAATAAATTTTTTTTGTGCCAAAACAAAAACATAGATTTTTAAGAGCAAAGTGGCTTCGCATATACTATGACCGTCGTTTGTCTGTAAGTTATCGCGTGAATGAGAGGACATCACAAAAAATGCTTGGCGTACACCGCTAAATGCTCAGCGTAGTATCGATTACAATATTCTATATTCTTTTCTTTTTTAAACTACCATCGAAATCGATTATTTCTTTACTTTTTGATGAACTATCGAATATCGATTATTTCTTTACTTTTTGATGAACTATCGAATATCGATTATTTCTTTACTTTTTTGTGCATCGATTCCCAACCCTAGGGATCATCGGGGCACCGCTTTCCCATTTTGAAGAAATCTGATCAGAAGTATGCTTGTTTAAACATTGTTGCAAAATACTGGTACCGCAAGTAATTTATCCCACCTATATTTTGCGCAGGCTAGACCCTTAACGTGAGCCCAGTGGCGTAGCGAGAAATTTTAAAAGGGGCGGGTCATTATTTCCACATTTTTTTTAGGCGTATTTTTTTCGGCAGAACAAATTTGTAGCTGTTTGAGAAACAAGAAAAACTCTAGGGGGTCCGGGGGCATGCTACCCCGGAAAAATTTTGAAAATTTACGTGCTGTAAGGTACCTACAGCTAATAAGGCCCTGCATGTAATAAGGCGAATGCGCCGTATCTCGAATATACAAGGTTGGCCAAAAAAAATTGCACCCTTAGACAAAGTGCCACAACTTTTTTTGCGTAGAAATAACAATTTAAAATTTTTAACATTTTTTACAACAATATATTGCGTAGCTGTTTAAAATTTTACAATGAAATTCCAAGAAGTAATAAAATGACGTCCATTTAAACATTGAGAACTGCAATCTCCTCTCACAAAGTGCGTTCAAAGGTGTTTTTGCAGGTAACGTAACTTTTTGTTTTAATTGGCCTTTCTATACTCATTGTGACGTAACAATGCCTGAATGCTGACAAATCTTTTTTCAAATGATAATAACTTTGTAATACCAAGCCCCACAGTGGTAAGTGACCGCGCTGGAAGATGTTAATGATATTGACCCGAGAGGCTAGTAGCCTCAGTTTTCAGTTTAACTGCATGGTTTATCCGTAAGGTCCAAGAGGTTCTTTCCTTACTACTCTCTGCAGGTATGTTGATTAAAATTATTCAATTTTCACATGATTGGTTTAAGTAGGTAATGTTGTGAAATTCGTAATGGTTTATAAGAAGTTTTTGGAAGAAGACTATTTGAACGAATGAACAATCACTTACTATTTGTGCCGTGTTAATATTCATGCAATTGCAGTTTGTGATACCCACTATTTAAATACCTGTAATTTTGTTATTTTACGGAAATTTTTAATAAAATTTTACACAACTACGCAATATATTGTCGTAAAAAAATGGTAAAAATTTTAAAATGTTACCTCATTCCAAAAAAAAGTTATGACACTTTGTCCAAAGGTTCAATTTTTTGGCCAACCCTACAGAATGGATTTAAAACTTCAATCCGTTGTCTGTAGAAAGCTGTTCTGCAACTAAGAAAACTAGTATAGTTTTATGGTTGAGTTTGCTAACTCACCAAAGTTAGGGGAGAATAAATTTTTTGAATCTCATTTTTGAAACTTTTTGCAATTTTTGATTTTTTTGCGGACCGTAGATCTTAGTTTTCATTGCTTTTCACCAAAGCTTTTAATGTGGGTAGAAAGTGGAAGAGCGGTAGATTTAGGCCAAACCTTTTATTCTAAAAAATTTTGTTTGCAGGTCAATTTTTGATAAATATGTTGAAGGCTAATAATGTTGGTAATAACTAATAAAGCCCATCTACAGTGTCCCTTTTTTGCGGTATAAAATGGGTCAAATTTTATTATGACATCATTGTATGGGGCGCCATTGTGAAAAAAACGATTTAGCAAATATTATATGAATTTTCAGCTACATTTACACAGTTTCACAGCTATTTAGTTAAAGTGAGGTGAACTGCAGCTAAAACGCTTCCAAAAATACAATAACAGCCAAAGTGTAACGACATTCAATAAATAACAGCGATGCGGCGATATTTAATAAATAACGCGACATTCATTTGGTAGCCTAGCAGCGATATTTAATAAACAGTAGCAACATTTAATAAATAGCAACGACATTTAATAAACAGCAGCGACATTTAATAAATAGCAGCGACGTTTAATAAATAGCAGCAACGTTTAGTTAAAGCGCAGCGAAAAATTAAAGTGTTGTTGTAATATGCTAAACCATCAAAAGAGTCTGACATATTTCAGTCACTTGGCACCACTAGTTTTGTTCTTTTTACTAAAAAGCGGAGTCAATGGGGAGGGGGGGGGCATGGCCCAATACTCCCCCTAAATACGCTCCAGCGAGAGCCCCAATATGATTACACAAAACAATTCTGATTAAGTGTGAGATTATTGTTTTCTGCCTGTTTTATCGTAGTCAGCGCCTAAACGTTGCCCAAAATAATAGTGCGAGTTTGCTGCAAGTGAGTAATAACTTACCATACAGTTTTGTGCATAGGCGCAGGAAGTAGGGAACTAGGGAGGGCTCAAGACCCCTGAATGTTTTTCAGCCCCCCTGAACCATTTGAGCCCCCCTGACAATAGGACAAATCATGCACTGAATGCGATGAGATTAATGCTTAAGTTACTTAATGAAGCAAATATTTTTTATAGCGCTTTTAACCTAAGAAGAATCATTATTCGTTTAAAAGCAATCAGGTATTAGGCTATTCACTAATCACTAGGTCAACGTAAAATCTTCAAAAACTTTCTATGTTTGAAGTTTATTTTCAACAGTGTTTTATATCAACGCACGCAAACCTTTACAGCAGTCATGGACGATGGACCAGTAAAAGAACATAAAGGTTTATTTGGCCCACGACCAAAATGACTTTTGAAAAAAAATGATACGCCTACTGTAAGCAAGGGCCTACGTGTACAAACTAGCCTGCAAACATCAATCAAAAAAGTTTAATTTTTTTAATGCAAAGTAGTAAGTAGGCTACAGAAAAGTAAGGTAGATTGTGAAGGGTGGCGTGTTTAGAATTTATGAAAGGGGGGCAACTTTTGACAAGTTAAAAAGTTGCAATAAAGCTAAATCACAAACTGAGTTTTTAGTTGGAGTACGGATGATTTTTTGACGTGAAAGTCAGCTTTGGTAATTAATCATCGTCCGTCGACTTTCGTAACTTCATATAATTTCTTTAAACATAAGTGTTCACAGTTAAGCATTTTAGGAACTCTCTTTTTTTGTTTTGTATTATCTTATAATAGAGCGGTTCCCAACCATTTTCATACTCCCAATCATTTTCCTACAAAACTTTTGATATGTTCTTGCCCTCCTCACAAAATATGCGACTATAATCAGCCGCGCAAACCAAATGTTTGTAATGGTTGGGGAGGAAATGAATTCATGTGTGTTATTGACCTTAAACATTTTCCTGTAATGACTTTGCGTCAAAAACCCGGCAGGTATTCAGCTGGGGGGTCTGGGAGAACGCTGTAAGCTCCCCCAGCGGAGCTATCAATTTTAGAGTTTTTAGCTTGTTTAAAAGTGTCGCTAATGCGAGGTATAGGATATAACCAACCACTACTCTGTTGCTGAATCAGACGCATTTGTTTTCAGAGCTTGATTGTAGCCAACCACAAAGAGGTTAAGGGTTTTACGCCTCTTAGACGTTTGAGAATTACATATTACTAGAGCGTAACAGCGCTGAAAAATTGACATTGAGCAAGCGAAAATAAAAGCACTCTTAATACAAGATAAAAATCTATACATAAACCATTTTGAACCCCCTGGAATACTTCCTCGCGCCCCCAAAGGGAGCAAGCATCCCCAGTTGGGAATCCCTGTTCTTTATGGTGTGTTGAGATTTTGTGGACGTGTTGAAGTCTTTCATTAAAAATATTTTTCCGTAGCACGATTCTAGCATGTTTTGAGATTGCGAGCTTTGCAATATCGCCCGTAAGCGTACAAATTAGAGCACTGGTTTTTAAACTTTGCGTCACTACGCCTCCCTCACAAAATATTAATCATGACCAGCGATAGAAGTCGGGTCGGGGTTTCGGGCCTAACTTTCCGAAGAGAAATCGGGCTCAATAGCTCATAATTTTTTTTCATTCGGACATATTTCTCAAAACTAGATTTTTCTGCGCCGAACGGCCGAAGTGACTCTGCGTGAAACTATCACTTCATGCTTGTTTGGTGTTTAATAAGTCTCTTGCGCGTGGGAAATTCGACGTTTAATTACGATTGTTAGAAGTGTCTGTATTAGGCTATACCAATACTGCCGGTCGCTCGTTTCTCTGACAATGCTGGTATCGTAGAGAGAGACAGCGCTATTTCTGGTCATTAGCCTTCGTCAGCTGACTTCAGGGAAGTGACACTCACTTTCCAAAACGATTGATCTTCTTGGGATCATTCATCCCTTTGGATAAATATTTCTTAAAGAATTTAACTTTTGTGGTACGCATATCCACTCGTGTGGCTACGTCACCATTGCTGGTATCGTAACCCTATGCATTGTTACGTCAGCGCCAATCACAATCCAATTTTTATGCGGTTGTGTCGCTAGTAGACGGATGTGCAGCACGAATTATAACATCTTAACAAGTTGTTGCAAAGCATATTATCGCCAGAATGTCGAATTCCAGTCTATTTTTAAAAGCTCAACAACCAACAAGCGATATTAAGAAAAACCCTGGTAAATATGATTTCAAGCCAGCATCAGGAAAAGCGGACTTCTGGAGTAATCTTCCAAGTATCAGCCAGTATTTGTCGCCTGGTGATAGTGCATATTCGGACAGTCCAGATTCGCAACCTATCCACGGATTTGTGCAGTGCAACATTTGTAAACAGGTGTTACGATACGACGCAAAGGTAACAGGTTCCTCTCACTTGAACCGGCATGCTTAGACGTGCAAGCGACCACAAACCAAGACCATTCAACCGCAGTTAACGTCTCTTTTTAACAAGAAGATTAAACCGACTGATGCCGAAAAGCAAGGCATAAAAGAATCACAGCTGCAGTACTGTGTTCGAGGTCATCATTCTTTTAAGTCTTTAGAGAACGAAGGCCTGCATTCCTTGTTGCAAACAGTAGTTAACATTTCTGCAAAGCATGGATGTTTTTTGACGTCAAAGATCCTTCATATGGAAGAAAGACTATTTCTGAATTCAGCAAACTGAAAGCTGAAGAATTAAAGCAAAAACTGAAAAAATCGAACTAACTGAACCTCAGGAGGCAGACTCATTAGCGGTTACACTTGACTTGTGGACAGACGAGTTCAAGCATATGTCGTACCAGGATGCTCCCGCGTTTTGGATTGACACCAATTTTGAACTAAAGCATCGTATGTTGGCAGTACAGCATTTTGGAATTGAGCGCCACACTTCTGAAAATATAGCTAATGCCGTCAAAGCAATATTTTCAGAGTATAATATTGACCCCTCCAAAGTAACACCAACCACTGACCATGGTGCCTACATGGTTGCTGCTTTCAATGCGCTACACGATACAGGACGATTAGATTGTATGGCTCATCGTTTGCATACTTGTTTTTCGTTAATGTGGTCCCGAGCATGCAGTGTCAAACCTGAACTTCTTCAGTATGACACTGCAGCTGCAGCATTGGCAAAGTATTGCAACCAAGCAGCTGGAGTACAAGAACAGTTACCAGTGTCTGTCAAGAAAGGAAGCACTACTCGGCGGTGGGAAGGGTTAATCGACCGAACCCACTCCATTAAGGAAAACTACGACGATTTAGTGCATATTCTGTCCGAGCCGCACAGAGATCGCGCAATGCTTATGGCGTCGGTAAATCGCAAACTGAATGCTAAAATCTTGGATTTCATGGAGCCGTTTCGCAAGTTGTTTGAAACGTTGCAATACAACACGAAACCAACGATAAACTGAGCTGTCCTCACGTACTACACAGCGATGGCTTTGTTGCAAAGGTCAACCAATGACAGCCCAGTAATAGCGACCTTGAAAGACGGACGAGTTTCGATCGTTAACGGATGAAAAATACTATGGTTCTTTGAGAGCGCACCACTGGCTCGCCACCTTCCTTGATCCTGATTTCAAGCGTTTCCAATTTTTGCCTTGCCAAAACGTTGAGGACTACATTTTTAAGCGGCGGCTGCTCAGTGACATTGACGACAGGGCGCTGGAACATATAGAAAGGGCAAGGGTCGCATCGAGTTCAGCGGATGTCTGCCCTACAAAGCGCCAACGACTGGATAGGAATGACGATCCATTTTCCGACTTTCGAGAGCTTGACGGCGCACAACCACAAACCGGAAACGGACAGAATGATGCAAGAAGGAAGAGTTACGTCAGGTGAGTGTAATGTAACTTAACGTGTTTCAATAAGCCTCCTATAGTCCAATACAATAAACAATCTTCTTCTTCACAGGAGCTACAAACATATAAAGTGTACAACTACTACAAGAGAGGGATATGCACCACAACCAAACTATTGAGTTTTTGGAGAGCAAACGAAGGAGAATTTCCAAAGTTGCTAGAAAATTGCTGGCAGCGCAGTGCTCTAGCGCTCAGTCGGAACGCGACTTTTCCTCCTGCGGACTGACAATAACAGAAAGGCGGACATTGCTATCTCCAGAAACCGTGGAGGCACTAGAACTACTGAATTCTGCTTACAATTGATTGATTTATTTTTGTGTTTTTGTTTTATTTTTTTCTAAACAATGACACATTAACACCCAAATATCTAGCATAGCCTACTTAATGAACACGAAAAACGACTGTTGGACCGAATCGGGCTTCCTTATGAGGCCTCGGTTTCGGGTCGGGTTCGGGCTTACTTCGTCAGGTTCGGATAAGGTTCGGGCTGAACCAACTCGGCCCGATTCCATCTCTGATCATGACGCTCCCCTTCATAGAATAATGCATATATAAGCCTATAATGATTATTGAAGTGATTACTGAAGAAATATCACCAATTTTCGAAGCATAAAAGTAATACTAACATTTACGCAACCCTTTTGACTATTCTACGCCATCCAGTTTGGAAAATGCTAACATGTTTTGCACCGTTGCACGTCTTGTCACAAATAAAAAAAAATTGAATGATTCCGCTGAAACACGAAAAAAAGGAAGAAAGCTTCGTAAAAATATTTTTGAGCAGACGCTGAATTTTGGCTTCTTTTGACTTATGAAACTCCGATTTGAAACAATGGATTGAAAGCTTTCCGAAAAATCACTCTGAAACTTGGTTTGCGGACGGTTCGTCAGCAACTTTTGGTTACCCTAGTCATAACGATGCAAGGCCCAAACAAAGTAAGCGTGACGCAGTGGGTGGAGCGTTGTCTCCACGACAAACATTGTTAAATGGTGACTGACTCAACTCTTACATACGCTTTGTTGTTGAGTCCTTGGTCAAAATGCTTCACGATGATTATTTCTGCTTGATGGTTTCTTTACAAGAAGCAAATTAAAGCATCAAGAAGCAAAATTCAACCAAAAAACTTGGAAACAAATGGCAACACCTTGAAATTAAAATCTGGATTCGTCTTGTTCATAGCGCCTTCGTCGCTTCCTCGTCAATAAGTTTTTTTCCACGAAGATAAAAAACAAATGTAATAAATTTTGAGTAACCTGACAATCAATCTCACAATAAATGACTAAAAAACTTGCAGAACAATACAGAACAATACATCCGTTATCCTCGTTATCTAAACTAAACCTGTAGGCTCTCAGCTGCTTCCTTTTGGGCAGAGCTAGAACCACCCATTTGATTTAAAGCTGCCAGACCAAACTACATGCTAGAACACGTCTTGTCTCTCAGCCAGGCCACCATGTTGTCACAAACAGCCGCAAGAGCAAGATCACGCGCCCCTTCTGAACATCGGCAGCACCCCCTATAGTTTTAGACTCACTAGCCGCCACTGCCCTCTACGAGTATGCTAATCCCTTCCTTTTAAGTATTTGTTGTTCTCAAATTCTACGGTAAGCACCTGATCATCTTTGAACAGTCGGAAGTTCGAAATTAAGTCAAACTGCTACGAACACTGGAGTGGCCAACTTTTTTTGTGATTGCGATTGTGGCAAGAGTGGTACACAAAATTGTAACGCGATAAATTCCATTCCGGAATTGCGCAACGCTTGTGGTTCTTGTGGGCTCACGCAACAACGTTACTACAACGGCACAGCCGCAAATCAAATACCAAAGTTAAGTCATTAAGCTGAAAAGTTGACGAATCAATAGGGGAGGGGACTTTGAACCCACGAACCTCCCTTGCCTACGCACTTGGTAATCATATTATTTTTCTAGCTAGAACCACCAATCGAAATTTTCCCAATACGGTCATATATTTCTAGCATTGGAAAATTTGTTAACTCCAATGATTTTCTTCTGTTTTACCCAGTAGGATACTGGCTACAATACATTTTTTCTTGGCTTACAATAATCAATCATTTTGCTTCCAAACGCCAATACGCCGAAAAGTAACAATAGCACAAGCACACAAATTTCACAATAAAATTGATGAAGGCGTAGAAAAGAGCGCGTGCAACAAAACAGGGAGGCGTTGAAACATGCAAGTCAAGACTGACTTGGCATAGTTGCATATAGTCGTCATAAAATCCTCATTTAGATCTAAATTTTGTTACTTTAAGTCAGAGCAACAACAACTTGATTTGCATTTGGATCTTATCGTCTTTATCCAAAGCTGTTTGAGTTAGCAAGCCTGTTATGCAATAAAAATAGCCATTGACAAGTGGCCGGTCTTGAGATTGAAAAAAGCACCAACTTCCACGTTAGGCAAAATAGCTTTTTAAAGGCGAATTCGCAGCAGTGGGGCTTCGCTATGACAAGCAAAATCAAATAACTTTATCAAGATAATCATTCTCACTTTAGAAATAACAAAACTCAAAACAGATGACAAATTTTTGCTTTGAAATTCGTGCCAGTTCGGATTTGGATGAGGTAAAGGTACCGGTACAAAAAAAACCCTAAACCGATTTAGATTAAATTTCGGCTCATGTTACGATCGCGTTATCTGTTTATATCCTCGCTCTATTTTATTTTGCTCATCTGAGCTAGGAGGACACACAAATCGGTATCAAACACTTTTAAACTGCAATAACTAACGAACAAGGCATATCAAGCACATTGTACAGGCGCTTACGCAATTATTTTCGTTATTTCACGATACCCTAACGCCGACCGCTTACATCTCTAAAGCCTTTTAAAGTTAGTTTACACTAAAAATTTCTGCATTTTATTGTTATTTTCAATCCCCCTCCCCACCACCCCCTCTGATACTCTACTGTAACACAGTTACGCAATGACTTTCAAATATATCAAGTAACATTTATTTTCGCTCATTTTTTATTTATTTTTTGAAAGGTTGTTTGGAGGGACCATCGCCATTTATCTCCCCCCTTAAATACGCTAGTGATTATAGGCCTACTTTAAAAAAAGAAAACAAAAGTCATGGTTATTCCTGTTCATTTGATAGTTACTATCATGGAGTTTCGGCGTTAATGGCATTACTGTACGACAGCGAGATGCGTCTGCTTGAAGGCGATAGCGGTTGCGTGTTTAATGGCTGTGTCAGATGAAAATGTTTTTTCGCATAAATATGTTGCTGAAACGCCTGAAAGTTTGAATTAAAATTTTTCACTCAGTGATGGAGGGCTATTCAGTTCTTGCAGAGCCCAGAAATCTTGAAAAAGGTGGTAGGAATTGAGCTTTAAGACTGACGTCGCAACATTTTTTGTATCTCTCTAAACGAGCCATAACTTTTCTTGCAGCTGCCAAACACTTTAAGCCAAACCATTCTGAATGCTCATGAAATATAAATGTAGGCTAATTACCAATTCTTCCCACAACCTACACCTGAATATTTTTACGGACCAGCAACACTAGTGCCCCCAGGCCCACATCCAGTGGGAGAGCGGAACTAGGGAGCCCCCCCTAGAAAAATTTTTGCCCCTTAAAGAAAATCAGTTAGGCTACAATAGCCTATCTAAAAATTTTTCGTCCCCCTTGCAAAAAAGTTTGCCTCCCTAAGCATTTTCTTCTGGCATCGAGCCTGAGTGGCCTGTGGATCTCACGATGGCAACCGCTGTATCGTGCAATAAAACTGCAGAAAGAAAAGCCACTTTCGGTGATTAGTTTTACTAACTCTATTGTTTAAAGCAGTTAGCCAAATCAACAGCTGCAACAAAGTAAAGTTAATATTCGCTTTCATGCTAAAAATGATGATCTAGCTCAGGGGTGCCCACCCTTTTCCTAGATTGATTCCTACTAAGGGAGCTAAAATTAGCTCAGATTGAAAGAGTATGAGAGCTTCTTATCATGGGAATTACGCAAATCGTAAACGAAAATGCGGTGAAGTGAAAAAAACGGTCTTCAATTCTTCAGATGTTCCAAATTCCACCAAAATCTACGTGAAGAGCTAACGAAAAGGTTTTCACGGCCCGGACGCATTACATGCACTGGAAATGCTGGAGGCCAACCTGATGTGTGTAGCCTACATGCCAAATCGGCCTGCGATCGACAGCCAAGCATTCAAAGATCGACCGGTAGATCGCGATCGACTGGTTGGGTACCCCTGATCTAACTTTTATGAGCTTATGCAAGCATAAATGCAAGTCCACTTTTCTGGTTGAGTTTTTAAATAGTTTTGAATTTTTTTCTACTTGCCTAATGAAGCGGCTGTATCATTTTTTCCAGTGTAACTGTAGAGCAAGAAAAAATCTAAACGTAGCTTTACAAATCAGCGAAAGCCCGTATGTAATTCAGTGAAATAGATGATTGGGTGCTATAATTTAGTATGTAATCTACCGAACCTTTCTTCCCTTAACAATCACGTGACACTAGGTCTATTTATATTAGCGGGTTTGATTATGCGGGTTACACGGTTCAGTTTCAGAGAAGGAGATTTTTTGGTTTAACCGGCTGTTCTTTCAACGCGCTTTTTAGTAGACATTGAACCGCTTGAAATATCGCTTCGGTTTAGATTCAGGTTCCGCAAAATTTATTTTTAGCGGTTTACCTCCGGTTCAGGTTTTTCGTCGTTTGATTTTGCAGGTTTAGTTTTGGTTAAAATTAAAAATGCCTTGAATTATCGGGTTCAGGTTTGCAGAAGCAAAAATTTAAAGGTTCAAATTCGGTTTGGATTCAAGAATTTGAAACCGTCAATTCGACCTATAATCTGGTACGCAGCTACTGGCGCATTTTTTCAAAAATACTAAGACTATTGCACTTAGGCTGACTGCAGTTTTTAAGATGCTACTGTAGCTCATAAAGGATGTTCTCAATGGCAGACATAACCTTTGATTAACTTCAGGGGCGGTATACTGCTCAACTTTTGCACTTGACGCAATGCGTTAACTTTGTTTGTTCATTAAGTTAACGCATTGCGTTGAGTGCACAAAAGTTGAGCAGTATACGGCCCCACATGTCTTTAACTACTGTTTTGTTATAGCCACCATAACAGTCATTATCAGGAAAAATCTTTATAAAAGACACACGATTTAACGTAACGAATGCTTTTTTGGTCCAAAATTGATAGCGCAGTCTAAAAAACCGCTTCGGTCTATAGACAAAAATTATTTTAAGGGTTCAAATCAGGTTAAGGTTCAAGAATTTTGATAACCTTGGGTTCAGATCAGGGCTGCGAACTCGAACTCGAAAAAACTCGATGTTTTTGCCGAACTCGAAAAAAGTCTGACCTGAGAACTCGAACGCGCAAATATTCTGGGCAGAGAACTTGAATTCGAACTCGAAGATATTTTAAGAAAGCTCGAGTTTACTTTCATTTGTACATGCTCAAGATAATCACTTTTTTTTCCAAACTCGAAAAAACTTGATAAATTTCACTGGACTCGAACTTCAACTCTCCAAAATGAAAATGCTGAACTCGAACTCGTAAAATAAGCTGAACTCGAACTTAAACTCGATAAAAAATCGACCGAGTTGGCAGCCCTGGTTCAGGTTAGGCTCACATCTGTTAAATTATAAAGGTTACGGTTCGGTTTGGGTTCAATGAAAGGAAGCGGTTAATGCGGGTTTTCAATTCACGTTCCGGTTCGACGCTCTGCTTTTTAGCGGGTTGAACAAACCTGTTGCAAGCGAGTAATTTCCAACCCGCAAACCTTACTGAAACAGAACGACGTAAGTTTGCGTTTGACGTAAGCGGGTTCGATTTAGCGGGTTAACCCGCTTAAATTGTGCATGTAAATTGGATTTACTATCTCATCGCATCGAGATAAAGCAGAAGAAAGGAATTAGGTTTGGACGTTCGGTAGATCACACACTAAACTGGCACCGATGATTGTCATTACAACTAAAATTAGGGCTCACCCAGGGGGAGGCACTGTGCCATGGCCCTACGCCTCTACCACTCTTTGACCATAGTATCATCAACAAAATTAAAGCTTTTTGCATAAAGTGCAGTCTTAATTATATACGACTGACGATGGTCCGTTGTACTTGTCGTTGCTTGTCATTGCTAGAGTATTTATCATCATAGAACAAGTCGGATGGATTCACCTGATAACCAAGATTCAAGTTTCTGTTACATGTTGAAGGTATTTTTGCAATAAAGAAAGGTACATTTTTAATAGAAAGTGCAAAAAATTACATGTTTTCTTGGTAAAAAACCGCAAATATTCGTCAGCGGCTAGACACTTTTTTATCGAAAAAAAGGCATGCAGTGAGTGCAGTCCCTATGGACAAGTCAAAAATAGTTTCGCAGCAGGGGCGTATTTAGGGGGTAGGGGGGCATTTACGTGCCATGACCTCCCTTTAATTCTACCTTTTAGAAAAAAGAACAAAATTAATGGTGCAAAGTGACTAAAGCATGCCAGACTCTTTTAATGGTTTCCGTAGATTATGGCCAGGGACGGATCCAGGGGGTTAGGATGAGGGGTATGCATCCTACCACTAGGCATTTCCAAAACTGTTTTTAATGCATACAATTTTTTCAAAATTTCGAACCTCTTCAATAGCGGTAAGCCTTAACACGCCTTAAGCACGATTAATCGAAAATGTGCGAACAAAATGCATCATGTATGGCGAAGCACTCAGAATAAGGGTCAAAAAATTTAAACAAAATTTGCGTGACAATTACGCAAAATGCACTAAAATAGCCGTTACAGCATGTAAATTTTCAAAATTTTCTGTGGGAGCATGCCCCCGGACCTCCCTTGAGACTTTCTTTGTTTTGTCAATCAGCTTAAAATTAGCTTCGCCGAAAAAAATACGCTTGAAAAAATGTGGAAATTATGCCCCCTACCCTTTTAAATCTTCTAGCTAAGCCACGGTTTCGTAGCTTAGCCTATGTGTAAAACCGACTATGGTTAAACCAGAAGCTTGGCAAAAATTAGTGAAAAGAGGCTGCAACCATTATTAATTTGAGCAATTATAGACTAAAAGTTAGGTTCAGCACTTTATTACAGGGCCATAAGTAGCGAAACCGGGGGGCCCTGGCCCCCCACTTTTTTTCAAGGGGGCCTTGGGGGGGCTTGATTTACGCGTTTATTTTTACAATATTGCCTTTGCATAAATGTATTTGAAACTTAATAGGCCTACCATTGAAATTAAAACCCAGGAAAGAGCTTAAATCCAGAGATGCATTCTTTAAAATTTTGTTTGTGGGGTGGGGGAAACAGAAACTAGAAGCAAGAACCGTGGGTCTGAAGCCCACATAAATTGGACATGTCACATGTGGACAGGCTAAATATAGATTGTAGGCATGGGGCCGGATTTACGTATAGGCTAAGCAGGCTGAAACCTAGGCCTCATCACGAACAATGAAGACTTGTTTTTCTCTTCACTGATACTTTCAGTGGGAACATCTAAGGACGTGCATACCTTTTTTTTTTGCTCTTCACTATAGCGATACTTTCAGTGAAAACAGGACATCTGAGGACGTGAAGACCTTTTTTGCTCTTTCAATCAGTGTGATCAAATAGCCTAGGGCCTCTCATTGTCTAAATCCGGCCCTCAGGAGCGTATTTAGGGGCGGGGCCATTGTGCCATGCCCCCCCCCTTTGACTCTGCCTTTTAGTAAAAAGAACAATACTAATGATGCCAAGTGACTGAAATATGCCGGATTTTTTTGATATGGCCAGGGGCGAATCCAGAGGGGTAGGATGAGGGATATGCATCCTCCCACCAGCCATTTTTAAAAATGTTTTTGATGCATATAATTTTTCTATAATTGCGAACCTCTTCGATAGCTATAAGCCTTAAGCATCATAACTAAAAATGTGCGAACAAAATGCATCATACTTAATGTAATAATACAAAATGAAATGATACAATTAAATCATACAAATTATACAATTAAACAATCATACAATTAAATCATACAATCATACAAGTAATAATACAATTAAATCATACAAAATGTTACTATTTGGCGAAGCACTCAGAATTAGGGTCAAAGAATTTAAACACATTTTGCCTGAAAGTAAGTAAGTAAGTTTATTTGTGTCATTTAAGTTAACATTGAAAGCGACATCAGTAATTGCAATAGAACAACACAGGTGCATTGAAAGAGCATAAAGCTCATCTAGTCACAGCACCATTTAAAAAGCACTAAAATAGCCGTCGCAGCTTGTAAGTTTTCAAAACTTTTCCGGGGGAGCATGCCCCCGACCCCCAAGAATTTTTCTTGTATCTTAATCAGCTTCATATTAGTTCTGCCGAAAAAATACGCTAGACAAAAAATGTGGAAATTATGCCCCTCCTCATTTAAAATTTCTCGCTACGCCACTGCGGGCCTTGGTTGTAGCCTAGGTGAAGATAACCTGGTCATTGGTTTTGGACCCCCACTTTTGAAATGCTTCCCCATCGCTGTACAGGGCCAAAGGGGGGGGGCATGGTACCGTAGCCCCCCGGCGTGCGCCTATGCCTCCATCTATCAAGTTTTGCCCCCCCGAAATTTTTGGCTGGCTACGCCCCTGCTGATCAGTTAAGCAAAAGTTAGATCGGACAAGTTTTGTTTGCCTGTTTTTCGGTTTTGTCATTGAGGTAGGCCTATTTGTTTTTCGGTTTTGTCATAGAGGTAGGCCAAATATATGCACTCAAAAATGCTTAGTTGTAATTCGTGTTTAGTTAGAAAAGCCTTAACTGGTAGTAAGCAATCTTGTTTTCTATGATAAAAAATTATCCTAAAAAATTCCGGTCGCTTGAGCAGGCACGCAATTAATGTCTATCAAGACAGGTCTGCTGTGTGTCCTGTACCCAAAAGCGTACATTTGAAAAAAGGGGGGTCTGGGGGGCAAGCCACCCAAACGTTGACATGTTCTTATCATTTTGAGCCCCCGTGCCCAAAAAACGTTTCCGAGCCGCTGCTTTTGTGATAACTATGTGATTATTACGTACAGTTTTACAGAAATACTACGTCTTTACGGGTAGCCTACCTATATAGCCTAAAAGCAGGGCGGCGAGAAACCAAAATCATCGCAAAGAAGCGCGCAGCCGCAGGACCGAAAGAGTTTCGTCAGGTTTCGACGTAGGCCCTCTTAGCCTAGTTTAGCAGGGTAGCCTACTGCAGTATGTTAGGCAAGTAGGCAGAGCTAAGAAAACAAATAAAAAACTATCAGCCTGCAACTGCAATCATTAGCCAACACGTTCGCACCCGCCTTTGTTTGAACAGACATAGGCCTATCCTTATGGCAGGATTTGGCTTAGCCTACCTTTTGTTACCTGTTGGACTCCTATGTTCCTCCGCTATTCGAAGCATCTGTATTTCACATAGCTACCCCACTCTGCTCTTAAAAACGCACACCGGTGAGCCTGTGAGAACTATTTGAAGAGAGAGCTGGTCAACAGGCTATCTGAAAATCATCGCTGTTAGCACGCAGCCTGTTGGAAATGACCTATTGGGAACGTCAATTGTTTGTTGCGGCGTACAAATTTAAATATTAAACATTGTTTTCGATGAAGGCAGTTTCAATAATGCGTTTTGAGCAAATCTAAAAGATAAGCTTATGCTACCGGAACAACACAAAGCCTGTTGAAACACTTTATTCTACGAGAAAATGCTGATCTCCGCCCTTAAACCTAAAGTTTAACTGTAGTAGTGTAACTGCATGCATAACTTCAACAGCAAAGTGATTTATGAATAAAAGACATATTGATGTTGGAGTAAACTGGTTGGTTGCTACGAAGAAAATATTTTCAAACGTGTTCATTGTTCAAGCCCTTGAGCAAGCGCGAATACGTGAAGTGAAAAATTTAGTCTCAAAGCAGCCGTAACATAAGCTTTCGCCATGTTAGTACCAATTTTAGCTAACATTAACCTACTCTACTTCGTCACTTGAGTTTGATTACGATAAATTACTTCGTTTGACATTCTTTGTAAGACTGAAAATTTAAAAGATACTTTTGTCGAAATATATTTCGACATTAAGCTATAAAAATGCGCATAAAAGCTTACCAACTCTATCGTTTCTGACTAAGAGAAGACTTTCGACGGCAGGGTGTTGCTGCTATATTTTGTTGACTATAGCTCGTCGTTCGCCGCAAATTGATTTAGTCTTTATTTGCTGCTTATAAACGGCAAATTACTTCGCAAAAAAGGTTAGCGCGGGACAAACAGCTTTTCTGAAGCTGGGTAAAACTTTTAGGGCCAGTAGCCCATCCATGACCACGTGCTATATCTGCTTTTACAAACGAAAGTGACTGGCAGCGCTGTGACGGAGATGCGCGGCACAAAGCGCGGAGGAGTCCAGATGATATAATGACATGTCGGTATATCTTTTAGTTCTAATTCTTTCACTAGTTAGTTGAATTATACTGCATTCATTGGTTGAAGTCGACGATGCCGACGCGATTGAAACAAATGAAACCAGCCACAAACTTGACGAGGCCGGTGGCAGAACGTTATGATTAGTAGGGCAGACGCATGAGGCCCCAAGAGCCAAACATGGATTGGCCACTGTAGGCAATAATATGTAGCTTAGTCGTAGCGATGGGGCTGCTTGATAGATCAGAAAAAACACGAGTGACGAGATGCTTGGGGACTGAACATTCAGCGGCAGTTACACCGCTAGAAACTGCCGGTTGATACGATCCAAATTTCTTAGACGAATAGTATATTGCTTTGGAATTACTAATGTCTGATGTCAATAGTTGGATTGAAAATGGAAAAGCTGTTTTGCAATTGTTCTTGCAGCGAAGACGAAGTGTTTTGTTTTCCATAGGTGAGTTTAATTGTTTGTTTTCGATTTGTACGTCAATGTTCGTCAATACAAGTCGGCGTTTCCGAATTGCTCGGTCATCAAGTTTAACGTAATATTAGCTCTCGATTTGCTTGAAATTTTGGTATATTTTATTTAAAAGACACAGAAACTAACGGTATTGTATGGAATCTTAGTAGCTGCGTTGTCGTTTAGAAGGTAGTCTAGCGTCCTCTGGAAATTTGGAGGAGTTTTTAATTCGCAAGTTCAGGCTCTCAAATCCACGACGGTACTTGCTCACGAGTGTTTCTCAGTTTTTCAGACTTTTGCTCACACATAAACCATTTGGCAATTTATTCACGTTAATTTTAATCCATTTTGCATTCAACAGAGCATTGATTGCTTCATAATTATCAAGTTCGTTTTTGTCACTCTTGAAACTTGTTTTGAACTTTTTCCTTTGTCTTTCATGCATTTTAGTAACACACAAATAGACCTTTTGAATATTCTAAGCGTTAATGTATTGTTCCAGTCAAATGTTTCTTGTTTCCAGCAAAATTTTGCTTTTTCACACATTTTGCCAGTGCTTGACCCATGGAAATTCTCTTTTGGCTTGTCAATTAAAATTCTAGGGGCTTGTGTGATTTCAAATTAGATGAAGGTATGACTGTTTATCAGTAAAGGCTAACCATTTGTAAAAAACAAGTGGGGGCCTCAGCTGCATGAAAAACAGTGCTACTGCATTTGTTTTTGACCCCACACCCCCTGGATTGATGAATTCAATCTTGCACCCCCTTATAAGTATACAATAGTGTAATGGTTTCATTTTGTGGCAACCCCGAATTTTGTATACACATACCTACTTTTACACTTTTGATGGATTCTCATTCCCTTAGCGACTGCTATTCGCACATTGCACCCTTAAAAACTTGCGACCAGTTCGTACTCAGAAACAAGGGGGGATGGGGAAATTTCATTTCCCCCACTAGGCTAACCATTTTCAAACATGTTTTTGATAAATACAATTTTAAACCTTTTCGATAACATTAAGCCTTACGGCTTATGCTGTAAGCACGCATAATTGAAAATGTACGATCAAAATGCGTCATATTTGGTGAAACACTCAGATTCAAGGGCAAAATATTTAAGCTAATTTTGCCTAAAAATTGTTCACATAGTGCCGGGTACTAAAATGGCCACTGCAGTCGTAGGCACACGCAGGGGGGTACAGTGCCATGCCCCCCCCTTTGGCTCTGGATTAAGGTGCTAAAACCTAACTTTCAGTCTGTGATTTCTCAAGCTAATGATGGTTGCAGCCTTCTTCAGTTCTTTCACTTATTTTAGCCAAGCTTCTGCTTTTAGACATAAACTGCAAAAATATTTTTGCATTGTCTGTAGTGACTGCACTCACTGCATGCTCTTTTTCAATAAATAAAAAAGTGTGCAAAAATTAGTGTTTTTTATGTGAAAATTGCAAAAATTTGTTGGCGGCTGGGGGCTATGCCCTCAGACCCTTTTAACCTCCAGCAGCTGGGGGCTTTGCTCCCAGACCCCCAGTTGTGGCCCCCTCTCTTTGCCATATCTGGGTGCGCCACTGACTTCAGTATGTAAATTTTCCAGAAGAACATGCTCTCGGATCCCTCTGGAGCCTTTTGTATTCTCAATATACTTCAAAATAATTCTTCTGGAAAAAACTACACTTGAAATTATATCAAAATTTGGTGCCCCCTCCCTGAAAATATTCTGAATACGCCGCAGACATGAAAACATTTTACAGAAAACTTTTTACGCTTTTGTTGGGTCTAACATCTTTGTATTTAGTCAACATTCAACCTAATTCAAAATTTTATCCCCCCCACCAAATTTTTCTGGATCTGCTCCTGTCAGAAACCACGTTTGTTTAGCAGCAAGTTGCCAAGTTTTCTAATCCTTAAAAAGTGGTTTACAAAAGATAATTGCACCTAAAATGGATCAGTTTTGAAAATCAGTTTGTTCCATTCTTTACTAAGTACCATTAAAATGCTTAATAAGCTGCAACTTAATTGAAATTATGACTGGTGGGAAACAGTTATACTCGCATTTCTATTAATTTATGGCTCTACTAGGAACTTTTGACTTAACACATACTCCACAATTCTGCAGTTTCTGCAGAAGTGTTTTGCACTGTGTGTGGTCTGGGGCTTGGCCTGAAAAAAATTTAGAAATGGGAGGAACTACAGTAAGCCATAGATTGCTATATTTTACAAGAATGTTTTTGACTCACTTCAAATTAGGGTTTGTCTAAACAGTACCCCCTCTCCCCGGTACTCCATTGTGAGAAACTCAAAGACAAAGGAGTTTCCACCCATCTGAGCTACAACACTATACTGCTTCACTAAAGTAAGGTATCATTCACTAACAGATTTAGATATTCTACCCTAGCCCTCCTGTAGGTGTTTGACTTTCCTATTTCTTGACAATGTTTTGTATGGACGATTTACTTGCTACACCATACATTTCTTCATCCAGAAGGGCAATCATACATGCTACCCCCCAATTGTAGCTGCTAGGTAGACCAGCAATAGTGTGTCAAAACCCTAAAATATCACAATTGCAAAAACGAAGAAGCCACCTATTTTGTAGTAACAGACCATGTTTAAAACCTGTAGGTTTGAAACACAATTTAGCTTTCAATCTCACTTTATCACATCTACATCAGTCGGAAAAGCCATACATACTAAGCTGTTTTAAAAGCTCACTTTGTAGACTTTGGGAAGTGCAGTTTTGCCCAAATTTAGCTTTCACTGCCTGAGCTGATAATTTCCTATTAAAAGTTTTATCATATGTTTTCCACATTTTTAGTTCTTTGCTTAGCTTTTTTGTAATGCAATATCTTCAGATACATCAGTGACAAATCCAGATTTTTTGGGGGGGCTTGGAATCAAAAAAGGTTGATTTGCAGTTTTGTGCATCCAAAGGTATCAAAGTGTTAATGAATTTAGTATTCTTAAGTACAAATTTAGGGGGGTTTGAGCCCCCTGGATCTGCGAATGTTTTTTGGAATATTTTAAGCTAAAAACGCAGAATTTTTGTACCAGTGCGCTACTACTCCTCAGCAAACATTAAAATAATTCAATCAAGTTTATGTCCGAAAAATGGTTTGGCTGCTAGTTGTTAATGCATTGACCCTTTTGGAAGAAAATCAGGAAAGGCAATTTATGAGGTGCACTGAATCTGAATGCTGCTAAACTTTTGATAGCATAGTAGATTTTTCTGGTTATATCATAATTCATCTTTTGTTCTAAGACATATTATACTCTAAAAATGTTCTTCCCAGCATGTGTTTTTTCAGTTTTCATGGCCTAAAATGAATAGACCTATCTACAAGCTGATATTGCTAAAAATGCTTAGTGCTTATTGTGATACAGTGGCTAAGAAGCTTGGGTTTGCTATTGGAAAATACGTGAAAGAACTGATTGGCTTCATACCAAAATACTATCACCATCAAATGACAAACTGTGTCGATTTTCAATAGAATTCTTGTTTGCATATCATAATTCATAATCTATTGCAGCTGCTTAATGCATTTATGAATTGTTATTGTAAATTTAATGATGAGCAGCAGATCAGACTATGGACAAACAATGGCTCAATGCGAAAGCTCTTCACAAGTTGTGGTTTATCTGGGCTTACCTGCTTTTCCTAATATATTAAACATCATTTTTCTCGCTGTTCATATGAAATGGATTCAAATAACCATTTGCATAAATTTTAAAAGAACATTATAGCACTTTAAGAGTAGAAATTAGAAATCAAGCAGCATTGAAGTTCATTCTGTAGCTGATCCAATTTTTTATCGGTTTCAAACCAACATTTGGGCGACTTCATGTAGAAGTTGCCCTAACATAGCCTAGTTACTATATTATCTTCGTCATTTGTGAGATGCTTGGAGTTAAGTTAACAGCTTGGTTATCTTAGGCTGGACAAGAAAACAGCATACAAACAACGTTTCTTGGAGTACAATGATATCGTGCAAGGCTTCGTTGATTTGTGACTTGACACTTGAAAAATTCGTCGTTCTTTGACGAGATTGCGTTTTTTAATATGGTTGTCAATGTCTTTAACATTTGATATCGTTAAACGTGAAAATTATGTTGTAATTTTAAGCTTTCCCCCAAAATATCCTGGTATTGCGCGCCATTGGGCGTATTTTTGATAAAATTCATGTTAAAATCAACATCAACACAAAAACTGTCGCCTACTTGATGCATATTCATTTCTTTACGTGCAGTTTAATCATTTTTTTTTAGCTTTACAACGAATACTGGAACAACTAACGTCTCCGAATGAGTGTTCTAGTTCCCATAAGCCGTCTTTGACTGATGCAACGGCAAAACAATGTTGGATATGCTTAGAAAAAGAAAAGCTTTTCAAGGCAAGTTCAAGTCTGTGCTTGCATCGTACGGATTTCGAATTTTTAACGTATATAAAGAAGTGTGATAAGCTAAAATCCTTAGATACCGCTTTGTTAGCAGCAAGTTGTCAGATTTTTTTATCCCAAAGCGTGTTTCAACGTCTAGCTCTCAATATCGTGTTAATTTTCGCTGTGTATCATATGCAAGCAGTTTATTTAATGACGATGTCGCAAGTTTGACGGAGCAGCACACGACTAATCGTCGCTAACGTAATATTTTGACATATTTAACTGTTTTCTGGAAAGATAGTTGACGCCAGCATATGTTTTCTAGTGGAACCAAGCAATCTATTCGTCAGGCTGCCCAATTTGACCAAAAATTCGGTGAAACTTAACTCTACCTAGCCTTAATATGGTAAACGTGGGAATACGCAAAATGCCTGGTTTGTAAGAATACAGCTAGATTCACTGCTGACGCGGCAGGAGACATGCCAAAATTTTTTAAGTCGTTTTAACCGCTTTATCGCATGTCATTAGAAAAGTAAAGAGCTTAATGAATCTATCGGGATTAGTTAATAGCAATGAAAAACTATATGCTGCAAACCTGCTACCCGAACGTGCTTAGCAATCAATTTATCGCTGTATTTACCTCGCTTTGAACTTCCAGACTGTCATCGAAGTACCCGTATTATATCAGAACAGTTAAAATACGTTTTTTGTGGGTTGCCTCCATTTTTGTGTACTGCTTTGCGTAATAGATGCATGCAGTGCAGTATTGGATTTCTGACGTAGAAACAGGTTATTTTATGGTGAAATTGCTACGTATGTCAAGCTGTTTATGTTTATGGGATGTTTATTATGTGGTGTAACTGTAGCAGACAAGTTACGTTTGTTACTAAATGACCTTTTTACCTTTTGCGACAACATGGGTAAGATCGTAGAATGCTAATTGAATAGCCAATTCATTAAAATAAATATGCAGCTATTAGCTAGTTGTGGCCTCTGGCGGTTTTCCTATTTTCAAAGTATCTTGTCATCTGTAAATGTACTCGAGTTTACATTTTGGATATACAAATAGTCAAATACACGCATTATATTTACCAGCCGAATTCATGCAGCTTTTTAAAAATATGGTAGAGTATGGATCGTTAATATTGGCCACTTAAATGGTTCTGCGTAAATCGAACTTTTGTCACTTTTAATGCTGTTATTGCGCTGTTTCAAGTCGCCGAATAATTGTTAATTTATTTTTTCATGGGGAAACATGTCTGCGTTGACAAAATCGCAGTTGCGTAACACGTCATTTTACCGAGCGTTTCTTTGTTAAGTATCAGTTTTGCTCAACGTGTGAGCGCGCAGCCTCGCCAGCCATTACTACATTGAAGCGAAACGAATGATTTTTTAGCATTTCTTGTTTCGCTCTGTATATTTTTTGCACAAAAGTCAGTTTTTAATGTGCGATATATACCTATGTCGTATTCTTTCCTGCTCGCATTTGATTTTGTTGGTCAGCAACTAAAAATCTAAACATGCGAAGTACATAAATTGCTTGCGATGGCGTTTCTGCGTTGATTGCCCGAACTTCGTATTCACTTAACCCAGTGATTCTCAACCTTTTGTGGTTTGTGGATTCTTTTTAAAGACTCTCAAAACTAGTGGCTTCCTGCTCAGCTATATAATTTTCTGTCGTTGTTAGTAGCGGCTGCAACCATCTGCTGGCCTTAAGTGGTTATTCACCGCGGGTAAATCTTGCGTTCGTAACCCCTGGTGGAGAAAACCTGACATTGCCGAAAAAAGTGCTCAACTTTAAGCTAAAATATTAACCAAACTTCTTTGCACTGGCTGCAAATTACGAAGTTACGAAGTTTTTTGAAAGTGGTTTATCACGCAAAAAAACCTTGTACAAACATCTAATATGTTTTTGCATCACGTGATAACGTGTTCACATTAACAAACAGCGTTGGCTAGATAGTTTATAATAATGATATTTAAGCCTACATTTTTTTATCGCAGGAAACTGTAACCAAGCCAATGCAAGAAAAGTTCGACAAAAATGTGAAAAACAATAACATTAGTGAGTAGTACGAAAGACGTCTGAAATCTCACCCCACTAATAGAAAAATACAGGCTTATAATTGAATTATTTGCTAAGTCCAGACAAAATGTATTCGGCTTCCATAGAATCAGTTTTAGTAATGAAGTTCTTCCGTTCTTCTTGGGCACTGCAACGATTGCAGCCCCGTGGAATCTCGCTCTATAGAGCCTTACCATGCGTCGGTGACCATATGTATACCTTACATTGCGCGCAGTTGTATAGTCGGTATCTGGCAACACTTGTATATTTTTGTTATTTCGACTTAGTTACGATTTTTTTAACCGGCATAGCGGTGAGACACATCGCGGAAAGTCTTGAGTTCGATTCCCCGGCTGTCAAAGCGAACACTTTCGCCAACTGCTCGCCACCGTTGCGACGTTTTTGTTTTGCCCAGTCGCTGCACCGCGGAGATGGGCCACGTCATTCCTTTCACGCATCGGCGTAATACCGCGAGTATTTTTTTTTTGCACTTTGTTTGGTCAACTAGAAAAATGTAAATGAGTTAAGTATGCATTTAACAGACAACGAACTGACCACAGCTGCTCCTCCTGCTGGTATATGGAAGGTAGTGGAAAATTGGTTTGATGCTGGAGATGATGAAGATGAAGATCTTCAGTCAACATCTCCAGGTGATGAGAAAATTTTATGATTAAGCCTCTTCAATATCATCTATTTCAGAATTTTGTTCTTTTTGGAAAAATTAATTTCGTAGCAAATGTTATTCTAATAGTAAGTGGCTAGCGGCCAAAGTTCCAATTTCGAAGCATATGACTCGGGTTCGAAACGCAATATCAGCATTTCTGACAAAAAGCGTTTCACTTTTTGTTATTAACGTGTTTTCAATACATCTAATCCAGGGCTGGGCAAACTACGGCCCGCGGGCCGCATGCGGCCCGCCGACACTTACAGAAATATTATAAACTCCTATATCGTGAATCAAGTTGAAGACTTTTTTTTTGCTTTTCATTGATTTTTAGTGTAAAACAGGACACCTGAAGACGTGTAGACCTTTTTTTTCTTTTGCTCTTCCAATCAGTGCGGCCCTCGGCTTCAAAATTTTTTCAAATGTGGTCCTTCGTGCGAAAAGTTTGCCCACCCCTGATCTAATCTAATCTTCACTATACTCACGGCATCGCGCCGAAGCGTGTAACGAGTGGCGGGCCCATCTCCGCAGCTTAGCTCCTGGGCAACGCAGCTCCGAAGAAACGTCGCAGCGGTGGCGAGCCGTTAACGACATTATGTGCCGATTTGACGGGCCTGGGAATCAAACCCAAGACCTTCGCATCGATAGCGTTGTGCTTAAACAACTAAGCTGATCGGTCTTTTTTTGATACATCCGTGGAAAAAACTGCTGTACTGATCATCCATTTTTATGTCACGCAGCTGCACCAAACGAATCAAAAAAGGATGCAGATGAAAACAGATCGTTAAAAGCGTTATTATCCGAATCCTTGGTAAGAATTCCTAGCTTTAGACTAATTTTTATTATGTGTAACTGCATCAGCTGACAGAGCCGCCAAATACAAAGCGCTAATTCGTTAGAGGTTGAGATTTTCAATGTTTTTTTTTTTTTTTGATCAGGTCATGCACATGATGCAATATTTAAGCATCACCAGGTGTTTAGTGAACCTTGTTGCTGCAATGACACGTTGCAAAATGTGTTTTACAGCTTAAATGGAAAGAGACCCAGGCTAACGTCATCTTTTCTGCAATACTAAATCATCAAGTCTCTGCTGGGTGCTGTGGATTTTTCGTGAAGATTGATTTCAAAAATAGGAATTTTCTAGAACAAATCTTCCCTTCGCGATGCATATTGAGCAATTCTATTGATATCAGCACTTCTTGGGTGAGGAAATTATAAAAATATCGTCTTTTATATAGTTTTGGCTATAAACAAATAGTTGTTGGCAGTTAGGCAAAGCTGAGCAGAAAAGTACGGGACAATTAACGGCATCGCTATGGGCACGGAAGGTTTTGGCTTCGATTTCCGGGCCAGTTAAATCGGAAACGGTATCGCCAACGACTCGCCACCGTTTCAACGCCTCATGGAAACTGCGTTGCCCTGGCGCTTACCGCGGCGATGGGCCCTGTCTCTCGTTCCACTTTTCGGCGCAATACCGCAAGTATGATGAAGATTTGATTCTAGCAGAAATGACTGTATCTACTTGGCTTAAGACTGCTTGTAGTCAGCAAGGTTTACTTTTTCAGGTCATTGTTGAAATTTGCTGCAAATGTCTCAAGCATGTATCGTTTGTGAAGTACAACGTGAATAAAATTTACAACATTAAGCAATTGATCAACCACATTTGCATTCGTTTTACAATTAAAAAACTTGAAACAACGCCAGAAACAACAACACCGTGCCAAAATTTTCAAGAATTGCGGGAAAAAGTCGACGCTTCAAAAGGTGCAAAGCGCGTTCAAATTACGGTGGTTCAAGACAAAACGTCGGGCCAAGATGATATTTTAATTCCTAATTCTCCCCATGCAGCTAATGTGAAACCAATGTTCGTGAAAGACGCACCTGTAATTGTAAAAGCAAGGTTCCCGAATGTAGTTACGGCTCCTTCTGGTTTACCAATTAAGTTTTACCATACCGCCAATCCCATTCGAAGCGCTATCACGTCTATACCTCCATCTTCTGCAATCAATTTGTCTGAGCCATCCAGCCTAAAAGGTTCTGAAACAAAGCTTACAAACTTACGCGTCTTGAAAGTAATTAAGAAAAAAACTTTTAACGGGATAACTACCCCTCAAACGCTGCTGAAAGTCAACATGTCATCCAAAACCTCCGACTCAGTGTTGTTTCCTAGCCATAGTTTTCCTTTGTCAAGTTCCAACATAAAAACGCTTAAACCACTTTCTTCGATTTGCCCCAACTCCGTTATTGCAAAAGGCAAAGTACTCCGTATTTTGTCAAAAGCGAATTCCACTGTTTTATCAAAAGCGCACTCCACTATTTTGCCAAAAATAGAACCCACAGATTACCGGTTACCTGTCTTTCCACCAGTAAAACTTCCAAGCGAAAACGGAGAAGTGTCTGAACAGTTTCAAACTACAAGCAGGCCTCCGGTTGAATCGACGAAGCAATCCCAGTCTTCAAAACGGAAGAAAAATAGCAACGGAACTCCAAAAAAACGATTGAAAAAAGAAAATTCCACCAAATCCTCAAACGCAACATCCCTGGAGGCTTCTCCAGAAGAAAGCGACGCAAAATCCAACCCTGGAAAAACAAACACACACCGACCTGAAACATCAAATCGAAATTCCAAAGCCAGAACTGTAATCACTGACAACAAGCCACAAGCTTGTCCCAGGACCCCAAGTAAAAAGAAAACAACTGAAAGACAAATTGATAAAGTTCCAATGAAAACAATCATACAGAATTACCTTGCAAGCTCAACTGAAGCGAAAACTACAAACGGCGCCAACTCGGTCCCGTCACATAACTCCCGTCGACCCAGATCAAAACGAAAGTAAGACTTTTTTGCGTCAGGCCAATCGGGGTTGGGTTTATTTGCGGTGGGCAGTGTTGGTACGAATCGAAAAATGTTTGTATTGCAATTTTATAGGTTTAGCGGTGTAGAGATGTCCGGATTTAACATGTTAAAATCCTAATCCGATTCAAATCCGCGATCATAAAACATAATTCAAGTCAAAATCCTATTTTTTATCAGAAAAAAATCCTATTTCTGAATAAATCCTCCATAATTTGCAAATCGTTTTCAAAATTCAAATAATGGTCATGCATCCAAAATTCAAACTAAAAATCCAAATTCGCAAAATTTACCAAAATCAGGTCCAATTAAATCCTGACTAAAATCCGTGGACATCTCTGATGCATTCATCTAGAAATGTAGAAGGCCTGGGCCTCCTTAAATCCTCCCCTGTATTTGTTAAATCCCTTCTTTTTTATTCAAGTCCTAGTAATTACAAGCGTCGTAATGCCTTTGAATGTCATTTTCGGGATTCTTTGTGTTAACTTATCAGGAGTTACGGCTTATCACTCAACTACACTCCGAGTGATAGGCCTACAACTTCGACTGTTTTAAAATTGGCTATGCGTTTAATTATTTTTGTAATCGCACTTTAGTGGTGGGGCTTAGAAAGAACATGCATTTTTGATTAAAACGTTGTGAATTAAAAAAAATCCTAGACATTTTGCTTGTTGTTGATGCATAGAATAGTTTTTCTGCTTTGCAGGTCTAGAAAAAAGCTTATACCTGTTCCATACGAGGCTCATTATCTCTGCACGAATGAAACCGTGGCTAGGAAGGGCTGGAAAGCTTACTGGTATCAAAAATGCCGATGCGCAAAAACGGAGAAGAAAAAAGCGGAAGAATGTACGAAAGAAGATAAAAATCTAAAAGAGAAAATAATTTCAAAAAGTAAATTAACGCCAAAAGCTAGTTCTAGTCGAAAGGAATCTCGTATGTCTGCAGAAACGGAAAGAGATATCAATCCTGATGAGTTCGATGCTGATTTTGAGGCTGAAAATACTTCTTGTCATGTAAACTCAACTGGCAGCAACAATAGCTCTCATAAGTACAGCAAAACACCTTCAACGAATACCCTTCCTTTCAAGCAATTTTCCCGAAAAGTAAAAACATCGCTTCGTGCAAACCAATCTTCTACAAGCATTGTTGGTCTCAAACGTGCAGCAAATTTGCGATCTGGCACGAAAAACGTTTCTATACAGACTCCTGACGAACTAATCTTTGACAATGAAACAGATGCTACCTCAAAACTTACTAAAAACTGTTCCAAACTTTTGAAAGCTTTCTCACTGCACACGCTGACTGCTGAAGATGCTGAAGCTTCGCTCTCGCGGCTAGATATATCGATGTTAGATTCTGTGAGAGAAAAAAATGCGGCTCCTCAAACTCCTAAAATTAAGATGAACTCTGCGGCTCCTCAAACTCCTAAAATTAAGATGAACTCTGAGGAAGTCGCTGTGAAAGATGAGCGCAAAACGATTGCGCACTCCGTTCCTATTTGTTCCAATGTTATTTCACAGTCAGCGGACCAGAGATCTCAAGCTGGAGTTGAATTTGAAGGTGAAGAAATTGATTTCCGATGCCAGAAAGTTGACGCTGTCCTTCAGTTAATTAAGAAAGAAGACGGTAAAAAGGTTGATGAAAATATCTTGCGTTCTCACGTATTTGGGCAGTGCTTTGAAGAAGTTGATAATCAGCCTGGATGTTTGGACGTGGTGTGCGTTAAGCCTGCGGTTTTGCAAGACTGCCCAGACGTACGTAAAAGAGCAGAAAATGCTTTAAAGTTACGGAATTCTAAAAACGCATCGTTACTTACCTCGCCTCAAAGCATAATTGAACCATTGGCAAACAAACGTAAAGGCAATCATCTTGAATGTATTTGGGGCTTCGGTAAATCAAACAGTTTCTTCATCGAAAATCATTCCGCGCTTCATGTAAAAGCTAAGACGAAACTTCAGCATCTGCCCTCTAAGATGACTAGTAGTTCCGCGAAAGCACATTTAACTTTGAAACGAACCTTGTTAAAATTTTGTCGCAATAAACGCTCAAATTCAAAAATTTATCGGCATCACTCTCGCCGGCCCAAAGCAAGCTTGCGTATTGTTCCCCAGAAGAAAGAAGAACCCAAGAAAGAAGATGAATGCACACGCTTAGGTATTCAACCATTTCTTCTTCGATGGGATATACCTAGAACTAGTCTCTCTAAAGTAGTGGGAAAGCTCGAAGATTTATGGGGAGATGAAGAATCTAGTGGATTTATTGGCCTGAACGCCGCCATTTTTGCTCTTTACAATAGTTTAATATTAACGCAAGAACGCATCAGCCATGCTCTGACTGCTTTGAGAGAAAGTAGCGAAATTTTTACTTTTTCCAGCAAGCCTAAAGATGGCAAAAACACTGTGCTTTTAATTAGTCGAAAAATGATTGGAGGTTCCGAAGTAACGGAAATACATACTCCTAAAAAATCCCATCGCTCCATTCCATCGTCGCCAGTTACTCCGTCTGTCAGGTGCAGATCCGTTTCCTCCGATCCAGGATCATCGAAGATTTTGCTCAAGCTTCGAAAGACGGGCGAGGTATCTGGGTCAGCTATATACAGTGTTCCAGATTCCGAGGAATCGCAAATGGATAATATCGCCTCAGAAAATAACGTAGCGACAAATCCAAATGGTTCGTCGGGAAGTTTGCTCCTAGCTCAAAACTCCAGGACTGTAAAAAGCGAAAAAATTCTTCAGCAATATTTTTCAAACGAGTATCAACTGGGAGCTACAAACAACTTGATCAATGGCACTGCTTGTTGGATGAAATACGATGCCATACCATCCAGAAGTAATAATTCATATCGCAGCAGCAATTCATCACCTGATGAAGAACTTTCTAACACTTCAAGATCTTCTACTCCGGATACTCCGTCGCCTCTTCCATTCTCGTATCTGACGCCACTGAAAGCCGGATACAATCATCCAGAAAGCGATGTGGACTCTTCAGAACTTGACTTTGATTTAAATGATATCATGCATTCAACATTAGTGGACGGTTCTCCAAGACCGGAAAGTTTTATGTCTTTTGATCAGTCTTTGCTGCAAGGATTGAATCTGGATGAATTGGAAATGGAAGAAAATGATTTTAAGCTTGTGGATTGGGATGGGCGAATGGAGGGAAAAGACTGGCTGGAGGAAATGCTTCTAGCCATTCAGGAAGACAGTTTGGATGCCTTGGAGCAAATTCTAGTTGTAGAAGATAACATGAATATTTCTCCTGCTAAACTTCTAGAATTAATTAATTCTAAAGCTCAAACTCAGAATTTTCAAGATTTCGAAGGCGAAGCATTATTTAAGAAGGAAAATGCTGTGAGGGCATCAACACCTCGAATTGACTTACTTCCTCTTGTAAATGACAGTGAGATGTGTGATGAATCCATACCGAGTCAGTATGGGTTCAGGGAAACGTTTTCGTCATTTGATTCTCCAGAAATTGTCCGCGGAAATTCCCGTTCAAAATCATCCGAGAGCAGTGCTTGCGCTGCACTTTCAGCGTCTCATGAAGAAAGTATCAACGCATCCGACAACTTGGGTCAGTCTGCAATGAAAACCGATCAAAAAGATGCAAAAGAGGAGAATGCGAGCCCTAATTCTGTGGTAAAATCTTGTAATGTTCTTCTTGAGCCTCTTGAAGGGATGTTTCATGGACTTAAAAGTAATGGATCTAAGAATAAACAAGGAGAATCATCCGGCATCTCAACTTCAAAAATCCGCTTTACGGAATCCTCAGCACGAGAACTCAATCGCCTCCTAAAAAACCGAGCTTTAAACGGAGCTTATTGGAGACCTATTGACACTGATTCATTGTCATCTGCATCCTCGTCTTCTCCCAGCCGATGGTGTTTTCGGGATCGAAGGAAGAGAAAAGCCGAGGAAGAAGAAGAAGAAGAAGAAGTGGATGTTGAAATAGAGCCGGAAAAAGAAGAGGAGGAGCAAAGCGATTATGTGGAAGAAGAAGGTATTGATTTATTTAGCATTTTTTGAAAAGTATGATAACTAATGAGGCTTTTATCACTAATTTTGTACGAAGTTAGTAAAATGTGATATTCTAAACACAACCTCGAAAGAACAAATTGAAAGCATAGGTTGGTTATAATGTTAGGATATTAAATTGGTGGACTGTTTTTAATACCTATATTTCAAGTTACTTTTATAAATTTTAATATTGTTTTTGTGGTTATAAGTCAAATAACAGGAGAAAAGTTTGCCGTTTAATAAAAAAAATTATGCCTATAATCAACATTATTGGAAGCAATCGTCAGTAGACTGCAATAATCTTTGCCAGCTCATTTTTGTGTCACTGTTACGTTTTTATTGAAATCTCGTCTACAGATTGGTTAAAACGATTTTCCTGACGAAATCTTATTCAGAATCGTTGCTTTATCTCATCTTAAAATTGTTGTTCCAGCGCCAATTGTGATTTACCCGAAGCGGAAGAACTTGGGTAGCGTCTCGCATTCTCGTCCGTTGGACTCCGAGCTGCGCCAACAACTAGCTGAACTCTGCAATGATTATGACAGTTTTACTACTTTGGGAAGTCCTGAAATAAGGAACTGCGCTGTGGTGAGTTTCTTGGAGCAAAAGTCTAGTTGTGTGTTGCGTAGATTTTTTCCATTTCTCATCAAATTACACTTTGTTGAAGTTGGTTAGTGCAAACCTTTTTTTATCGAATGATTGCAAGCCACCGGCTAGTTGGTTGAAGGTATCACTGTTGGCGCGAGCTGTTTGGGTTCGATTCGTGGGCCGGTCAAATCGGTCACATTGTCGCCAACGGCTCGAAACCGCTACGGAGTTTTTTCGAACTTCAAAGCTGTGTTCCCAGGCGCTGTACCTCGAAGATGGGCCCCGTCGCTCGTTGCATGCTTCAGGGCAATACCGCGAGTATATTTTAGATTAGATTTTTTTTGAAACTGCAAGCTCTTGAAGCTCCACTTACTTTGTTATGTTGGTATAGTGCTGAATTAATTTTTAGCTGTTCGTTATTAGATGTCTGGTAATTCAAAAAACAAAGCTTTTCGAGACCTACTTACAAGCGAAGTCGATATTAACGTGGTACGAACGTGGATAATGGATGCATCACTGCCTCACCCCCCTCCGTTGCGATTTCCGATATTTTTTGCTCGTAGAACAGCAGCGATGAAGAAATCCGGTTTAAAAAAGTAGGTTTTATCACAAATTTTATGGAAGTTGCCTAGTTGTACCTCTAAAAACTGCCTATTATGCGTAGTGCGTTGCTCAGGATCGTTACAGAAACGGTAGGAAAGGCCTGATTTGCTTGTCACATTCAGCGCAATCTTTGTCAACTCATAAAGTAAGCTGCTGCTGTTGTTGTAAAGACGATATAGCGTATTCAACTTTTTTTAGTGTTCGAAATAACGATGATCAAGAAAAAAATGATACGGGGACATCAAGCAAGGAAGAAAAAATTGGGAAACCCCCGTCAAAGAAGCTAAAGAAAGGTAACACTATATGCTATCATTGCTGCAATCAAATTTGTAAGTACAAGTCGAAATAAGACTCGATCTCTTCAGACAAACTGCTCAACCACTGTCAGCATTAGCTAGAGTTTATGATATATTTTTTGTTTCGTATTTATCCTCCTATCACGAGAAAGCGATCAATACGCTATGCGAGCTCGCTTAGGAGTTACCGGCCATCTGTCTACCACACCAAGATGGGGGAATCCCGCTGACTGCCTTTCCCAATGGCACAACTAGTAAACTTGCCGGCTTGTTCTCCACACTGTCCCTTTAATGCTGAGCGTCAAGCAGGGAAGCTGTGAATACCAATTTTAAACCCTGACCAGACTAGGATTCAAACCCAAGTCTACAGCTCCAGGGCTGGACGCTCTTACCACCCGGCCATTGAAAATATGAATAAAATCGCTTCACGATGAAACTGCTGCAGTCTGTTTTGTCGTTTCCGGTTCTTCATGTCGTATGGGACTTATATTACTTAAGTGTAGGAGATGCATACAGGTATAACCTTGTAATGTTTGCAATAAAGACCCAAGTTCGCAATAAAGACCCAAGATCCAACCCGGTTAGCGCAATTATTAAAGACATGGCTATCGTTGCGGGAGGTCTGGGGTTCGATTCTCGGGCCGGTCTAATCGAACGCAGTGTCGCTAGCGGCTCTAACACAGTGTCGCCACCGCCGCGACGTTTCTTCGGTGCTGAGCTCGTTCCCCAAGCGCTAAGCCGCTGAGATGGACCTCGCTTCGGCGTAATGCAGCGAGTATAATGTTTTTTTTCATTTGAAGGCCAAGTTCATCTATATTTTACTACAGAATCGTCAAAAGCCTTGAAATCCTACCAAAGCGAAGAATTTCAAAATCTTCGCCGTCGTCTCTTTCATCTTCGTCATCCTGATTACAAGGGAAGTTTGAGTGATACTGTTAGCCCCAAATTGAAGATAAATATTCCTACATCCCAAAACCCTCTTAAGCTAGTCCGCGTTAATGCCGATGAAGCTAATAAACTGGACAGCATATCATTGTCCGCCGATATATTGTTGTTTGATGAAGACAAGCCAGTTTCCGAGAATGGGATGGAATTCCAAACTAGTTCTGAAGTGGAAGAAGACACTGATGAGCCTTCATGTTCCGGTAGCGAAACACCAAAGGCTAGAGTGCCTCAAGTGTCAATTGAGTCTATTTTTAGTGTCTCTTCAAGAGGTAGAGCTATCAAGCCTTCAGCAAAAAGCCGCACGATGGGTTATAATAAACCATTGAAGTCGAAAAAACATCGAAAGTTAAGCCAACCCAAAGCTGTACCAGAACCACAGCCAGTTCAGGAAGATCCGTATTTGATGCCGATGAGATCCAGAGGAAGATTCGTCAATAAGCATTCTACTTGTGGTTCTTACATTAAGAAAGTGATTGAAAGTGGACTCTACAAATCTTAGTTTTGTGTTGTTTCGTTTTTGAATTGTTTTCGTGATTGCGTTTTAAGTTTGCGACTTTCAAAATCGTGTGAAATTTGCCTAGCAAAAACTTATGACCATTTGCCAATATTGTTAATTTTTGGGCTTGCACGCCTATAGTGAAGTATCTTTCATATAGAATATTTGTGTGTGGTCGATTTGTCTAATTGCATCTGTTTTGAAATGCGGTGCAAGTTTTTTTCGTTTTACAAATTTTGTCCTCGAATTCGAACCGTGGCGTTATGTTTAAAATAAACTGTGCAAAATATGAAGTAGCCTGGTCGATGATCAAAGTTCAAGAACTGATCTAGAAAGTTTTTTAGGGGTGGAGTGAGCTGCAGTAATCCGCCTGGATGTAGTTCCTAGTGGTTGTCTGTAAGAGGGCAGTGCGACTTTTTGGTTCAACCATCAAACAAGTTATTGGTATCCCTCGCAGCGTAGAAGTGACTCCAAAAATATCAAATCTTGCGTAGTTAAAATCTATCTCTACTTAACAAGTAATTATCTCATTGCTCCTGCCGGCAGTTATGGGCACGATAAACTTTCTGTACTAACGCGATAATCGATAATTTGAAAAAGCCCGAGGCGATATTAAGAAATCGCAATTTTTTTAAGCGACATCGGTATAGATAAGTTATCGCCGATAAATTTTTTCGATAATCATTGCGGTAAAATGCTAATGTGTTTGACAAAGTTGACCAAAAAGCCTACCAAACTTGGGAACATGGGCGCTCCCTAATTTGTTCTTTATAATTAATACAAGGGTGACCGAAGTTAGCCTACCAAAGTGGTCATTGGGCAGTCCACACTCTGATGTTTTAAACATTGTAGTAACTCGGACGGTTTTGCACCACTAGGAGTGCTTGAGTTGGTATCATGAGGCTAAGATGTTAAGCGAGACCGATAAAAATTTTTTTTTCTTTGATGTTTCATGTCTAAGTTGAAAATTTTGTACCCCAAAAATGATTTGTAATTGCGCTGATTTTTTTTTTTTATACACTAGGCCTTCAGTATATTTACTAAGTAAAAATCAGTCAAGGCAAAATAACCCTACAGACTGTTTCGCGCGATTGCGCTCTACAGGAGTTCTTAAACGAAATCGCAAATTTAAAGCAGTAATTCTCTCTACATTTGGAACAAATGGAACAGTAATTCTCATCTACAGTAAATTTATGGAGAAATAGTCAAAGTGTGCCAACAACGTTCTGGACAAGTGAGTGTTCAGGTTGAGGTTAAAATCTGAACTTTTGCGCCTCAATTATAAAGACTGAGGAATAACTACTCGTCTTGGTGAAGTAGCCCATTCACGGAAACATCATTTCGAGTCGAAGGAAAAGCATCAGCCGTGAATCGAACCCATAGCAAAGAATCTGTTTCACTCGCGCGGTATCGCTCAATTTTGCCGCTAATTTCTTGTATGGAGGTTTAATTTGTAACAAAAATTTCCTGCCGATATCGCAGGGAATCAAACTTACATCGATAAATTTAACGTCTTGTAAAGGTGCCGTTGTGAACCTGCATACTGCTGCACAGCAACTATCAAGCCAAAAAAAGTTGAATGTCATTTTGTTTGAGCAGCTGGCTGCCTTATAGATTTTTGTTGCTAGTGCTTTTGCATTATTGATCAAGTGAGCAGCAAGAGGTAGACAGATCGAACGTAAAAAATTTAAAAGCAGACTTGACTGTTTTTGCGACGTTGTCTGAGCAGATGTTTTTTGTGTAGACATTTTAGCTAAATTTGGAAAAGCAATACCGGTTGATAAAAAGTTTTAGCTGTAGCGTTGCCCGCTTAGCTGCTATTAGTTTTATGGTCAGCGGTATCTAGTATCAAAATGATTTGCTGATTGGCATTTTGCAAAATCTGCATCAAGAGCATTCTCATATCTGGTTGACCAATGGATATAAATAAGGGGTAAGTTGTGGATTTATTTGGTTATAACAGTTGGTGAATTTCAACTTTTATTATTCGTTGCCTCCTATCAATCTTATCTTTGCGTTTTGATGAGAAACGTTAATTTTACCTAGAGTAAGTTTAACATTTAAACGGAGGAGAGCCCTTTATGGTCCCTAGGACGCTGCATATCCCTGCCCACGCGGGCCACCTCGGCCGATTGTCAGTGTAGTTTGGAAGTATCACCATGAAAATATTTGTATTAGTTACCGGTACTAGTTAGGTGTAGACTCGAACAGTATAAAAGCTTTCAGTTGTCATTGACAGTAGGCTATAGTCATATCGTCGTGTTGTAACAAATTTTTTCGTCGTGTTGTAACAAATTAGAAAGCATTGTGGAATAGAGCGTCAACCAAACTGGGTTTGTTTGTAAGTTTATTTTGCTGCCTTTTGCTGTTCAACTATACATCAACTGATGTTGCTGAAGCTCATTAATTTGTTACCGTTGGTGTACTTTAGTCGAATATTCCTCTTGCCTTTGTAAAGTAAATCTTTTTCTCAGAAATCCGGTCGATTTGTCATTAGAAGATTTTGAAGATGAAGATTTGAGCGAAATATTGCATGAAAATGAGCTGCAGCATCATTCTTATCTGAACGACAATTTTAAGGTAATGCGGTAATTTTGTGATAGATACCGGTAGCAATTAAAACTTAGGTTATTTTTAATTTATTCTGCAGAAAATTAAGCAGTAATTGAGGGAGACTGCGAAGTGACCTTGCACTCTTCGAGTAGGCAGCGACTCAAAATATGTGTTAGCTGTAACAGCGAATCGAACCCGTTACGAGAAGTCGCAATCCATTGGCTGTATCGCTCCTGCTCAGTAGTATTTACAGTCACTGTTGCATGCAGTTATGCACTTTATGTCGGTGGACGTTTTCACGCCTGGCGTACTTGTGTTCACAGATCGGTAGAAAGTTACATGCATTCCAACGTCGGAGATTGAAAAGTTTGGCTTTAAAAAATAAAGAGACGAAACAGCTTCATCGATCTTTCAGCGTAAGCAATACAAAGTAAGATGCTAATGCTTTAGCTTTCTATACCGCTTGGCGACGTTTCTTCGAAGCTGTGTTGCCGCGGCGATGGGAGCCGCCAATCGTTGCACAATGGGCGCAATACCGACAGTATAAAAAGATTTTTTTGACGGTATGCCGTTGCATATATTTTAAAACTAATTCAATCTTTTAACAATTTAAAAGGAAACACAACTGCTGGTGCGATGATAACACCAGATTTGTTTGATGAAAAAGATTTTATCAACGATTTTGTTATTTCAGTAATTCTGTGAAAGGAACAATATGTCGGCGACCGCGACCCACAACCCTTAACTTTTTTGCCGAGCCAGCCCGTCCTGGTCCGCTGCCAACTTGTTACCGAGAGCAGAATCGAACCACCAACACTGTGCAACAAAACTCTGGTTCAGGTAGGCTCATCTACATTGTCGCCATAAAAACACTACGAACAAAACGATCAAGAAAAGCCTAATGTTTGAAACATTTGAATTAAAGAGACGTTTAGAGTGCTTTCAAATCGTCTTTTGTCTCAACTTGTTCTTATTTGACTGTGCGAAACTTCGATAATTGTTTCCGTAAGCAATTTACTCTCAATTAAGGATAGTTCCATTTTGATGACTTGGATGCTTTCATGCCACAAGCAAGGGAATTCTCGAGAAAACTACGTCAGCAAAAAGCTACAAATCGACCAAGACAGTATTTTGTTAAAACCGTCTCATGGCTTAAAAAGAAACTATTTCTGCTGTAAGCCTGCGGGTTTGCCGCCTTGCCGTACTGAGAAAAATACGATAATGGTTTCGTCTGTAAAACTATTTCCTCGGCCCTCCTAGTTAGGCTTACACTTCGAGCAAATAAATTCATTCCTCTTCTTAATTTTCAGTTCAGACCAAAAACTTGATGGTTGAAGTCGGCTATTTTTATAACGTCATTTATTGTTCTGGTGTCATATAGTTTTAAAGAGACGTAGCGTTGAAAAAAGTGCTTGCCCAATGTTTAAAGCCACGAAGTAGGAAAGGTGCGGTCCTCAGATAGAACTCATCCGCGCAAAGATATTTGTTGTACCAACTACCACGGTTAAGTCAAGTGCTGTTTGAAAGCCTGAAAAATCGTGAATACAACAGGGTGCACGCAGGAGACATGCAAACAGGATGCAGGTTTTTATAAAAATATTCTAATGTAACTAAAACAAAAACATTGAATATATCAATCAGCGTCACTGCCACATAGGTAAGCTTCAGTGCAACCTCATTAATAATTTAGAGAAGTGTAAACAGTTGCTGATAATTGAATTGAACGCTGTTCCAACTTTTTTTAATTATTTAATGCCACTAGGACCTCTAAATGATCCCATTGGAGTGATATATAAGTGTAGGCTTGCATCCGTTTCAAGTCGGCTTTAATTTTCATTTTGCTTCAATAAAATTGATTTTATGATGCATTAGAATTAGCAGATGGTACAGTCATGGGCGTCACCAGGATTTTGGCCAGGGAGGGTCAAAACTCAAAATGTACACATGGCCTTTTAGCTAAGGCCGAAGTCACACGAGGCTGATTTAATAGCTGCTATTACTCGATTCTAATATTAGCTTCGAATGCTGCTCACACAAAGCGAATAAAATAATGCATTCGCAGCTAGCGAACACCGGTAGTAACTAGTAATTGTTTCCAAACCTACAGCAAACCTAAGGGCAGCGAAAGTTTTTAAACAGGTTAATAGCAAAGTCCGTGTACGGACTTACGTTAATAGGGCTAGCATATGTCAAACTTAGTCAGGGGATAATAAGAAAACTTTATTTTGAAAAGAAAAGGAAGTGGGTAAGAGATTGGATAGTTTTTTTGATCGCTTAATTTTGTTGAGTTCAATTCGGTAACAATTTTAATACTTTTAATTTTTCCTTTTAAAGTTTCTTCATTGGGAATTTGAAATTCTGGTCCGGCGGTTTGAAGTTCAAGGAACAGTTTTCCTAACTTGTGTCCCCTTGCATTCTTTTTAAAATAATTTTCATGATTCGTGTCCCACAAAATCTGATAGCAGTTGTATATTTTTAAAAAATTTATAACAGTATCTGCACCCCACTTTAATACCTGCTGTTTCAATTTCAACAACTGTTTCTTTCGTTTGTGTACCGCGCTATTGAGTTGTGATTTGTGAGATTGCCTAGTACTGTAGTAATAGTAGGCCTGCTGTACGCAGCTGACGCCCCTCCCACAACCATCATGTCATACTACTCGTTTTTGAACGTTTTTTTGCATTTTAAAGTTTGTGTTATTTTTCCAGGGGGGGTCAACTGACCCACCTTGCCCCTAAGTGGTTACGCCCATGGGTACAGTAGTCTTCAAGGAAAAAAGTTTCGAAAGGAGACCTGGCAGAACTTTGAATGCTTTCGTCGTCAAAAAACGCTTTAAAACTTTTCTTGAGATTGTCAAACCTGCCATCGCTGGCTTTTTGTAGAGTTTGTAACAGCAAGAGAGTATTCAACGCCAGAATCACTACGATCAAATACGTTACCACTGTCTTCCAGTACTATTGATTGATGACGTAGGCCCCTAACGACTTGAGACACCTTCATTCGTTTTCGCTGATGAAATATTAATGCACAGAGTTGATGACGCTCTCGCTGGATAGTTTACTACGGTTTGAGTTTAAGAAGCTCGTTGTAGCTTCCATTAGATTGTCACCAAAACTTTGTAGGCCTAAGCTGCCTAGCTACTGGGATTGAGCGTCGATCGGCTCGAAATATTTCGAGCAAGCCAAATTGACTTTTGATCGTCAATAATTTTGCCAGTAACGCAATTGGTGAAGTCCTGGGTGCTTCATAGCAGGTCCTCAATTCAGGTTTATTTAGTCATTACGGCTTTCGATTCAGTTTGCTCCTGCTGTAGTAGTTGAAATACTGTGTGCATATTTCGAATTACGCGATATAGAGAAATGGACAACAGCAAACCAACTTACTATTACTCCTTCCAAATCATATGCCCTGATTATCCCTCCTCATTCCAATACTAATTTTCCATCTCTAAATTTAATTTACAAAAACGCTAAAATTAATGTTGCAAATTCAATTAACTATTTAGGCATTCACATAGATAGCAAATTGGACTTTAAAATGCATACTAAAATGTAAGAAAATAAACTTTTACGATCTCTAGGTATTCTTTCTTAGGTACACAAAACAAAATCCTTTTTTCCAACCTATATTTTACGCAAGTTATACTATGCATTTATTCACACCCACTTGAACTTCGGTTTGCCGATTTGGAGTTAGTTAGTTAGTTGCATATTTATCCTCCTATCACGAGAAAGCGATCAATACGCTATGCGAGCTCGCTTAGGAGTTGCCAGCCATCTGTCTACCACACCAAGATGGGGGAATCCCGCTAAGTGCCTTTCCCAACGGCACAACTAGTAAACTTGCCGGCTTGTTCTCCACACTGTCCCTTTAATGCTGAGCGTCAAGCAGGGAAGCTGTGAATACGAATTTTAAAGTCATTGGTTTGACCCGACTCGGAATCAAACCCGAGTCTACAGCTCAAGAGACAGACGCTCTATATCACTCGACCATCTGGAGTGCCACTCATACATCGAATTTAACAAAACTGATTAGAATTCAAAGTAAAGTTATTCGACTGCTAGCTGGTGCAGACTGGATGACTCATGCACCCCCACTCTACTCCAGATTAAATGTTTTATGTCTAAATAAACTTACGACTCACGTGATAGCTAAATTTATGCATAAACATTATCTCGGAAAATTGCCCAAGAATTTCAATGATTATTTTACTTTGGTTTCGTCTGTGCATTCTCGCACAACCAGACACTCTTCGAAGCTTTGTCAATGTTTCATTCCTGAATTTCCCACCAATAAACTTCAACGTAGAATTAAATACAAAGACTCAAAAATGTGGAACAGTGTACCAGAAGAACTCAAAAAACTTAACCACACCCAATTTAAACATAAACATAAAACTTATTTACTCAGCAATGAATAGACCTTCAGTCCTTGATCATCAAACAAAATTGTTTTGTTTTTTGTATTGTTTTTCGTTACATAATGAAGTAAATTCTTATCTCAATTTATACAACCACGTTGGTAGTCGTTGACTCGAAGGCGGAAAGGTCCCTCCACGACTTCCTGGTACATCGCAAACAGCTAATCAAACTACCCTGTTGATAAAAATAATTGCACGTATTCATACCATCTTTCAAAATATACGAAAATTGTATTTTTAATTTTATTACATACCTAATGTTGTAAATTGTAGGCCTTCAATGTTTCGAGCTAATATGACGTATATTTTATCTATGTGTAACAGCAATATGTGTCATTATTTTACTCATTGATGTGTTGATTTAACCCGCACGTGTACCAAAATAAATTTGTTTGATTGATTTGATGGATATGCTTTATCTCATTGATTTTCAAAACTTGAAGGCATCATGCGAGGACATGCCATTATGATAAGCACGATGCCAATGAATTATACCTGAATGAACTGTGGAAGGACTGTAGGAGTAAATTTTAAATGGGGTAACGATTTGCGGTTCCGACCTACGGCAAAAGAAAAAGTTGAAAAAACTGAAACGTAGATAATTGAAAAGTGGTAAAAAATCTGCGTTGTGAAGCTTACTATCTTAAAAAACGCTGAAAATACTTACTAACATTTTAGAACGAGTTGAAGCAGATTTTGCGTGAGTAAAACCATGAACATGTCTAAGCTTTTCAGGCTACCGCCCGGACTCCACTAAAAAGTTAACAGCGCTCTTCCACACATCGTCGATTTTCGAGTTTTCTGCTAATTAAAATTCTTGCTATTTAGTTTGAACTAGGCGTTAACATGCAGAAAAATACAAGAATGAAAAGCCAAAGACTGAATTCTTAATGAAACCAAGTTTTTCGGATGAAACGATCAAAAACAACAATGTCAAGTCAGAAAATGCGTCAACCTCATCCACTTCATCTACAGAGGTGGGTAAAAAGTGTTTAAAATTTTCGGTCATTATGATTGTTGATGCCAAAGTTTGATTGCTACTTGGCTACTTCCCTGTCGTAAAAGAGCTATAGTAAGCCTGTTTGCGACCTGGCAAGTTAGACAAGCCGGACAAGCATTGCAAGACTTCGGTGTAGATTTGTTTAAGTTGTCAAATCCTACGAGTGTAAGAATTTTAAGCAACTAGTTTAACTCAAATTAGTTTTAGTTAAATTTACAGTATCTTGGTTTACGTAAAAATACTCGCATTAGTCTCGTCAACCTTGCTATACACAGCCAACCCAGGCTTGACTCATTCCAAACTGTAAGGACTCTTTACGAGGAAACAACCTACTAAAGGAATGAAGTTGGGAGGTTAAGCAAATGTAAAAGAAAGTCTTAAGAGTCTGGAATGAGTCTAGTTTAGATTGACTGTGCATAGCAATGCAGACCAGACGTTTCTTAGAGTTGAACCATTAAAGATTATCCCTGGTATTTTTTTCATAATACGTACATTATCAGTACTTTTCTCGTTGAATTTTATGCGTGTTTCGCTTTTACAATAGAGCAGCGTTTGAAACGATCATGTTGTGGTCAGCAGACTGTCTGGGTTTTATTCCCATCTGAGCCGTATCAAATAGTTGGCCAATTTGTAATTATTCTGCTTGACGCTCAGCATAGAATTTCGCAAGGGGTCAGGAACTAAAGAAGAGTTAAAAATAACAGGCTATTCTATTTCATGTGAATACAAGGTTAAATTGTTAGGGCCTAAAATTTACAACTAAATAGAAATTCACTTTATTTAGAAAGCTGAAAATTTTACAAAAGAAGAAACTGGAACAGGTTCTTCCAAAACTAATCCAACTGAAAATACGTCCAATTTATCCAGGTAATTCTTTTTATGGCGATACAGTATCTCCGTTGTGGCTAAGCATTATAATGTTGTCATTAACTGAATGCATTGGAGTCGCCAGGGGCGTACAAAATAGTTTTTTAGAAGCTGGGGGTGACTAACTACAAAAGGGAAGAGTTTTTCTATAGCAATTCGAACGATAACGGCGTTTAACGCCTGTCAAGGAAGCCCAAAAAGGAGGAGCGCTTAGGAGGCCTCTTGCGCACACTGCTAATAGCCAATCAATAGTCAAGCTCACAAAAATTTACGAACTATATTGAGCAAAAATACCGTCTGAAAAAGTATTGGCTCAAACCTTCGGCAGGGAACAATTGCAACGGAAAATTGAAGAGGTAAGAAAATATTCCGGTTTTAAAATCCGGCGAGGGATTACACTTGGTTGTATAGCAGATAAAGCAAATGCCGGATTAGGTATCTGGGGAAATTGTGGCCTATAGTAAAATCATTCCATTATTTGATTTCTGGGGCCTGATTCGTCTTTAGTTTTTTGAGTTAGAGTCGGATTTGCATTTTGTTTGGTACTTTGGTAGAATCCTCTAGTTGAATTATGTTCGTAGTAGTCTACTGCCAGGTCCTGATCTAAAGGTAGGACTATGGGTAGGGCCGGATTAAGCAATGGGCAAACTGGACAGTTGCTCCGGGCCCCTCACTTGGACGTGAAGGACTTTACACTTATCTGCCCCGGGCCCCGCGAACTCTTAATCCGCCACTGGCTATTGGGGCTATGTCTCGAGGGTTACCCGGTTGAACATTTCGGAATGGTTTAACAGAAAATTTTTTGTTTATTCTATTATCACCTCTCTATCCCGTCCCGAAATAGACATGAGAAACCAAGTACGTGTAATTTTTTTGATTATAGTCATTTCGATTGAGCCCTATCTTTTTCTGTAGAACCATTCCGAAATATACGACTCGGTCAGGACTTAAAAACGTAAAAGGGAAAAATTTAGCCACGCCTCTTCCCCCAAAGTCATAATGCAGCTCTGTCAGTAGATGCGTTTTATTTTCGAAATTCCTCTTGTAAAATTTACAATTCTGCCATTGTTTGAAAAATACCAAACTTGCTGAAGGCTGATTAATACGAATTTTTTTCCAGTTTATCAGCGAACCATAGATATTCGTTACCTCAGAGATCGCGCAATGACGTCAGTCAAGTCACACGATGCACAGGGTTGACTCGCAGCGCCTCCGAGTGGTGTAAGTATTCAGTTTTTGGGGGTGTTGCAGAGTTTCAAGCAACGCTTGGAATGCTCTTAAAAAAACATCTAAAGCAAATAAATCTTCAAAAAAGCAATATCAGATTCACAAATAGAGTAATTTTGAGAGCCTATAACCTTCTGAATGCGAGAAAATTTTTTTGTGTATTTGTTTTCGTTTCAGCAATTGATGACCCGGACAAAATGGAATATTGTTACGTGAACGGAGAATTAAAGGAGCAGACTCACGCAGCTCTTTTTAAATTTGTGCCTCGTCATCAAGATGAAATATCACTGGAGGTAATTGATTGCATAATGATGGCTGTTTACAGTGAAATCTAAGCTCAAAATCTTTGATCTTTTTAATATAATTTTAGCTTACAAGTTAAAGTGAAGCTCAATCTCTTCCGACAGATTGCTCAATTACGATTGCCAACTAAAACTTGAATTGTATTTTTTGTTTGTTTGTATTTTGTTCGCATGTTTATCCTTCTTTCACGAGAAAGCGATCAAAGCGCTATAACGAGCTTGCTTAGGAACTGCCGACCACCTGTCTACCACATCAAGATGGGGGAATCCCGCCAAGTGCCTTTCTTGACGACACAATAAATAAACTTGCCGGCTTGCTCTCCACGCTGTCCGTTTAATGCTGAACGTCAAGCAGGGAAGCTGTGAATACGAATTTTAAAGTCGTTGGTTTGACCCGACCCGGAATCAAACCCGAGTCTACAGCTCCTTAGTGTATTAATTGAACTTAGATTAACGACCCTCTGCACGTCAGCAATCAAGCAGATGATTTCTGGTTTGAAGGAATTAATATGAGGACCGGACAACAAGGAATATTTCCATCATATTACGCGCAGTCGCTGTTGGACTTCGTCGACAAACTTTCAGGTCGGTAAAACCAGCATTGAGTTGACAGGTGATGCCATGCCGTCTTTGGGAAATTCTGGGCTAGATTGAACTTTTTGCGATTTTTGTGACATTGGCATAACCTCAAGATTTTGGACCTTTCGAACTTTTGCAAGTCCGTAGGCTCGACAAAAATTCATATTTTAGTGACTTTTGCGAAATTAAAAATTTGAAATCACCAAAACATTTTTGATTTTTTGAAATTTTGCAAGTCTGTAGGCTTGATAAAAATTTAAATTTTGGCGATTTTTGCGAAATTGAAAATTAATACCGGTAGCCTCAATACTTTCGATTTTTTGCAATTTTGGAAGTGTAGCCTATAGGCAGTTGCCTACGCCGTACGCGTAGGCCTAATGACAATTCATATTTTGGTGACTTCTCCGAATGGGGATAAACTTTTTTATGCGACCTAAATGTTTGTTCAAAATTATCACTTTTTAACTTTTATTCTTCATAAAGAGCTGTGTGGGCTACTTTTTCTCTTTTTATTTAAGGTCTTCACTTCTTGTAGCCTACTGCCTGTAAATCAGTAAATCATAGTCATGAATTTTTGTCAGCTTTTTTGCTGGACTAGCTTCGCTAATCGTATTAATTTTCCAGATGTGAGCTTGAAAGACGATCAGAGCGTGCAGTTTAATATTTATTTTCTCGGATCTGTTGAAGTTTCCTCACACAAGGGCAACGATATTCTTTGTCAAGCCATGCATAAGGTAGGGAATGTGATGTCCAGTTGACGTTTGTCTGATTGCTGTAGCCTACTCCTATGACTATTGGTGGGGATTCAAAAATTTTAAAGTGTAGGCTAATGAATCAAAATGCGTTAGCTTATTTTGGACTTTTGTGGGTCCTAGGAGCAAGGATGGCAGTACGGTACGGTACGCTCCATTTTTCGGCAAATAGTACGATACGCTTGTACGGTACGTAATTATTGCTAAGGTACGGGTACGGTACGTTGGTACGTGTTATAAATATGCGTACTAAACGTACCTTACGTACCTTACCATGTGGTACGGTACGTAACTTGGTATTGTGAAATTTTGTGAACAAGAAGAACAAAGCTTTTATTGACGTACAGCATTTCCAAAAACAAACATAAGTAAACGGTAACATTACACTCTGTAGCTTCGGAAATGTGCACATAGGAGAAGGCGAAGGGAGCAAAGTTCATTTAGGTCGCTGCCACCTGAAGTACAGAAGATCAAGGACCGATGGGACAAAAACACTGAATGATTAATTATATTCACGGCGATACAGAATTGATAATGTGTAGTACACCATCAGTCCTGGCGGTAATCTTGAAACTACGGACTTGCAAAAAAAAAAGAGTAACCGACGAGGTTTTTGAGACACAAAGCAAGAATTAAAACACGTAAGCATGCAATTATACAATTTTTAAATGTTACAATTAGATTGTCCCTGAAAACTAATTGGTAATTATAAAAAAAAGGTTGTGACAAAAAAAGGTTAATGCTCTTGCAATACTTTTAAGTTACATACAAATAGTTATGGCCAGCAGTCAGTGGATAGAGAACTCCTCTGGGGCCTAGCACAAACGGAGTATTTTTCATTTAGAATATTAGTATGCGGCATTACAAATTCACAATAACAGGTCGCAATTATACATGGTATGCATCCACCGTGAATTTCAATTGAGAGAGAATTCATGAGCACAACAAAAGGTGCTACCGGTAAGTCATTGGAGAAGTCTCTTTTGGTCTTCTGACGTCCCTTTAGTAGTCCTGGCTTCCTTGAAACAGGGCTCGATAGGGTGCAGAGTGCAGACTACCAATAGGCTTATAAGAGAAATTTTACGCAATGCGCATTGCAGTGGACAAGTTTGGACTTGTTCATAACGTTCTACAGTCACCGAGAAGCATTATTTTCTGTCGTAACCTACAGTTTTGGAAAGCAATTAAAAAAAAGAAAAATTCGGCTAATGTTTACTCAGCTTTTACAAAACGTAGGAGCTAGCTGCGGTTCCGATCGCCCACATGAATTGTATCGATCAGTGTGGCTGGGATCAGGGGCGGATCCAAAAATTTTTTTAAAGGGGGGTGTGATTTTATATTAAGTTGAATGTTAACTAAATACTAAGACCTTTAGATTCGAAAACGGCCGTACATAAGCCCTCTGAAAATATTTTGTATCAGGGGCGTATTCAAAATCTTTTTCAGGGAAGGGCACCAAATTTCGTCACTTTTTCAAGCGTAGTTTTTTTTTCCGGCAGAGTTAATTTTAAGCAACTTAAGTAACAAAACGAACTCTTGTGGGGACCGGGGACATGCTCCCCCGGAAAATTTTCAAAAGTTTGCATACTGCAATGGCCATTTTAGCGCTTTTTGTACAATTTTCAGGCAAAGGTTGTTCATATTTTTGGCCCCTACCTTTGAGTGCCTCACCAAATACAATCAATTTTGTTGGCTACGCAGAGTTTTGATTATGCGTGCTTAAGGCGACTAAGGCTTATTGTAATGAAGAGGTTCGAAATTATGGAAAAATTTTATTTATCCAAAGCATTGTTGGCAGGTGGGGGGGATGCGTCCCCCCCACCCACCCCCACCCTTGGATCCGCTCCTGACTGGGACATTGCTTTTCCAGACTGATGATAACCGCGTTAGTCAAGGCAGGATGCGATATATTCTATTCTATTCATACGGTAGAACATCGCTGGCGACTTGGTAGTTACGAGGACACCACAAGTGTTCGTATTGTAGCTGGAAAACTTGTGTAGGGTTCAATTTCCGATCAAGTCGCATATTGCAAACTTTAACCTATTTATAAGCATTGCAATAGCACTTAGCTAATTTGGCGAGCATCCAAGAATGGCGGTAGGTAGGTACGGTACGTAATTTTTAGGTACGGTACGTTTTAAGGTACGGTACGTTTTAAGCGTACCATTCATTGGTACGGTACACGGTACGGTACGCTTGTTAAATTTATTCGAAGTACGTTACGTTAGTACGGTACGGTTAAAATTTTGAAGTACGGGTACGTAAATTTTGAACGTAAAGTACCGTACTGCCAACCTCGCCTAGGAGTTGCCTATCATAGTAGGCCTGCAAATACAATAATCTGTAGAGCGTATTGCTAAAAACAGTTAATTTGCTAATCTGGCACTAAAAACTCTGATAAAAACCAACGTTTCGACAGTATAAACTACCTGCCTTCGATCAGGGTACAAAAAAGCAATAAAGACGAGTCAGCACTTTAAACACAACAAAGTCACGTGTTTAGAACAAAAACAAAGTCCTGTGATTAAATTTAAATGCACTAATTGAAACATTAAAACCAAGTAGATCAGCAGGACATCGCTGCGTCATAGCAATGCCAGAAACCAAATTAATTAACAACGCAACTATGAAGCTTCTCATGCAGAACTGGAACGAACAATCGGAGCGAACAAATTTTGATATTTTGATTTTAGTGCAAGATTAGCAAATTAAGTGTTTTTAACATTTACTGGCCGCATTAAAGTACGTATTGCTAAAAATTTAAAGGGCTTTAGCTTCTTTGGACCCACCGATGGGGCAACTCCCGAAAGGTTTGTTAATGTTTTTTACTGGTAGATTCTTTCGTCAGTTTCGTATCGAAGGATGTACCGCGCTGTTAAAGCTTTCAAAATTAACAAATTTTTTAATTAGAGGAAAAATATAACCGCTGTAAATTTCAACTTGGACGTTTCGACAACATAGATTCAGCTGTCATCATCAGCAGTGTATGTAAGGCAGTACAAAACTGTAAGAAAATTGTACAAAACTGTAAGAGGTTGCTTACAGTTTTGCACTGCCTTACATACACTGCTGATGATGACACCTGAATCTATTTTGTCGAAACGTCCAGTTTTGAGAATTACAGCGGCTATATTTTTCCTTCTTTTAGCTATTTTCCTCCCATATTTATTATATTTTTGAATTTAGTTTTTATATGATTTTTTCATGTAAAATTTAGCCTTTACATAAACAATGTCTAGCTTACATGTTCTGTGGATCGTTTTGTTGAAACCCTAACGTTTTGATTTTATTTGCTGTCAGTCCTAACGTCTGGAAATTTGTATTAAAGATCAGATCATTCTTTTTTTTCAGGTCGCTCAAGCACGACGTGAGACGATTCACAAGCTTCCTCCAGCTTTCGTTTGCTTATTGGTCAGTTCAAATGGGATTAAAATGATGGACCAATCACAGATGGAAAGACACCACCGTCCTGATTCTTGTCACAGTTTTAGCTCAAGCTCGACGGTAAGTTGACAAAAATCACATCTTCAATGAACTCGCGGCGTCACCCCGAAGCGTAAAACAAGTGTCAGGACCCAATTCTACGGTTCAGCGCATGGGCTACTTAGCTCAGAAAAAAAATTGCAGCGGTGACGACCCTGTGTCCAATTTGACCAGGACGATAATTGCGCCTCAGATCTCCCGACCATTGCCTCACTACGCCAGCCGGCTGTTGACAAAATGAAGTTTTTGTTGTAATCATGCTTAATGTAGGCTACGTGTGTATGCATCGCACATTTTGAAGAAAATGCAAGGAAGATTTTTAGAGGTTTGTATTTTTTTCCTTCGCAAACGTGTAGTAGAACTAATCTATCGTAAACATTTTTGTCAGAGGTTCTTCCAACGTTCTTATCCCCAGACTTCATAAACAACATTTTGAACTTTGCCATCGACACACAAATGATTGATTCAGGCAGTTTTCGTGCTTACTCTCAGCACTAGGGAACATGGGAGAGAATGAAAAAAAAAAAAAAAAAAGAATTAGCTGAATTCGTTCAAGTTTTGAGTAACAAAAAACTCATGATAGCGCTTCCACCGCTATAGGAGCTAAAAAGAAAGTCTTTCAATTCTTTTAAAAAACATTTCAAACTAAAAGCCTAGGCGAGTGTAAGTTTTCTGTGATATACTATGTTTCTCTTAGGCTATATTGTAATTGCGCTATTCCGTATTTGTGTAAATACGTAATTATTACGTGTGCGTTGTAATTATCGTGCTATTCCTTTAGGTAACTTGCGTTTGTAGTATAATCGTGCTATTTCTAGTATTGCATCGTCGCGTAAACAATGCGTTGCTTTAACATTTTCCTCTTTGTCTGTGATGGAGATGATGCCTATGCGCGGTGCTTCTCTTAAAATTGTCCAGCGGTCTCTCAAAATCTGCTTCTATAATAATGCAGACTGTAGAAAGCCGTGTTTGACGTTCTATATTCAATTGGGGTCTTTCAAACTTGCTTGGTGGTTCCTCAAGCCAAACCTTAAAAAAAGCGCTGCCTATGCGTAAGTAGGCCTACAAGGAGCATCTGGATTAGAAAATCCTAGAGCTACTCGGTGCTCTTCGCTTCTTAAATTTACTGTTATACTTGGTCGCAATAGGCAGCTAAAAATTCCTTTTTTAGGTGAAGCAGCACACTCATTACTTCCATCTCCGAAATGTCTCATTTTGTGGCCATCATCCCAAAAACGATAAATATTTTGCTTTCATCACTCGCCACCCCCAATCACCGTCACGCTTCGCTTGTCACGTATTTGTTTCGGATGTGTCAACACGCTCTCTAGCGGAAAGTATTGGAAGAGCTTTCGACTCTTTTTATCACGAATGTATGAACAACTTTCATCCAGCAGAAGACATATATCTGGAGTAATCTAAGCCACTCAGATTGAATCAGGCGAGAACCCTTTGAAAGACTTTTTAAATCTCCTATGCTACTGATGATGACAGATGTAATGTAGATGTCGAAATGTTGCACCCACGACGAGCATTTCAAGTTGCGTCGCACCAATAGGCTACTTTGCTGATAAAGGCTACTGCCGGCAGTACTAAAAATAAAAAACCATTGTAATAAGCGTGATGTGTTTATCAAACATGGACAGCTATAATAGGTGGCAACTTTTCGCGACAAAAAATTCAACACTCCACGGAATATTTTTAAGTTTTCTTTTATTTCGTAATAAAGCGCTGGAAAAGACGCTCACTTCGAAAAAATAAGCTTTGTTTATGTTTATTTTTTTTTTTCAAAGCAATTCTCAAGTACAATATTTCGACGGACACATGATAATTTTTGGTGCGGTCGTATAAGGGAAAGCTCTGCTGCAGGGTTGGCCAAGAAGTAGAAACTTGAAAATGTCGAAACGCACGAAAAGACTTGACTCTACGAGACAAATCTAGCAAATTTAGTGCAGCAATTAAACATGGCAGTGACCGCAGAGAAGAATTGTCAAAAATCTGGTCCAGGGGGTAAAACTCTTCGGTGTACCTTCAAAATCGGTCACTTGGTAGCGACCATGCATATCACCCATGCTGAGCTGGGTTAAAGTGAAGAGACACGAGGTTAGGTAAATGCGGTCGCTCTTCTAATTTGTCGTATTCCAGGTGAAAATCCTGAAACGAATATTACAATTACATGACCTCACATAAAAATTCGAAAACCTATAATTTAAGGTTAGCATTATGGCAGTGCAGGGTCACAAGGCATATTATGCTCCGCATTACTCTATAGTGCTGGCAGAATAGCATTTGTGGTCGCGTTACCGCTAACTAAACTCAGTTTTTATGGCTACACAACAAACATAATAGAATAAGCAGTTCAAGCGGCCGGCCATTTGGAATGTGGTGATGAGTGGAATAGGAAAACTGCAATAGAGCATTACAATAAGTTGAACACAAAAGACAGAGTCACGATGGAAGGAACAGTAACAGTGACCTGAAGAGCAAAGTGATGGGATAAGCAAGGTTATTTGAATTATAGCCGCCTACTACGATAAGATTTTGCACTTGTAGACTAGCGAAGCATAGTAATTCTTTAAAATTGAGCTGACAGTGCCATGAAATGAATATAAAAAGAATTACCTTAGCTGCCTTCCTCCAGCTTTGGCAGTCGAAGTAATAATAGGTTCCTTGCTCATAGGTGCTTGTCTTCATACGGGGTTCTACTTGTGGCATTCGGGTGATCCAAACACGATCCTCTTTATGAAACCTCCAGTCGCGGTTGTATCTGAGATGAATTTAAAACAACAATTCGAAAACTGAAGAAATGTTTTTTTACAATGCTAGGACCAGTTCGAACTTCATTGTTTAAGTTCTGAAGTTTCCTACGTATTTTTCCGTCTTTAATCATCTTAACATCAATAAGGCGGAGGTTCATGTTTACTGGTTGATTTGAAACAGGAAAACAGTTCATCCATTCGAAGCTTGCCAAGAACTCGAAAAGTAGAGATGATGTATCAGTTGCACAAGTATTCAAAAACACTTAAAAATGAAAAAATAGTCGTCCAATCCTACGATTGCATAAAAACAGCCAATGTGTATCTCGCATTAAAAATATATAAATCACCAATATACCAAAGTAATCCAAGCAATGAAGACTTTACCGAAGTCCACCTCGTCCAGATAAGCGGTTAAGAAAGTTAGATTGGCTAGGGCTTTGTATCTTAAAGCTAATTGATTAGCCAAAGATCTAATGGGTCAGAATCTTAGATTCAAATCTAATTTATTCATTGAAATTTTTTACACACCAAAGTACTTACAATTCAGCAGCGGCGGCCAGTTGCAATACATCTCCAGGGTTTGAATAATACACGAAAAAAAGCAAGTCTTCACCATAGCGATTGAGTTTAATGGGGGCAAGTTTATCGCGGATGTGAGCGTTGGTCAAATATTCGCTGGGTACGAAATAATCAATGTCTTGAAGCCGACATGGCTGACGTGAGAAGGGCGATTGGAATTTGTGATATAAATTACTGTTAAAATGGAAAAGAAATTAAAAAAAACTAATGACCGATTATTAAACGTTCATTTTACTCGATGCATACGCTTTGACTGTTGAATTTACAGAACATATTGCAAGCAAAGACACCAAGCAATATGTCTAGTGTCTACTGTGCGTGGTAGTGTTTCGCTGGGATCTTATTTCTACGATGGGGCATGGGGTCCCGCAAAAACTTAGGATACGGGAAACTCTCTAAGTGCACAATCAAGGATTGAAAAGGAAAAAGTTAAATAACAAACTTCATCAACGACAATCATCTGGTTACAGTGGTTTGGTTCTTTTTTTTTAGCTACAATGGCTGCAGCCGCCGCCACCCACCACATGGTTGTAAGTCCAGTATACATATATCGCAAATCAAATCTTCATTATACTCGCGGCGTCCCGCCAAAGCGTGGAACGAGTGGCGGGGCTTATCTCCGCAGCTTAGCGCCTGAGCAACACAGCTCCGAAGAAACGTCGCAGCGGTGGCGATACTATACCTATTTGACCGACCCGGGAATCAAACCCCAGACCTCCAGCACCAAGAGCGTGCGCTTAACAACTGAGCTAACCTGCCGGTCGAGTTGCTCCTCAAAAAACGCAGTTCAACAGTTTCCACACCACTAGTTTTCTACCTTTTATGGTTGTGGCTCCTTTCTAGAGACTTTCGATACCCGTGGCTTCCAGCTCAGCAATGTCATTTTCTGTCGCTATAATATTCGTGGCAGCTACGTCTGCCGGTCTTAAGAGGTTAATTACCGTTATTAAACTTTGCGCTCGTGGCTCCCGAGAACGGCCCATGGTCCCTGGTTGCGAACCCCTACTCTACACCACTTTAGCACAATCTTTTTTAAAATACAGAATACTAACTAAACCAGTACAAACCTATACTTACTCCGGTGAATTGAGGTTGAGTCCAAGTGTTGTTAAGTCGTTACCCAGAGCTAAATGCACGAGAGTGGGATCCGTTTCAGCCGCTTTAATAAAAGCAAATAAACCTATGATACCGTATTGGTCGACAAGCATCGAATTTGGAATGTTCTTTATCGTGTTATCTGGAAGAACCTGAAGAAAAAAAAACAGACAAAATGTTTGTTATCTACAAAACCACTTAAAAATTTGTGACATTTTGATCGTGGAAAACATAGACTTATGGAAAGTGTAGAAAAGATTTAAAATCAAGAGTATTTGACTTATGTAACCATCAATAACCATCAACATTTTAAGGGGCATTAAAGATGTATTACAGAAACAAACTAAGACTCAGCATCAAAAATAAGGTTTGCGTAAGTGAATTATCATCGCTGTACAGTACACTACTTCAGCAGCGGGTTTCGATTTACAAAAACTGATTGAGCAGAATGACAATTCATACTCTGAATTTCACACTAGTCATCCAAACACCAACCATGAAGTCGATATACAAGCCTCAACGGGAAAAGTTTTGCACATAGAAATACGCTCTTGCACATTGAAGAAAATAATATTTGGTGAAGTGTAAAACATCCTAAAACATTGCAATTTTACTAAATTTTGCATAAGGTGACCAGTCTGGAAGCATCTCATTTCATTTTTACCTGGATACCCTTTTCATTTCTTTTTTACCTGGATAAATGAATTTTATTTTTACCTGGATACCCTTCTGCTGGCTTGACGAGGAACCTTTCTGAGTAGGTTTGTCAACTTGAACTACGAATAAAGTAACATTAAGTTAGCTTAAGGGCTCTTCAAAAATTACACAAAAGCACAGCTTTGAATTACGAGTGCTTGCCCAAGTGCACAATTTTTTTCAAGTCCACAAATCTGTTTCTCCACACAAACGGAAAAACTACAAATGAAAATTTTCAACTGACCGGTTGGCTCAGTTGTTAAAACATAGCTATCGGTGCAGGAAGTCTAGGGTCCGAATCCCAGGCCGGTCAAATCGGACACAGTGTCGGCAATGACTTACATGGCTCGCCACTGCTGCGACGTATCTTCAAAGCTGTGTAGCCCAAGTGTTAAATCGCGGAGATCGGCCTCTTCACTCGTTACACGCTTCGGCGTAATACTGAGAGTATAATGAAGATTTGATGTTTTTTTTATGTGAATTTTTAAGTTGATTTATGATCAGTCAAGCTTTAAACTGAAAAGAAAATATCGAAGAACCAATTCCCGTTCACAGTTTCATGTGGGAATGCTAAACCGTGATGTCTCATCATACACTTTTTAAACGTCATTTCTTTTAAGACAAACGCAAAATTAAAAAAAAATTGCTAATTTCAACGATGAACTTCTTAGCGGCAAACACAGAGTCAAGTTTGTCTCAAACCTAATCGATTAGATGAAGTAAGCTTAATGACGTAATAGTCATGTGATTAATTCAAATATAGTTCAACAAATATGAGGAACTTCACTCTCAAAATAGCACATCAGCCAACGCACTAAAAACAACACACATTAAAAGTTACGATAAAATTCAAAATCACGAACATTAAGTCAAAAAAAGGCAAAACCTAATGGTGATAACACCATATTACCTTGGCCACCGATTTGCAAGCTTCCTAATGGATTCTGAAAAATAAAAGTGAATCAAAAACGCAAAAATCTTCAAAATTTACTTTATATCAATGCAATGACGCTTAGAAATTTCACTAGATGCCATAAAATGTAGACTTGCAGAAAAAAAGAAATTTTAATATCCTAGTTGCTTTATTATGTTGATATAATTTTGATAACTGCAATTATTACTCTGGTGAAGAAATATTACAAAAATGGAAAAGTCTTTGCGCAAAATATGTTAGCATTTTGTAACGCCTGCTTAATTGAATTATCAAATATATTTAACAAATTTAGCGTTGCCAAAGAACCCAACTTAGGTGACACATAATCAAAAAACATAGCTGCGAATCTATCAAGTTACTCATTTCGAAAAGGGAAAAAATACAGAGGTCATCAATAAAAACAACTGAAATAAGATATCTATAAACAAAATAAAATGAAATTTCATTTAATAGCGAAAGAATAATAAAACTTTGGAAAAATATTTGCATTAAACAATCAAGTTGAACTCCGGTTGAAATTTGTAATATCAGGATTAAGTAGGCAAATTAAACTCCATAACAAAAAGGTTAAAACTTCTGCACGATTTCTGAGCGTAAAATTATATACCGGTACTTCGTTTTGCAACATATGGCGCCTTACGATGACAAGGTAATCCGCTAAGTTGACAAGCATTCTTGCCATGTGAATGATTTAAATGAACACCGGCAATCATTTTTTGAAACCCTTCATAGCACTAGTTGTTTTCACCATTGCAAAATTCATATTGTTTATCAGCTCTGTTTAATTCTGCCGTTTCCGCTTCACGGTTTTATTGCTAAGCGCTTTGATGTGGATTTCCGTCAGAAAAAGCGCTGATGTGTTATTATCATAAAGTTTTATCTGTGATAATATGTGGGTAACTGGGTATACTGAGCGGTAAAAAAATTTAGAAAGAACTCACGAATTTGCTGTTTGATTCATCTCCTCGGCCATCTTGATCTGGAACTACAGGAAAAAAATTACAATACTAACTACTATTACAGAAGATTGTGCTGTTTACTTTTATGTGGTTCAATACTAAACAAACTAAACTTTAATGTTTAACAGTTTGGTTTACATGTCAATCGATTTGGGGTTTATTTGACAAGTATTTGCCAGTGCTTTGTGCTATGTGGGCCAAAGCAGCCATTGCTACTGCTTACACAGACTAATGGTATCTTATCCAGCCGATTTTGACTTCTTTATCTTGATTTGACTTGTCAAAAACAAAGCTAAAGTAGTTTTGGGGGAAGATCGTAGCTCTAAATTCAAAGAGTAGGTGGGGTACTTTATTGAAAACTGAGCCACCATAACAGTTCTTCACATGCTTAATGGACAAGTGCTGAATTGACATCTGGATTAATCGCAAATAAAGCCATTCAGATGAGGCTATGCAAGGTTTAGTGCAAACCAACTGAGGTACTGCACTAAGAAAATTTGATTTGTTTCAGATATAAAACTAAACACAGCAATAAAAACGAGAGACACTGCGTAAGAATGAATTAGCAGTATAAATTAAAAGGTGGCTTGGTGCTTAAATTCAGTAACAGAAATAAACGGAAGTTGAGACAATGGAGACGCAAAACGAAACAGTCAACGTAAACCTTATCAAAATTTAAGGTAGATACATGCAAAAAGCTAAAACGAGTTGTGCAGCAAACTTTAAGATAATACTCAAGAAAAAAATCGAGTGAATCTTTGTAACACAAAGTATCACATTTTCAGGCTATATATTACAGTGGTTCAACTTTTTCGAAATTGCGTACCCCAGACACCCCACACTACAGTACATTCTGATGAAATCTAAGGTCCCTTTCATAAAATCGGTGACGGAGGAACATCAAATGGTTCTACAAGTAGATAATTTATACGGACTCTTAAAACTTTGGTGGAACCCTTGGAGGTTTATGGACCCTAAGTTAAGAATCGCTAATGAAAAAAAATTCAACTTACACACAGCTTTCATTACGTTCATGGCTGCTGATCCTGGTAAAGCTGGAAAATCTTCATTGTGAATTTGAAACTCGGTACTCTCATTTTGTTTGCTGACCATTCCTACTGTGAAAAACAAAAAATCCGTTGGAATGTCACAAGGATTTAGAAATCATTCACGGCCTCAGAAAGGAAAACTAGACTTTGAAGCTAGAGCAGCTTAAATCTAGAACTTAAACTATTACCCATTTACAATGATGCTTGAGCAACCATAATAGCAGAAACGTACAGGAATTTTCATAAAAGTATGACTTGTGTGCAAATAGAGAGAAAGGTATTTTACGTACTAATCATAAGATTTGAACTTTTTATCGTTCTTGTTAAGTGTTGATTATAACCGAGAGACTACAGACTCACAAATAAAGCAACAACGGGACATATGAAAAATGTGGAGTACCAACTTACCATACGGTGGTTTCGAGTTTGTTGATGAAGGCTGCGATCCGATTGGGCGAGTACGTTCGTGCTGGGCTAATGCGGGAAAATCTGATTGGTCCAAATTAAAAGGACCTGTACAGCAGTAAATCTTTCACATACTACCCATTGGTGCAAAATGGTCAAGAAACTGACAGTTCAATGCTGACCAAAATCAGTTTAAACTTCGGATGCGTTACTAAATTATAGTACGAAACACGATTAGTTTAGACTTAGAGGATGTCAGCAAATTCTGATAGACAACAACTATCACGTGGTTTATGGTGCTTCAAGGTCTCCCAATTCAGGACCGCATAATAGAAAATCAAGTCTAGGCTCCAAATATTTTCCCTAAAAAAACTACTTTTAAAAAATCAATACCATTTTCTAAAATTATGCAAAGCACAAGATTCAAATAAAATACAAAATTTTAAGAACTTTTCAACATACACAACCCTAATAAGCTATCACAGCATCATAGGAATATCTTAGTTGTGAATGCGACTTATGCATGTCCCACCTTATTTTCTTTACCTAACCCGTATTAACCAAAAGGGGCCTTCTGGTTAATACGGGTTAGGTGAAGAAAATAAGGTGGGACATGCTATTAACCAAAAGGGGCCTTTTGGTTAATACGGGTTAGGTGAAGAAAATAAGGTGGGACATGCATAAGTCGCATTCACAACTAAGATATTCCCATGATGCTGTGATAGCTTATTAGGGTTGTGTATGTTGAAAAGTTCTTAAAATTTTGCATTTTCTAAAAGTACCTGAAGTGATTATTCATGACAGAAAGAGCGCATGTTTTAATGCGAGAAAAAAAATCCCGCCAGTTTAAAACAGTTGAATGTTTAAAAGTCCAACTAACAAAATTGAAATTCTTCCATGACTATACTGAAACATAACTAAATCGACGATCAATTGGAGATAATTTAAAATATCAAGGTAATTCAGAGGTGTTCAACTATCCTGGTTCTTCTATACGATAAAACTATAATGCATAGATTCTAAAAACAGTTCACCAAAATTACACTCAACTTACCAACATTGGGTACACCGACGTTCGTTGAGGCTGGAGACGAACCAGAGATTCCTTGATGACGTAATAAAGATGAGTTTTCGCTTCCGATTGCATTTATTCCCATGGACTGAGTCTGGAGAACAAATACAGCTATTATTGAGGGTGTGAATACTTCACGAACTTTCTTGGCGAATTTTAAGAAGTTGCAAATCACCACAAGTGAATTATAAGCTGAAAACGTGAAACCAAATTTGTATTCGTGCTATGCATAATCAAAGTTGCTTATTTTGTTCGAGTAGCAAAGAAAATAACACTTAGACCAAACAACATTGCTTGATAGATACTATTTAGCCGCGTAGACACAATCAAGTCTTTAAATGAAGCAGCCATCCCATCGCTGCTGATTCGATACATACTCAATGACAACAAAGGATAAAAAATTCACTTATTCAACGAAATTAACAGTAGAAATAAACGCCTTTGCACGCTCTGTTTCTAAACGCTGATTTATCTATAAACGTATGAAACTACTTATCATCTTAGTCAATCTTAACATCTAAGGATCGGGCCTACACAAGCTCGTGTTTGGCTTGCTAACTACCATAGCTTTGTTAACTACAGCTTGTAACGTTGCAGTGCTTTCTTAAGCACGTAAAACCTACATAAAACTATGTTCTGAATTAGAATAGAACACACACTAACTAATGAAGTCATAAGTGTAAGCCTGTCTTTCGTTTGAGCAACTCGCTGTACTTGCAAATCTTGACTGACTGGGCTATCACTGCATGGCCCTACTATAAGCGTACAAGATCACACATTTTGAACAGAAAACTTCAAGCTAATAAGTCTCACATTCAATACCGGTAATACAAATTCTTGCTTTCCTCGGCCTAATAATCTATAATCGAATGCATGCTGCTGGCAGATTGAAGTGGAAAATAAACTCCCCCATAGTTTTGATTTGTCTTTTGTCGTATCCTGAAGCACTGCCTCAAACGGCTTTTGGCTGAGCTGAGTAAGAAAAAAATTATTGCTTCCAGCTCTAAAAGTAGACACAAAAAACTTGCCAAAGAAAGATGTCACTCGAATTTTACAGAACAACGATGAAACTAGTATTTTCTCAAAACGTAGAACTAAAACTACGGTTTCACAATTTTCTATCTTTACCAACTAATCAGAAAAATAGCAATGAAATATTAATTTTTCTGACCAACTAATCGCGGAAAAATTTCAACCCAAGTACGCAAACATACAGCTGTTCACCAATAGTAAATACTGTTGGCAAAGAGTGATATTATCATAACAAGAGACACAGGTGGTACATAGACCCATGCTCATTCGACAGCAAAGTGTTTCTAAATGGTTGGAAAATGCTTCTTAATTCTTACACATTTTGAAACTAGAAGAGATATCATACATCAAACTAGTCAAAAAATGAAAAACCAAATAGCTTCACATGTATATTCCATTTTATCATGGCAGGCTGTTACTGTTGCCACATCTATGATAATAATATAACTGAACTATAAAAGGAGAAAAATAAAAAAGCTAGAAGATAAAGTACAAAAAGTGACAACACCTGCATAATCACTGGAATTTGAAACAAACGATAGTTTTGATTCAATAACAGGAACTCTGCTTTATATCTACACATTGTGTATCGAAAAGGCTTCAAAACAATGACTAATTAATAAGCACCCTACCGCTTGTAAGCGCTGTACATCATTGATTTTACCATTATACATGAAAAATTACGAGCATTTACGACCGGGCATACAATAGGTAAAGTTGAACACATTCTAAATCAGATGAAAATAGTGCTTGGTTGTAGTCACAGTGCAAATAAAGACCTACCTGTGATGGAAACGAGTGATTTCTGAAAAAAAAAAACCAATAACTTCAGTCAATACATTGTATGATCAGACAATGATATGAAGTTCAACTAGTTCGGTGTACAAAAAGGCTTAGATTATGTCAACTAACACACCCAAATCAAATAGGAGGATATCTTTACACAAATTTGAACCTTATGCAAAAGTCTTACTACAAAAAACAACGCTGTTCCCATAGTTGAGTAAACAATGCCATGACGTTAGTTACCAAAAGATTTTCAGCTGGAATTTGGATGGTCATGCAAACTTGTCACGTGATACTCTCCTTCCATTTTTTGCCGTTTTAGGAGTTCTTAACTTGCAGTCTAAGCGGCACGAAAAGCGCTTCGTGAGATGCGCAAAGCCAAGAAGTTCTTATTTTCGGGACTTTGGGGCTCAAGAAGGCTTCAAGAGAGGCGTAAACTCAAATATAAACACAGTAAGCCAGCTGTTACATGTTTCTTATAAAAAGGTCACTTGATATGCGTAGCTCAAAAAAGAAGATGAATCACCGCTTTAAATGCAGTAAAGTGAGAACAAAGCATGAAAAGCACCTTACCTGGACATTGCCGTCATATTTCTGTTTCCAGGTTGTTTCACATTAAACATATCTTTAGGAGAAATGCCCCTGGTGGGGCTGGGCAAGGTCGGCCGAGAACCTAACACATTAGAACCGACCTGACTAGATGTCATTTGGCTTCCACCCACGCCACTGCGATTTACCGGCAGGATGCCTCTGTAATCAAAACATCCATGTTTCAACATACTAACAGCAACAAAAATAGTGGGCAAATTAGAGTAAAAAAATTTCAAAATATGAAATACCAATAGCAAAAGTCAAAAGTCAGTTTGCCAGCCATGGCGGTCTGTCTGAATTGCTAGGGATGTGCCGGATAGCAAATTTGCCGGATAGCCGGATACCGGCCGGATATCCGGTGCATCACTATCCGGCCAGATATCCGGCAGGATACCGGATAATAACACTAAGCCAAAATTAATATTTTGATGGTTTTTGTCCACGCTATCGTTTTGCCCAACTAGCGAGCCATAAAACTATTGCATGAGATTATGTGACACACAGGAAACTTCTATAGGTATTGCGTCATTCAAAATGGACTTCATTATTCTATCTAAGTTGGCCGAATCGGCAACATGGTCGAGCGGCAGGAGCTCAGTTGATATAATGATTATCTTTCTGATTGCTTTTGATTCAACTTCGATCCACGACTCTACATTTGTGTAGCAACACGTTTCAACGCTGGGCTTTATTTTTGGGTAAGAAGAATTAAGTTAAAAGCGCGGATTTTGATCAAGAGTGTGCCGAAAATGGAAGGCCAAGTCGGCCGGCCGACATAAGCGCCTATTCCGCGGGAGCAGTGCTTCCCCAAGTGTAATACCGAAGGGGGCGACATACGTCTGGCCTCCGGGGTGTTTTCGCATTATTATGTAAAAAGTTGACTGCGTGCACATTGTTGCACACTTGCACAGTAGTTACAACAGTTTCAAAATGTAACAGCGCAAAATCTCAGCGTTGTTTCGACGAAATTTTTCGCTCGTATATATGTATATAAACCAATAAGTAAACTCTATCAAGCGTGTGGCCTGCGTCAGCGGCCAGATTTCGCGAGTAAAGCAATCGAGTTAACAATTACAACACATTGTGTTGATTTTTGCGGTTTTGCGCTTGTGAGCAATTTGTGATATCCATCGAAAAGCAAACTTTGAAAAAGATCAAACCTTCATTATACTCGCGGTATTACGCCGAAGTATGCAACGAGTGGTGGAGCCCATCTCTGCGCCGGTGTAATACAATTTCGAACCCCCCCCCAAAAAAACGTCGCAACGGTGGCGAGCCTCTCACATCCATAGCGATGTCTTTAACCAGTACGCTAAGCGGTCGGTATAAGGCAAGTTTAAATTTGAATTTTCACATGTTTTGCGCTATCATCAAAGCTACTAAAAAGGTAAGATTTATAGTTTATAAATACCATATTACAATAAAATTGCTGCAAAAAATCGATTCTGCGATAAATCTGCAATTTGATGGGTAAATTACGTCAAACCTTACCAGAAACAGCCAATTGATGAATTAAGGACCTTGAATTAAAGACTTCAACTTACATAACGTTACAAAACCGCACAACATTCAAAAGCAGAAACACATCCTTTATAATGCTACTGGTACCTTGAAACGTCGTTTTTTGAACGTAGAAAACAAAGTTTCTATTACAATTCTCCCCCCCTCCCGTTGTAAGCCTTGGAGAAAAAATTGGCACCTATGTCGGCCGCTCATTGCATTTTTTTTTTTCAATTTGAACAAACAACAAACATACAAGTTATAGGACAGAAGACAGGCTTTTAAACTTAAATTATCAGCAATTTTGCAAGGTCTTTACGATGAAACAACGGTGGTGGTCATCGAACGTATAGCGTCTCGATTTGAAGCCGATTGATTACTGCCTTACTGCTACGCCATCGAAGTGGCTTTCCTGATGACAAAACTCACAGTGTCTAACGAAAAAAAACTTCTAAACTCAACTTCAATTCACTTGATATAAAAAATTACCAAAGTAGTCTAAGGTTTGGACTCGGTTCTACTTTTCGTAGAAAGTCTAAGCAAAAATAAGGTTATTCAACTTGCACCAAATTTTTTCACATAGATCGAAAAAGTAAATTTTATTTTTAACGAGTCTACTCTACGCAATTTCCCTGAACTCTAAAAATATTCGGTATCCAGCCGGATAGAGAAGCACTATTCGGCCGGATACCGTATATGTATCCGGAACATCTCTATGAATTGCACCTGCTGTCCCGCATCTTTACTGTAATGGCAGACTGGCATGTCCTAAAGATGAACAAAATTAAAAGTATGTTTTGCCGTTGCTTTGTTGAAGAATATATAAGTTACAAAATTGTAGTTCTACATGGCAAACTCTGACGTGGAGGAAACTTAAAATGAAACGGAGCAAAAATCGGAAACAATAAGCTATCAGTGAGTTTAGATTCGTCTGTGTAATTGTGTTTTTTCATAATGATAAGGTAAAAACCAGCTTATTTTTAAGCATTATGATGCAGTTTTAAGCACTACTTACCTGCTTTGATTTACTTGATTTGAATTATCACCACTAGTGGGAGTAACATGACCAGCAGGAAGTAATCCACCTGGGATGGACATACTGCGACCGAAACCCTGCTGGGTTCCAAGTCTTTGATTATCTAATTGAACAGTTTCAAACGTTAAGATTTGAATAAAAAATTTGAATGAGTTAATTAACGCTCGAATCTAATTCACCACATCTTTAGGCCAATTTAAACGTAATTAGAAAAGTCAGATTGAAATTGTTTATATTGATAATAAACTGGAATCACTCTCTTAGTTTAATATCTAGACAGGATAAATTTCAGCAAAAGGAGTTCACTGCTCATACTTATTGTTTCAAATTAATATTATTCTACTGAAAAAAATACCGTAACATATCATTTAACAAGTCCTAACTTTGTTGGTTGTAAAACGCCGTTGGGAATTGATATTGTCCAAGTCGCTGAAAAAAAAACAAAAAAACACAAATTAGGTATAATTTTCTGCTCACAATGCTTTCTGAAGAAAAATATTTGGATGCAAGAACAACATACAAGCATAGTCAGGAGTTTCAAAACGACTGGCCTTTACATTACTTATCGGTTTATAGTTGATTCTCATAACAACCCTTTTATTCTTTCCAAGTCTCTCTCTCTTCAAAGCAGAGCAGAAACGTTTTACAGAGGAATTTCAACACCGGTGTTTGGTTCGAAACTAGATTTATGTAATATCAAAAGAAAACATTTTATAGAACATGCTTACAATCCAATAAGGACGTAACAAGTATATCTACCATTAATATGATAATATAATCAACCTTGTCAACAACTCTACATGCAAAATAATCTGTAACTTGCAAAAGTGCACATTGCTGGCAAATTTCACCCTTCAAAAAAACCTCAACAACAAGTCAATGCCGACGTTAATAAATACCTCCGAAACGTTTCCACCTCCTCCTGCGCCAGAGCCTAAGGTGTGGTAAGAAGTCATATCAAATTCATTTTCATCATTGCCGTAAGGCTGCAAAAAACAATCCAAATATCAACGCATAACCAACAAATTTTTTTATGTAGCAGCACGTTTATCCTTCTATCACGAGAAAGCGATCAAAGCGCTATTACAACGAGCTCGCTTCAGAGTTGTCGGGCAGCTGTTTACCACCCAAAAACGGGGAACCCCGCTAAGTGCCTTTCCCAACGGCACAACAAGTAAACTTTCCGGCTTGTTCTTCACACTGTCCCCTTAACGCTGAGCGTCAAGCAGAGAAGCTGTGAATACCATATCAAATTTAAAGTTTTTGGTTGGACCTGAAACGAAATCAAACTTGAGTCTACATCTTCAGACACTCCGTTCAATCGGCATCAGAATTCAAGAAGTTGGTATACGACCAAGTTTTTTTTTAACTAGTTCCGAATAGAACTAGCAATAAAGATATTTCTTCTATCCTGTTAAAATGTCTGGTACTCGTAAGCTAAAAAGCAAACAGCTTTTTCTATTCAAAATTAAAATATGATGTCATAATGACATTTTTTAAAAATAAGATAATTGAAAATGGGATTATGATGTGGCATATTGGTTGACAAGATAGCTTTGAAAGCACACTAGTGCAAAGCAAAAAATTAAGAAAGCAACAAAACAAGCAACGCAGTGAAATGAAACTAAAATACGGAAAATTAACTCACCAGCTTGTTTTTCGATGCTCCACTATTTGAGCCAAACATACTATCAACGACCTGGCCTGCTTGATGAAGCTTGTCATTCACCATTAGACAGATACTGTCGCAATCTCAGTAAAACAGAAAAAACTATTTCTGTTACTAGATTAAAGATCAAAACGCCTCCAAAGGTGCACTAATTTCTTATAAAACAAACCTATTAACACAGAATACAATTAAAAATTGCACAAAACAAGATACAATTAATTACTCTAATTATAAAGCAAGGCAATGTTCAAGCAAGCAAAATAAACAAGTTTTTCCAATAAATACCAAGAATTAAATCTTTACGATAAATTAATCTGGTTAATTATATATCGGACATCAAAGCTTTTCTAGTTGTAGCAAAACTAGGCAAAAGCATAGGATAATAATCAAAATCACCGTTTATCAATCAGCTACAATCTGTATAATGACGTTTGAGCGCCTGTAATGCAGGATTATAATAAACTGCACAGAGCCAACAGCAAACTGAAAGCAGTCAAAACATTCTGCAGAACAAAATTTACGAAGAAGGTTACACAGCCTGTCCAACTCTCAAATTGAAAATAGTCAAAATATTCTGTAGAATAAAAATTTACGAAGAAAATTAGATATTCTGCACAGCTCTAATCAAATTATAGTTCAGCAAATGATATCAGCAGACTGTAAAGAGCAAAGCTAATCACAACGGTAGACTACTAATTAAAACACAACGTTTTTTTCATTTTCACAATTTGTTTCCAATAATTATCAGTTGAATAATGTTATTGTTACATTACATAACCAGGTAGTTAAAAAAAAATCAATTACCAAGCGCAAGAGTACAAATTACAAGACTTGCTGGCACTGTTGTTCTTTTTATAGTCTACCACAACTAAAAACAGTCTATCAGTTAACTGTAGGACTGCGGGGAGGATGTGCAAGAAACCGCAACTATTTGCATACTGCTACGGCTTTGTTCAATTCAAGAAATGGGAATAAGGATCAAAACCCTTACGTTAACAATACCTAACAATACCGTATAGAGACTACAAATCTACCAAAGGTCAGAGTATAAGCTATTAACAAATCACTGATGTAAAATGAAATAGCAAAAAGTCTATCATTTCTGTAGTCAAGTGTACTATCATAACCTTTACAATCAGTAGGTGACAACACCAGGAAATTAAAGCCAAATTATAGTCATGACATTGTAAACACACTTGGCTTATGAAGCATTCCAGCCTGATAGGCAACAACCCAAAAAAATTGCAAACATTTAAAGCTTATGTACAGCAAGCAGCAAAAAAACGAAAAATCTCGATCAAAATTCAAAATGGCATGAAGAACACAAAATTTAATAACATTTTTACACAAAAAGTTTCAAAGTATGTTTACATGGAACATTAAACGCCTTTAAAATAAATTTAATAAACATAACACATTAAAGCAACAGAAGTATTACAGAACAGATCCACAGATAAGTGAAAGACATGTCAAACCATGCATTTAACTAATGTGGAATACTATAAGCAGTAATTGGAAATAAAAAACTTTACCAACCCAATACAAATTAGGAACAATCTCACATAAGTGTCTTCGTATACTCCCGTAGAAAATTGACCTGACGATGACAACAATCAGCTGATATATCAACTTTCACAAGAAATGTCCCCTAAGCTTCAAAACTAAGCATTGTATGAGGGTAACCAATTGGCAAAACACTATATACTAGTAAAGTAACTCTACCAGAACGAAATGATGAAAGAAGCTAGCCTACTTGCCTATCATTTAAGCGCTAGATCCTTATGATAAAAGATGTAATTTTTTGCCCATCATGAATGCTATTTCTACATCTTAGATAACAAACGAAAATGTCAGACATAAAGTTGCAAGTTCTACGTACAACTGTTACATGACAGTGTTGAACACAGCAAAATCAATGCCAAGTGCTAAGTGCCTTGCTTTAAAATATAGTATCAAGACTAATAGAAAAGTGCATATTTCATCCAAGTTTTAGGTTTCATGCACTGATGACAGCAGTATTAAATTGTTGAATATTTAGTAAAGCAAATTTTTGTCATAAATGACAATCAAAAGCTAGTGAAAATAAACAACCAAAAAAGTGATTGCCAATCACACTCTGAAATAGTCAGTTCTGATTAGATTAACTATTGATATAGAGGCATGAAGATTTTTCGGGCGCAAATGATCTAACACTGTAATCCAAGCTGTATAATCTGAAATAGATCTGTTACTTTGTCTTCAAAATATATCCCAAATAAAACAAATTCAAAAAATTATCAGATGCCATCAACTAGATTCTAGAACCACAAACACAGCGTTGTGAATTCATACAAATCATGTGACTTACATCCACTACAGATTATTTTAATCAATAATGTTCGCAACATAAAAACAATTTCAAAGTTCAACATACAAATTCTGCAAGCCAGCTCTCGTTGTTGAATGTTCTCTCAATTTTCTTCTACTTCATAACAACCTATTGCCTTTACTAACCAGCAGTCTGCTGTCTTTTCTTTGTAATTGCATGTATCATCAACAGTCCTATTCCTACAACAAAGCTGATGATTCCAACCACAATATAAGTGATACCTAGAAAGCTGTTTTTTCCTCCCATAAAACTAGTTGTGGACAGAATAATTCTTTTCGTTCCAGAAAAAGCCGTCACTGGATAATTGTAATCAATTTCCACTTGATATGTTCCGCGCAAAAGATTCTGAGTGTTTAATTTGCCATAAAGCTTACGAAAAGTTGGAAAAGCAGCAGTTCTCATCCAGACTTCAAATGCTTCATTTTTGTAGCCATTGTTGTTGATGTCCGAGGGATCTAATTGAGATACATTTTTTGTCCAAAACAAAGGTCTAGCATAACTGCTAAATGCAACCTCTAAATCATTTTGTGGAGGAGGATTATTGAACTTCACTTTATGATCTGTAGTCCAAGCAATCCCAGTGCGCCTAACCAACAGCGAAGTATTAAGAAATGTAAAGCTGTCATTAAACAAACTATTAGCAATAGCTCCACATGGTGCAATTGGTGTTTCACCAACAAGTTTGTAAGGTTCACAATCTTTACTAATAGTATCTTTGGTGACCTCGGTCCCAACAAGCTGGTTGTCATCTCGAGATTTTACATATCGGCGATGATTTTGAAAAAACTGCGATAGACCATAGTAAACATAAATGTCTCCTGACATGGTGTGGTCAACGGTGACATTAACAATGCAAGAGCAAGATTCATTCACTGGCAATCTACTGCAAACTCTTCCATCAACAGCAGCACAATTTGTGTAGTCCTCCGAAACTTCAATTACGTTGTTAGAAGCAACAAGTAAAACTGCACCAAGAGGAATAAAGACAATGGTGACCAGTAAAAAAGTTGGAAAAACAGACTTGGGAGTGAGTATTGGCTGCCAGGCAGGCAAACGTTGCTGTTTAAATGCAGTGTTGTCTGGTTTCTTTGACTCTGGTTCTTCATTACCGGTCGATGCATCTGCACCAACGTTATAGCTTGCTCTTCGCATTTTGATATTTATACAATTGTCTACTTTAACCAACCTTCAACCTAGACAAAATAGTGAATGTAGTAACCAGGTAACAAATTAACCAAGTAAACTTCTCCAATCTGAAGTTTATTTAGCAATACAATTACCACGTCTACATGTCCAATTTTAGAGGGCTTTAGGCCCAAGGTTCTTGGTTCTAGTTTCTGCATCATAATCAATTTCTTAATGTCCAAATCACTTTTTTAAACTATGACATCAAAAACTTGATTATGATGTGGAAACCAGAACCATGAAGCGTGGGCCCAAAGCCCAGTAGAAATGAACATGTGGACAGGGTAATACCAATTGTTGCTAATAACATTGGATCTATTTATTTGCATTAAGTATGTTAAAGATGTTTTGGTAAGACATAAAAATGAAAGAAAGTGTCTAGGGCATCGGCAAACCTTTCATAAAAACAAACAAGCAGTCCGGTGCAGCAGCGTTTTGATAATGGAAACCGGTTCCACGTGACAGCACGTCATATATAGAAACAAAGAAAGTAGTCCCGTGCAGCAGATATTTGATTATGGAACAGAGCTGGTGCTCTAGACACTGCCAAAATGAAAATGTAGAGTCTATTTTGCCGCTATTGGTTAAATAGACACTAATTGGCTAGCGTGAACGTCTTTACACATGACTGTTGATTGGCTTGCATTTATATGCATGACAGGTTTTGAGAAAATTAGTCGATCAGTATTTTGCTGCTAACAACACAATAGACACTTCCAAATGAAAATGGTCAAAAAATAAACTTCTCAAAATTTGAACTTGATCATGATTTTTGATTGATAGACTAAATGTTCAATCTTAGTTTTTAAAAGAAGAACTGCTTCCTAAATTGTACCATAGTGATTTTATAATTGAATACAATCATTTACGCTACACTAGGCTAGCATTCTTTGTATGACAATAAAATATTATAGGCTTAGTTAAGCAACACAAAGTGGCCATTTCTTATGTTGCTTAGGTTTAGTTAGGTCTATAATAGCTAATTGCTTAGTCACTGTTAGTTATTCTATATAAGATCTGCTTGGAAAAAACTCTTGCCTTGATTAAACGTGACGTGATGGGTAAAGCTAAAAAAATTGAGGATATATTAACCAGTAGCTTTCTTATTGTCCAGAAACGTAAATTCCAACTGAATGTGGAACAGGCTACCGATTTTTATGCTCATTATTGCGGTAAGATGAAATTTCCCAGCTTGGTGAATTACATAAGTAGCGCCCCCATTATCGCTCTAGTACTCCTCCAAAATGATGCAATAAGTTCATGGTTAAATCTTATTGGTACAACCAATCCAGCTTGGTGAATTACACAAGTAGCGCCCCTATTATTGCTCTAAGACTCCTAAAAAATGATGCAATAAGCTCATGGTTGAATCTTATTGGTCCAACCAATACATTAAAGGGCCATAAAACGCATTGTGGCTGTTTGAGAGCGACATATGGAACAGATCACATCCGAAATGACGTTAATGGAAGTGAAACGATTGATGATGCCAACTGAGAACATTACTATTTATTTCCTGAAAGTGTAATTGAGCCGATTTATTCAGGCGACAGCGCAGAAAAATATCTTTCCAAAAAAGTCAATCTACACTGTTCAAAGCAAAGCCTGCTGACCCAATTCTCTGGTCTGCTGATTGGCTAAAGGCCAACAATCCCAACCAACCATATATACCAAGCTATGCAGTACCTCAAAAGTTGAAAAAAAGCGTCATTGGTTCAAACTTGTTTTGTTTGTTACCATAAAAATGAGCGACTTCGATCAGCGCGGCAACTTCAATCAATAAGAGGCGACTTCGATCATGTGTCATTCGAGGCTTAGCTACTCAAAATGTACTGTCCAGCTGGCCAAAATACCTTCAACAAACATTTTTCAAAAAGGAATGGAGTAAATTGGATTTAAAAAGGATTAAAAAACGAAGCTGTGATAGTGTTTTTGGTGCCAAAACTCCCACAAGATGTACACTGAAAATCACAATTAACGATTTTAAAGTTCATCAAAATACACCATAGCAAAGATGAGCCGTGATAATTTAGACTCCGATTCCAGTCCCACTTTTTCAAATAAAAATCCAATCCAATCCAGCTCGTAAAACAACAACCTAAAGTGAGAGTCCAGAGTTTGACTCAGTCTGAAATTTACTGAAAAGAACACACGATAACTGCATGTAGCAAAAAAGTTTTAGCAGCAAAAAACGACTTTTCGTATACAGGGATGTGCCGGATAGCAAATTTGCCGGATAGCCAGCAAATCTAACTTACCGGATATCCGGTTCGTCACTATCCGGCCAGATACCGAATAGTAGCACTAAGCCAAAATTAATAATTGGATGTTTTTTGTCCACGGCTCCACGCTATTGTTTTGCTCGACTAGCGAGCCATGAAACTATTGCATGAGGTCATAAGACACACAGGAAACTTTCAAAAGCATTAAGTCATTAAGAATGAACTTCATTATTCTAAGTTGCCCAAATTGGCAACGCCGTCGAGCGGCAGGAGCTCAGTTGATATAAAGACCATCTCATTGATCACTTTTGATTCAACTACAATCCACGACACTACGTTTGTGTATCAACAAGTTTTCAACGCCGGGCTTTATTTTCGAGTAAGAAGAATTATGTTAAAAGTGTGGATTTTGGTGAAGAGTGCGCCGAAAATCGGACGCCAAGTCAGTCAGCCACCATATGCATCTAATCGGCAGGAGCAGGAACAGTTCTTCCTCAGGTCTAATACCGAAGGAGGCAACATATGTCAGGCCTCCGGGGTGTTTTCATTATTTCATTATAAGTTGACTGCATGCACATTGCAAGGTAGCTAAAACACTTCCAAAATGCAACAGCGCAAAATCTTGCATTGTTTTCACGAAATTTTGCGCTCATGCTATATATCAGGGATGGCAAACCACTGCCCCGCGGGTCACTAAGTGACCCACTTGCAGATTTCAGTGACCTACTTGTAGTTTCGAAAACTGTAGGAAAAAACAATAACGATTACGTAGTGAAGAAAAGTTTATCTGTCTATGCTGTGGCATTGAAGACCCACTTATTTGCTGTTCACACCCAATAGCCTATTTGCGGAAAGTTGGGAATTTATGAGATGAAGACCTTCCTTTAGCTCTTCGCATAGATTTCGGCGGAATTCGGAACATCGGAAGGTGCGAAGACCTTTTTTTATTTTATTTTTTGCTTTGCTATAGTTCAAGCCCCTCATCAATATCATTACATCCGTGACCCACTTTTTTTTGGTCTACGACCGTATATTTGACTCACCACGTAAAAAGGTTCGCCATCCCTGCTATATATAAAGGGAGAGGAAAACTATCAAGCGTGTGGCCTGTGTCAGAGGCGTGATTTTACGAGTAAAGCAATCGAGTTAACAATTACTACTCATTATGTTGATTTTTGCAGTTTTACGCTTGTGAGCAATTTGTGATACCCATCGAAAGCAAACTTCTAAAAAGTTCAAATCGTCATTATACCCGCAGTATTACGCCGAAGCATGTAACAAGTGGCGGAGCCCATCTTTGCACCCGTGCAACACAATTTCGAACTTTGAAAAAAAAACAACGTCGCAACAGTGGCGAGTTTCCCACACCGATAGCGATGTTTTTCACCAATATGCTAAGCGGTCGATAACAGGCAAGTTTGAATTTGAATTTTCACTTGCTTTGCGCTATCATCAGAGCTACTAAAAAAAGGAAGGTTTATAAATACCATAAAATTGCTGCAAAAAATCGATCCTGTGCTAAATCTGCTATGATGGGTGAATTACGTCAAACTTTTAACACAAACAGTCAATTGATGAACTAAGGACCTTGAATTAAAGACTTCTACTTACTTAGTGTCACAAAACCGCACAACAGTTAAAAGCAGAAACACATCCATTACAATGCTACTGGTACCTTGAAACGTCATTTTTTGAACGTAGAAAACAAAGTTTCTATAAAAATTCCTCCCCCCTTGCCATTTGCCTTCGAGAAAAATTTGGCACAAATGTCGGCTGCGCATTGCGTTTGTTTGTGTTTTTCATTTCAAAGAAAAAACGAACGTGCAAGTTATAGGACAGAAGACAGGCTTTTAAACATAAATTATTTGCATGGTCTTCACGGGGGACAATGGTGGTGATCATCGAAATTATATCGGCTTGGTTTGATGTCGATTGATTACTGCCTACTGCTACACCATTGAAGTGGCTTTGAAACGTACAGTTGACTGAGCAAAAGCATTGCATTCACAACACATCGCAAGTATCTGTAAGTAGCATACTCAGCAATCGTGAGAAAGCACGCAACCCTGCTACCTATCCCAAGTACACTAGGACCTAGAGCGCATGATAAAGGGTAACCAGTTAACATTTATTTTGATGTATAAGGTCCCATCAGGTGCACTAATCCCCGTAAGCAGATCAGTCTGCCAGCACACTTTAACGCCTTGGAGGGCAGAGCTAGAAGCTAGCAAACAAGCAAAAAGCGCTGCTTATATACATGTGATCGAGCGTTACGTCATGGAGAGAAATGCATGGACAAACAAATGTCACCATAGGTGCGGGAACGCATTTAAACAATGACAGCTTTTCATCACAGCTTTTCATCATTAACTACTCGATCAACCGGCGCAACATGCTGCTAGGGGCTTGACAAAGTCGAACGGTAGACACATCCATGTCACTGTTTGTCAAGCCGGACCGGCCGGTGACATGGATGTGTCTACCGTTCGACTTTGTCAAGCCCCTAGCAGCATGTTGCGCCGGTTGATTGAGTAGTTAACTTACGTAATGAAAAGCTGTCGTTGTTTAAATGCGTTCCCGCACCTATGGTGACATTTGTTTGTCCATGCATTTCTCCATGGTGACATTTGTTTGTCCATGCATACGTAATGCTCGATCACATGTATATAAGCAGCGCTTTTTGCTTGTTTGCTAGCTTCTAGCTCCGCCCTCGAAGGCATTGAAGTGTGCTGGCAGACGGATCTGCTTACGGGGATTAGTACACCTAATGAGTCCTTATACATCGAAATAAATGTTAACTGCAAACCCTTTATCGTGCACTCTAGGTCGTAGCGTACTTGGGATAGGTAGCAGGGTTGCGTGTTTCTCATGATTACTGAGTATGCTACTTACAGATACTTGCGATGTGTTGTGAATGTAATGAAGTGGCTTTCCTCATGACAAAACTCGCAGCGCCGAAAAAATAAACTTGTAAACTAAATTTAAATCCACTTGATGTAAAAAATTACCAACGCAGTCTAAGGTTTGGACTCAGTTCTACTTTTTGTAGAGTCCAAACAAAATTCAAGTTTTCAAACTTACACCAAATTTTTTCACATAGATTGAAAAGGTAAATTATATTTTTACCGAGTCCACTCCACGCAATTTTCCTGAATTTTGAAAATATCTGGTATCCGGCCGAATAGCGAAGTACTATCCGGCCGAATACCTCAAAAAGCGCCGGATAGTGTTGGATACCGAATATATATCAAGTATCCGGCACATCCCTATCTGTATAGAAAATATATGATATGAATGAAATTTGCATAGAAAAGAAACAAATTGATATAAAGTCACTACAAAAACGACTCTTTTTTGCATAACATTCAATCTGTATCGCTCTAGCACTTCAATTCTTCTAACTGTTACAATTCTGCAGGAAACTAACAAGTTATGGCCAAACAACAACACCATAGCATTTCCTAAAACCCTTATAATTTCTTAAAAATATTAAAATTTGATCGAAGTTACTTAATAATAGAACAACTTTGTTCAAAATCAATGCTTTCGTGCAGTTTAGTGGGAGTTTCATCAGTGATCAAAGTCGTCTTGAAGTAAGGGTGTCTTCGATTAGGCTTTGACAGCGGATTGGCTCGAAATCTGTGACGTCGCAGAAAAAAAGCGACGATCGGTAAACCAGATGAGGGTTAGAATGTTCCAATCAGAAAGCCAGAAAAGCTGTAGCAGTATGTAGAAGGTAAAAAACAAAAGCAAGTTGAACGAGTGATCAAAGCCACCCGGTTTTACGGTAATTTTTTTTTACTTTTAATTAAATTTGTCTAGAGCTCCGGCTTGATTTCCATAATCAAAACGCAGCTGCACCGGCAGCTTGTTTGTTTTTATAATGACATTGCTGTCACATGGGTCTGGTTTTCCCGCGCTGCAGCGAACTAATGTTTGTTTCTATAAAGGCAGAGGCTAAGGTTACGTGACCGTAACATTTGTCTCTTTGGTTTATTTTATTATCCCTTCACGCTTCCCCGATTGTACGAGAGCGTGACGAAGTAATAAAATAAACTAAAGAGGCAAATGTTACGGTCACGTAACTTTAGCCACTTCCTTCTATAAAAGGCTGTCGGTGCTCTTGACACTTCCAATTTTTTTTCCCACTGTAGTACAATTTTGCAAGTATACACGAGTTTTTCAATCATTAATTTTCCCAGTTTAAGACAGGGTACTGGTTTAGCAATTCTTATCAGTTATCAAGTTTATGATAAGTTCAGGTAGCCTACGATACAATACTTTATGACACCGATAGTTTATTACGAAGTTTAAGCTACCGGTAAGTCTAGACTAGCAGACTATTCTAAGTTCAGATAATTTATATGACTTTAGAACTAGACTAGTTCAAATTTCTGCCACTTTTTTCTAGATGTAGTTCACATACCGGTATTTTTTTTCACGTTGGCAGTTCTGGCCTACACTGTAAAGTCAGGCTGTCAGGGATCAGGACTAACGTTTTGTTTGATTTTCATCACGTGCAGCTATGCTGTATCTGTCAGTCTGTGTACCGGTATGGTGCTAGTCAGCTAGTCTAGCCTATTTGTGTTTCTAGACTTTCTACACAGGTTTCGACTGGGTAAATTTATTCTTTGTAAGACTACGCTGCTACATAGTACAGAGCTAGCAGGCAAAGAATACGTTGTTAGTCTCAATGGTCTGTGATCCACTGAAATAGCCTAGCCCAATACAGAATAAATACGGGTAATCCACTCCGAGTAGGATATAACAACGCCTGAACCTGAAGTCAAGGAAAATCGAACCAATCAATCAAAGATAAAACAATGTTGCCATTTATTTCTAACTAACGACGCAACAATATTTTCTTCAGAATCTGGGCGGAGATATTTTCTCTGGAAAGTAATAGAATTTACAACACTGGCCGTAAGCTCAGTTGCTTAGCGCTCACGCTATCGGATACGAAAGGTCTGAGGTTCAAATCTCGGATTGGTCAAATCGGCACAGTGCCGCCAACGGCTTGCCACCGTTGAGCCCCGCCACTCGTCACACGCTTCGGCGTAAAACTGCGAGTATAATGAAGATTTGATTTTTTGAATTTCAGAATCTTCAATTTTGTTCTTCATTTAACGTTCAGTCAAGAACCACCTAATTGTTTTCCTTGTGATGTTAACACAAGGTTACGTTACTGTCAACCGTAATGACCACAGACTTCCGACTACTTTTTATATCTCTTATGTTTTTGGATGCTGGACATAAGACCAACCTCGCCTCCACGTGGTGTCCGGTGGAAACAACATTGTAATGTTGGCTAAAGAGGCTCTGGCATTTTTACTTTTTATGTTTGCCAACTTAGTCTTAGCAACGGCCTTACTTGTTGAATTCGCTCCTTGAAGCATTTCGGCTTCTTTTCCTGGTGGATGAGAAGTCGAGCTGTGGAGGAGGGAGTGGATAAATCAGGTTTGGCATTAGCGAGGATGCGGGTGGTAGGCACCAAAAATTGTTTATATGGGACATGTCAGGATTGCGTGACTGGAACTCAGATGATTGCAATGGAATCTCATAGTTGTGGAGGGTACCGGTCTAAAACGCGCTCCGTACCGCGTCCGCACGATAGTTCAGAGGCCCGCCCCTGATCTAGCCAATTGGGGGGGCTGCCTCCGTCAGCTTGTGGAAATCTCCATGCAATTGTAGCTCCAGTTGGCGACTGGGAGGGGGCCTGCAGTTGTATTGGGGGGGCATTCCTGAGGCCACTGCACAGAATAACAAGTCCATTGCACATAGTCGCCTGGGTCCAGCTGCGGGACTTGACGTGGCCTAATAACAATTTATTTTATTTTATTTTTTTTTTCAAATCTGGTCTTTAGGTTTTTCCCAGTTATAAAGAAAAACCAAACTTTATGAATGAAAAGCAAACGAAAAAAGAAAACAGTACGGTTTGTTCCCCTAACAAGGAAAGAACCACTGTCGTAGCGAACAGTTCTTGAACTATTAAGCGGCAGTGAGAGTACACAGCTAGTCAAAACCTCTACTCCTGCAAGGGTTGAGGTGGAGACAAGTGCGAAAAAATTGCCTTCAGCCAGGACTTCTCTTCTGTTGGAGGAGAAGTCTCTGGCAAATCAAGAGGCAACAGTTTCAGCGGCATTGTCGATTGAAAAGTCGAATACCGCTCAAATATCCGGTTCGCTCACTCAGAATCCATCAATGTCTCTGGACGTTGGTAACACGTCTGAGTGGCGTCGAGGAAAAAATTATGAAAGAAATCAGAAGCGGAAGCAGCGAGAATGGTTGTGGAAGGGGTTAGAGGGTTTGAACATCACTAACCCTGGAGAGAATCCTCAAACTGCCTGCAACTCCGCATCAACGAAAAGGTCGATGGAGTCTTCTAGCACTCAATCGAGAACGTCAGAGATGCTTCGGAAGGAGCTGAGGAGTCTCAGAACCTTGATCAGGGTTCGAAGGCAACCAGTTCCTACTAAAGTAGACTGACAATCAATACCTTAGAGCAAAATTGTTGTATTTTCAAAATTCATACCGTGTATGAGTAATAGATCTGCAACAAACGCTTTAAGTAATCAAAAACAAATTCCAGCACAAAAAATCAAGTCGAATGGATTTGAATGCTGGCAGATTAATCTTCACAGAAGTAAGGCCGCTAGCTATAACTTATGTGAAGTAACAAAAAACATTCGTTCAGGTATAGTCCTAATTCAGGAACCCTGGACTTATGGAGGTGCAATCAGAAGTAAACTCAGGGGATGGAAACTTTTTCAAGGCAATAAAAAAGATAAACGTCCCCGAGCATGTATTTATGTCACTTCTGATATGACATGCTCTCTCATACCACAATTTTCTAGCGAAGATGTGGTAGCAGTGAGAGTTAAAAATGTAAGACGAGAAGGAGATAGCTTTGTCTTTGTATCGGCTTACATTGCTTTGGAAGAACCAGCTCCACCAGTAATTCTGAAAGAGCTGCTGTCATTCAGTGACAGAGATAAAATTCCTACCGTTATAGGAACTGATGCAAACGCACATCACACAGTATGGGGCTCCTCCAATTTCAATACAAGAGGTATGGATTTGCTTATGTTCTGTGCTAGTGCGAACTTGCACATCTGTAATGTGGGCAGTAAACTCACCTTCAGAACGAGAAAAAGAGAAGAAGTGCTAGATCTGACTCTAATAAACCGAAATGCTGAGAACTGTATCAGTGACTGGCATGTCAGTGATGTGCCATCCTTTTCAGATCACATGTATATTAGGTTTAGAGTTCAAAGTGGCACCAAAAGAACAAAAATGATCAGGAACGTTAGACGTACTTGCTGGAATAAGTATGCAAACGAACTTGATCACAGGTTACATGATTTGAATAGTACACCAGTTAGCATATCATCAGTAGATGATATAGAAAAACTGGAATCAACTGTTCAATCACAGATAATAAAATCTTACAATGTATCTTGCCCTCAGCGTAAGATCCGTCGTAAAACTGAAAATATTTGGTGGAATATAGAGCTAACCTGTCTCCGCAGAGAGGCTCGTAAAGTCCAACGTAAAGCCATCAAATCAAAACTTGGAAGCGATTGGGAAGCTTTTAAGCAGGCCCAATTGATTTTTAAAAATGCCGTAAGAAAAGCCAAGAGATATTCTTGGCGTCTTTTTACGGAATCGATGAATAGCCACTGTGCAACCGCTCGGCTGGCTAAAATTATGCGTCGAAACGAAACGGTGCAACTAAGCAACGTTTTAAGACCTACTGGTCAATTCACCGAATCTTCTGTTGAGACCTTTTAGATACCCTAGCACCGGGAAGTCGGGAGGTAAACTATAGTAAAGCAGCAGAAGAACCAAATGATAACACTGCTGTGTTACCAACGCACGACGAAATTGTTAGCTCCATCTGTTCACTTGAAAAGATGGAAAGAGCAATAAACGAATTTCTGCCATTTAAGGCGCCGGGACCAGACGGTATTTACCCGGTGCTACTACAAAAAGGCTGGAATAGTATTAGAAATATATACCAAATCATTTTCCAAATGTGCTTGAAGTACAGCTATGTGCCAAAAGTATGGAAGGAAGGGACTGGTATCTTCATCCCTAAACCCGGTAAAGAAAACTATCATGAAGTTAAGTCTTTCCGGATGATCACTTTAACTTCCTTTCAACTTAAATGGCTGGAAAGGTTAATACTGTATCATTTTAATGATGATTCTAATTTGCAAGCAAGGTTTTCTGCATTCCAGTATGGATTCAGAGCAGGAGTTTCAACTGAAACTGCACTGCATGAATTTGTACGACGCATAGAACTAAGCTTGGCAAAGAAAAGAACAGCACTAGGAATATTTCTGGATATTGTTGGTGCTTTTGATAATATCACACATAGTGGCATTGCCGATGCTCTGCGAGAATTGAAGGTGTCGCCTTTTCTCGTCCATTGGATTGAGAATTTACTGAGACACCGCACAGTTCAAGTAGAGCTAAATGGTGAAAAGATTAAAAGAGAAGTAGTAAAAGGGAATCCCCAAGGTGGTATTTTGTCCCCTTTTCTATGGAACTGTGTATTAAACTCCTTGTTGGTAGACCTACGCAACAGGGGTTTTCATGTACAAGCCTATGCCGATGATGTAGCAATTTTGGTCACTGGCACCAACATGCTGTGGATCAAAGGTAGGGCTCAAAAAGCGCTAAATATTGCAAGAAATTGGGCTCATAATCAAGAGCTTCAATTCAGCAGTAAAAAGACTGAAATAGTTCTGTTTACTAACAAAAGGAAGCCGGATTTTGGAACCTTGCGTTTAAACGGACGCCAGCTAGAAATTTCCAAAGAAGCAACACTACTAGGTGTAACCCTTGATAGTAAGCTTACCTGGAAACCTCACATAACACGTATTGCTCGCAAGGCGACTGCGGCGTTATTACAATGCAGACAAATAGTGGGCAAAGCGTGGGGATTAAATCCCATCAACATGCGATGGATATACACTGCAATGATACGACCTGTTATCACATATGCGTGTACATCCTGGGTTGGTGGACTAAATAAAAAATATCTAGTGAAAAAGATTGCTAGAGTACAAAGACTAGCTTGTCTCATGATTTCTTCAGCATTCCCCAGTACCCCCACAGGTGCTCTGGAAGTGCTGTTGAATATCATGCCAATTAATGAATTCATATTGTCAGAGGCGCTAAAAGGTTCATACAGGTTATCCCGTGTGGGCCTTTGGTCAGCCATGACAATCGGATCAACAGGGAAAACTAAAAGTCATGTTGACGTATGCAATGAAGCAAAGGAAAACTTGTCTTTGTTGAGCATGCCCGCAGATTTGATAAACAAAACAAAGGTATTTGGAAAACAGTACAATTGCCTTGTTTTAGAACGCAAGGACGCAGTGCAGTTTGAACGTGCTTTAGAACAAAGCATAATCAGATGCTACACTGACGGGTCCAAATTGAATGGAAGAGCCGGTGCGAGTTTCTATATAGAATACCCATCAGGATCTCACACAGACCAAAGTTTTTTCCATTCGGGAAGATATAGTACAGTCTTTCAGGCAGAGGTCTTCGCTATAGCTGAAGTAGCGAAGAAACTGACCATGGAAAAAACTCTTAATGAAGAAATAATAATTTTAGTGGATAGCCAAGCAGCGATACTGGCAATCCAAAATAATACTGTAAAATCTAGTACAGTATTATCATGTATCAAACACCTAAATAAATTGGGTGAAGACAATCACGTCACTGTTGCATGGACGCCGGGCCACACCGGCATCCACGGTAATGAGAAGGCGGATACACTAGCTAAATCAGGATCAGCATTTAATTACTTCGGCCCTGAGCCTTTTGTTCCAATCCCATATGCGAGCTGTCGCGCTGCAATAAACGATTGGAGTGTTGAAAGATGGAAAACATCTTGGATAGAACGAAAGGACTGCCTGAGCACAAAAGAAAACGTGGAGTGGGCCTCGCCCCAATTAACTCGTCGACTTTTGAGTCTCAACAGATCTAGATTAAATGAAGTGTTGCAAGTCCTCACTGGTCACTGCAACTTACAGAAACACAGGAAGACCGCGACGAGTCACCGACATGTCCAAAATGTAACCTGGAAGAAGAAACTCCAAATCACCATGTTGGAGCATGTACTTATTTCCAAGCCCTTCGAAGAAAGGTGTTTGGTAAAGAAAAAACCACAATAAAATCTGTGGTACAAAAGCTAAATATAAATCTACTGGCTAAGTATTTGCAGCAGGCCGGAAGGCTTGCTGAATACGGCCAGTAGACTAATCTGAATAAAACAAAAAAAAAAAAAAAAGCGGTGAAAAATTGTAATGGGCCTAATTGATGGCCTACACAATGTGCCAGAGAGGTTTAAACGTTGTTGTTCCTCTTTGGCACCACCGCCCACTAATAATAATAACAATAATATGTTTTTGGATCTCAGTAAAGATAAGATAGATAAGATAATTTTATTTTGAACAACTCAATACGCCACACCAAATCGAACGCATTTAGATAAACAACAACAAAAACTACACTAAGCAAATCTAATTTAATTAAACAACGGTAATAAACGGATACGAAAAATAAACGCGCACGTAAACAAAAAGGTAAGGTTTAATGAATTGTAGCAGGAAGCTGCAAAGGGACCTCTCAGTCATCGAGTCGAGCAGCTCCTTTGTAGTCAATTCAGGCTGCTGGACGTTTACATAATATTTTTTGGATTAATTTTTGTGCTATATCACGTTTAATTGCATTTCTCTTAATCTTAAGTGATTTGAATTCTATCACATTTAGATAGTACAAGCTATCAGTCTAATACTTTGAAATTAAATGCTTTTTGAATCTAATTTTAAACTGATTATAAGACAGTATTTTCATCTCTTGTGGTACCGAGTTCCGAATTATGACTCCTTGAAATTTATAAGATCTCTGCAATTTTTCTGTTCTATAAAACGGTAAGCTCAGATTAAGTCCAGATGATGCCAACCGGGTTGTTCGTGAGTGTATCGCATTTACGGAGGTAAAAAAGGAAGAAAGTTTTTTCGGCAGTTTATTTTGCGAATATTTATGCATTAATTTAGCTACTTCGTGAGGATAAAGATCTTCTAATTTTAAAATATTTAATTGTGAATAATAAGCAGAGGCATGGTCCTGCCATCTACAACCGCCCAATACTACAGCTTTATTTTGGAGTGTTCTTAATCTTTTTAGATACTTTTCATATGTATTCCCCCAAATAGTAATACTATATAGCAGATGTGGATGAATCATGGAATAATATAAGACCAGCAGAGCTTTTCGAGGTAGCACGTTTCTAAGTTTACACATTACACCTAAGGATCTAGAAATTTTTTTCGCCACTATGCCAATATGTTCTTCAAAATTTAGTCTTGAGTCGATAGTGATTCAGTCAATCACGGCATACTAATAAAAAAGTTAGAGTTTTATGGATTCAGAGGGACAATAGGATAGCTACTAAAATCTTACTTATACAACAGAAAACAGTATATTGAATGTAGGCTAATGGAGTAAAATCTGATATTCGAAATATTAAATGTGGTGTTCCCCAGGATTCGGTACTAGGACCACTGCTCTTTTTGCTCTTCATCAACGATCTGCCTCTTTGCTTTCGGCTCAATTCTAGGCTGTTTGCCGATGATGCAGTGCTGTACTTATCAGCTAAATATCTAAATGAATTAAAACTAACAATGAACGTCGAGTTACAAAAAGTGAGCGAATGGCTGAAAGCTAATATGTTAACCCTAAATTACTCCTAAACTGCACATATTTTGATTAGTTTAATTAAACAAAACAGTCAACCATTGGATAAATTAAATATAACTTTGATTGCAACAACATCAACTGAGTGAACAATATTAAATATCTTCGAGTCTTTATGGATGATAAACTCAATTGGCAACCACATATTGAGTACTTGAGCAAAAAATTATCGAAAATATCAGGAATGATTTATAAAGTTAGAAAATACATGGGCAACAAACTACTATTATCACAACTCTACTATGCTCTTGCTCATTTGCATATTCATCATGGAATAACTGCATGGGGAACAGCATCAAAAAAACGTATAAACTCATTGTATGTAATCCGAAATCGACTTCTTAGAGCCATCTCCTTTTCTGGACCCAGAGTAAAATTATCTTCTCTCTATACAAAATGCGAAGTACTTCCGATACGCATGCTCTACAAGCATGAAGTAGCAAAACTATATACAGTCATTAGCAAAAGTTTAAGACCAGTTATCAGAAATTATGTATTTTTGCTGTCTATCCTCTCCAGAATACAAATTACTGCCACTGCTGGTATATTTTGCTCGTAAATTTAGTATAACACATTGTGAATGCTCAAATTACAAATTGTAAAACAGTAACACGCAATTTTAGTACTTTGTGTGTCCTCCTTTGTTCTTTATCACCGCCTGGATTCGTTTTGGCATACTGTATATCAGTTTCTCACAATAGTCTCTTGAAATTTCTTTGACCCATACCTCTTTTATAGCATGGTTTAATGCTCCAGCACTTGAAGGTTGTTTTTCTGCAACCTTGTTTTTGAGTATTTCCCAAAGATTCTCGATTGGGTTTAAATCTGGGCTGTTTCCAGGCCAGCCCAGTGTTGCCACATTTTTTTCTGAAAGGAATTGTTTCACAATCTTTGAGCGATGACACGGAGCACCGTCGTGCATGAAAACTGTGCACTGATGAATATTCATATGCATTTCAAGTTTTTCTTTTAGCAAATCCACATACCTGGAACCGTTCATTGTACTTCCTGGGGGCAAAAAATACAATCCAGCAGTACCAGACCTGGAAAATGCCCCCCAGACCATTTGACTCGGTGGGTGTTTCATTGTTGAAACTGTGTATCTTTCCTCAAACCTTTTACCCACAGGCCTTCTAACGTTCTTTTTTCTCACCACAAACTGCTGTAGAGTACACTCATCGGAAAACATGATCTTAGACCAGTCTTCAGATGTCCATGCTGCATGTTCTTTTGCAAATGCCAGACGCTTTGATTTCATAAGAGGAGTGAGCCTGGGTTTGCGAGCTGGCTTATATGATTTAAGACCAAAGTTAAACCTCAAACGCCGAGAAACTGTGGTGATGTGAACGTCTGTCCCTTTCCCAAGCAGCGCAGCACGAATTTTCTTCAAAGAACTTGTTGGGGAACGTACAGCAATTCGCTTTATTGTCAGATCATCTCTAGGGGATGTTTTTTTGGGTCTCCCACTTCTCTTCAAGTCTTTGTAACTCCCGTAATTATTGAAATTTTTAAGGGCTGTGTGCACAGCAGTCTTGCTGCACTGCATCTTCGCACTGATTTCTCGTTCAGAGTAGCCTTCTTCACTTAAAACCACAATTTGGGCTCTTTTAGTCTCGGAAAGAGAAGATTTTTTGCCCATTTTCAAGAACTGAAACAGCAGCTAGTACACAACTGATTACGCTGTAAAACCAATCGAAATGAAGTAAAATAGGTTCTTCGTGAAAACAACCCATGTGTTGGTGATGGACAGATGGCTGATGCAATTTCATTAGGATATTGCTTCATATAAAACTGCACTATGCGATAATAATGATAAAATCTACAAATACCTTAAATCTGAAAGACTGGTCTTAAACTTTTGCTAATGACTGTAGTTTACAAGTTCAAACATAACATGCTGCCATACAACTACACCAATTATTTGCAGGAAGTTAACTCCATACATCAATACAGTACTATATCATCTAATCACAAAAACTACTTCATACCCAGGGTACACAACTAAAATCTGTAGCTAGCATTAAGATTATAGGCCCCCAAATCTGGAATGAACTGCCACCAAACATCACAACAGCATCTAACTTGAAAACCTTTTCAAAACTTACAAGAAAGTAGCCTATCTATTGACCAAATTTACTAATTCTTCCTAGTCTGCTTTATCATTACAATTCCGTATACTTTTTTGGAAACTCTATTTGGCTTCGATTAAACCCTGTCTGTGTAACTAGTTTTGGTAGAGCAAATCCCAAATTCTATGATAGGAACAGTGATTGTTGCAAACTGCTTGAACGGTATATACATAATGCTCATAAGCTTTTTGCATATGTGAGAGTGTTTTATTTTTTCTTGGCTTCCTTTCGCTTGTTTTTTTTTTATTTTTTATTATTATTATTTTTTTGAATTGTCAGAACTGTATCTATTGACCAAATTCACTGATTCCTCCTAGTCTGCTTTATCATTACAATGCCCTACATAATTTTTTGGAAATTTTACGTGAAAACCTTTTCAAAACTTACAAAAAAGTATCTATTGACCAAATTTACTAATTCCTTCTAGTCTGCTTTATCATTACAATTCTCTATACTTTTTTGGAAATTCTATTTGGCTTTGATTTAACCCTGTCAGTTTAACTAGTTTTGGTACAGTAGCCTAAATCCCAAATTCTATGACAAGGACAGTGATTGTTGCAAACTGCTTGTACATATTGCTCATAAGCTTTGTGCATATGTGTGTGTGTTTCATTTTTCTCAACTTTCTTCCGCTTGTTTTTTTGAATTGTGCTTATTTTTATCCACTGAATTACTTCACATGAATGAGTTGGGAGCAGCTTGACTCGATGACTTCATGGTCTTTCGCTACTTCCACTCCAAGATCGCGTTCTTTTTTTGTGTATGTTCTAGTATGTTCAAGTGTGATTTTACCGTATAGCTTACGCAGCCTTGGAAAAAATTAAAGCATTCTTCTTTTTTATGAACTTAAACCCACACGTCTATGTCACAACAATCGAACTACAGCGAGGAAAACATAAGGAAACAGCGACAAAACGATATACGTTAAAGACGCGCTTACAGCAATAGTGCAAGTAAAAAAAGTTTAAAGAATTAGTACGGTTGCTGCTTCAGAGTGCATCTGTGAGCTACCATAAGTCCTCTAATCCCTCATTTAATCTTTCGCAAGAAGAGTTGATTTGGGATGTATTTGTATTTTAAAATAGCCTACCAATACCGGTACGTATTTGAAATACAAAATACTGTATGTTGTATTTGTATTTAAATGCATTTAATTTTGTGTATTTTATATTTTTATTTAAATGCTTTTTATGACAATTGTGTTTTAAAACATTTGTTACCGTTGGGGATGCACACTGCGTATTCCGGCAATTTTTATTGTTTGTTTTAGTGTCATTTTTTGTTTAATTTTTTTCTCTGTGGTAAAAAAACGATAAAGCAATGATTATTTTGATTTTTGAGAGAAACCATTTTGGCAATGCTTCAACTTTATTCGCAAAATTTTATTGTTTTTTTTTTTAAGTGTAGGCTTTTGATTTTTTTTTGAAAAATATTTTAAAAGTATTTTCTGATGTAGGCTATTTAAATACATTGTTAAGGTATTTTGTATTTACCAGTTTTGCCAGAAAGTATTTTGTATTTGTATTTAATACCTTTGTAGTCACTGTATTTCGAGTTCAAATACATTTGGAGAGTAACCAGTGGCGTAACTAGGGGGGGGGGGGGCAATTGCAAATTGCCCCCTTCAATAAGACCTCTGCCCCCCTCTTGCCCCCCAGAAAAATTTTCCGATTGTTTTCGAAACAACACTGCAATTACTCTTTTCAAACCTAAAAGTAAAGCTACAGTATTATAAAGCCCCCATGCGTCTCAGGTTAGTTTTTGCTGAGCTCATGGCCTCATTACATTACGGGCCCGAGTATTTTAGCTTTGAAACCTTGAAGGGTAACGCATATTGGCCATTGTAACGTCAGAGTCATGTAACGTCACTACACAGTTGTTACCTATAATCGTTGTGTTGTTAATCTATCGAATGGCAATTCGCATGCATTATCTCTTAAAAAGTTTAGGGAAAGCCCGAAAGGACAGTTTTTTTTTCTTAAGTGATTTTGGAACATTAAATGCTTTAAAATGAAAAAATGTTAGTAGTGTTAGTAATATGCTAGTACGGTAGTAGTGTTAATATTAAAATGTAGTATGCTAGTAGTAGTGTTAGTGTTAAAATGCTAGTAGTGTTATTGCGATCGTAAAATGCTAGTAGTAGGAATTATTTAGTTTTAAGGATTTGGGAAACTATTAGCACAGTGGTTCTCAATTTTTTTTAAAATTTCGACTTTGCGGTCCCCAAAGATTTTTTTCTATCACTCACCGTCCTTTATTTTTAATCATAAATTTTCACTCAAACTCAAGTGAAGAACAAATAGGCCTTGTTGCACTGTGCTCTATCTTGTCGTCTCGTGATACCTAACGAAGAACTACGCAAAAAATTGTCTGTAAATATAATTATGGTAGTAGATCGAAACTGGAGTGTCTTCCCGTGCAAGCAGGTGCCGTTTTTGAGATATAACCGTTTGAATATTGAAAAATTTTAGCGGATGAATACTATTGCGCATAAAGCGCATCACCGCTTTTTCGTCATTAGGTGTTGCCGTGTTAGTTTCTAAATGTTTTTTGCTCAGTGTTTAACAACACTTTAAACTGAAGTAGAAAAAAATATCTAATATATTGATTTTTAAGTTGAATTGTAAGCTGAATTTAATTATTTTTGTATAATTTTTAAATGAAGTGACAGCATCTAACTCATAAAAAATTAACTTATGCAAGTTAAAATTTGGAAACATGTTCTTATCAGCTGTTTCGTCATAGTTACGCCAAACAGCTGATCAAGGTAAAACAACGAAATAGTGGAACTGGCAGTCTACAAGTGCTAGTGGCACAAACTTAGGTAGGTTTAGCTGCTGAAGTGTAGAGATAGATAAAATTAAAAAGTTGAAGCGGTATTATTATACCTTTTTAAAAGTCAGTTAGCCTAGCTTATCGAAATGACTTATAGGTTTACTTGCAGAAACGTCATATAACCTACGTATCTGTATACTGTGTTGCTGGATAGGTTTGTGAGGAAATGATGATAAAAAGTCAGGCTGCAATTACGTGCTTTTTGTGCTAATCCAGTATCTGGGTGCAATTCCTACGGACAGACTAGTTTTCCATACTGCTCAGATGGGCGAATGATTAGAGCGTCCGCCTCGGGAGCTGTAGACTTGGGTTTGATTCCAGGTCGGGTTAAACCAATGACTATAAAAATGGTATTCACAGCTTCCCTGCTTGACGCTCAGCATTATACGGACAGTGTGGAGAACAAGCCGGCAAGTTTACTTGTTGTGCCGTTTGGAAATGCACTTAGCGGCATTCCACCATCTTGGTGTTGTTGACAGATGGCCGGCAATTCCTCAGCGAGCTCGTATAGCGCATTGATCGCTTTCACGTGATAAGAGGATAAATATGCGACTAAATACAAAAATACTCTACCAATACTATTGGTGCTAATAGATCTCATTCAGCTTGGCGCGTATCATTTTCATTTATCAGTGAGTAATAATTTAGAGAATCAATGGCCGTTAGCTCAGTTGTCAAGCGCACGCTCTCGGTGCGGGAGGTGTGGGGTTCGATTCCCGGACCGGTCAAATCGGCACAGTATCGCCAACGGCTCGCCACCGCTGCGACGTTTCTTCGGAGCTGTGTAGCCCAGGCGCTAAGCCGCGGAAATGGCCCCCGCAACTCGTTACACGATTTGGCGTAATACCGCGAGTAAAATGAAGATTTGATTTTGATGAAATGCATAATTGTTCACTATGATGACGTCTATGAAAGTGATTCAAAAAAGTTTACTGCAACAAGTTTCAGCACTCTAAAGTAATGTGCTTATAAATGGCTGAGTTTGGATTGTACTGAAAAAGTTATTGCTGCTAAAAATTTACAATTATATGGGATATAAATTCATTAACTGATCTGTCACCGAGCGCCCATAGACATGGTTTTCATCAATAATGCTATTTTCGATTTACCAATGAAAGAAGTATTGAAAGGCGCGTATGTTCGAATTTTAAAAGAATATTTCGAGAAGATGATTCTCCTGAAAGAATTGAAAGTTTGTCCATACAAGCGTTGCGGTCATCAAGTTCGTTCAACATATGTGAAAAAAAAAGAAATTAGTGACTTGACAGAGGCGATGATCTCTGCTTTTCCATCCACTTCAGGAAGATGTCTTTCAATATTTTGTAAGCAATTACGACATGTTCTGTGCTACGCAAGCAGAAAAAAATTCCCTACTTTTGCCCTGTTGCAGCCATTTGGTGTCTACTTTATTACACTTTATTAGCTGTACCCGTCGATTAGATTGGGAAGGTCATTTAAATACTTTGGAGAAGATAACTCCTTGGCTGCTTGCCTACGATTGTGTGAAGTATTCTCGCTACGTTCCTGTCTATTTGCATGAAATGCGTGAATTTGAAAAAGCACACCCATTTGCTCTTGAGCATTTACGTGCTGGTGAATTTGCAATTCAGCAACAAGATCGATACGGATTTTTCGCAACAGCCGCAGATCAAGTGATTGAGCAGACTGTTAACAGAGACAATAAATCAGTGTTCTTGCGTTGGAAACGTCGTATCATGCACCGAACTCTGCTCTTGCGTTGTTTGTGACAATGATTTGGAGACCGTAATTGAAGTAGAACTAGTGAATGATGTCAGTAATGACGACGATGATAGTGATGACAATCAATTTGTAGCTAGTTAAAAAATGTTAAAATGTGTTTGTCGTAACTAAAGGTTTTATTTTAATGTAACAAAATTTAATATAGCTTATTCACACCAAATTTCTCTTTGTTTTTCAAGTAATAAGACCTGCTTATCAATATAGCCTATAGGTGTTTTAGCTAGATACAAAATTTAGTCAATGAAAATATATTACGGCGTAAAAATTTATGTTTATATCTTTTTAAAGTAGATTGGCAGCAACGAACAGTAACTAATAAAATTAATTTGCTGATCCAATAAAGTTCTTTATCGTAAAATATATTTCTTTCGAGAATTATGATGCCATTATGTAATTGCACAAAACTGACGCAAAGGGTACCGGTATGTTGTTTTTGGTTACATTAAAAAAATACTTTGAAGTGCTTAATTTATACCAATTGAATTCCTTAACGTTAACTTGATGCAGTAGTTGAAATACGTGAAGTATTGTAAAGTTATCAGCTGTTAGAGAGTAGGATAATCGTCTCGTAACCTAGAAAGTATTTGACAAAACTGGACAAAATTTGCAGGTGTGCCAGTATGTACCGTATGCTTACTTTATCCACGTCAAGTTTCACATTGTTTTTCAATGAAAATAGTGGTTAAAAAATTTATGTACACTCTGTTCAGAAAAAGTTTTTACTTGTGGGTGATATGACGTCATCCACTTATGACGTCAGTGTTTGGCCCAAAAGCAAATTATTGACTGAAAATGTCCCAAACTATTTTTAAGTGATTGCAGCAATTATTCGATACAATTATTTACTATCTTGTATGATTGCGCGTTAAGCTAGCGGTAAATAACTAATTGTTGTACGTCTATAGAAGAAAAAAAAAATACTCCATCAAACTAGTCAAAATTTTGCAGATGTGTTAATATGTATACTTAGATTTTCCAAGCCAAAATTCAGCTTTTTAAACTTACTATATATGAAGTTATAAGGAACTGTATATGCACCCTGTCTAGCAAAAATGTATTTTTTGCAAAATCTTACTTGTGAGTTATGACGTCATTAACTTATGACGTCAGTATTTGAAATAGATGCAAATTATTGACTGGAGATGTCTCCAAGCTATTTTAAAGTGTTTGTATTGCTAAGACAAGAAGTTGGAAGCAATTACTCAATATGATTATTTATTTTCTGGTCTGGTTGCGGTTTAAGCTAATGGTTAATATGTAATCATTGTAGGTCAATAGCAAAAAAACTACTGAATAAAACTGGTCGAAATTTTGCAGATGTGGTAACATGTATATTTGGATTTTTCACACCAATTTTTAGCTTGTTAAACGTACTACAACCGAAGTTACAAGGAACTGTACACACCCCATCCAGAAAAATAATTGTTTTTACAAAATCTTTTACTTGTAGGTTATGACGTCATCAACTTATGACGTCACAGTTTGGCATGGACATAGTCTGTCAACCAAAGATTACTTTGAAAGTGGTTTGATGCATTTACATCAACCACAAAAAAATTTAAAGGCTTTTAAGTGTGTGGAATTTCTGCATCTTTGAAAGAACTATTTTTGTCTTCATGACGTCATTATGACGTAACGGCACCTGTTGGACACGGAAGACACGAGATTTAAATTCAGCATTTCTTAATCTTCAAATTTACGAAGTTTCATCTAGTTCTTCGGTGGGTATCACGAAATCCATTTTCTAGGCGTTTTTTGTGATAGCGTAACAAGGCCTAAAAAGAAAGGTCATCACGTCCGCAGATGTCCAATTTTCCTCGCAAAATCAAGTGTAAAGCAAAAGAAAAGATCATCTAATCTGCTGATGTCCAATCAAGCACAATTCAATGGGATAATTTATCAGAAATCCGCGACCTCTTTGCGGTCCCCCTGAAACTGCTTCGCGGGCCCCAAGGGGACCGCGGTCCTCAGTTTGAGAACCACTGCTATAGCAGCTATAACGGAACTTCTTGGTAACAAGGGGTGTTGGCAGAGGTGGGCACAATTTTGTTAATCGTTAATTCGTTAATAACGAAGCTAACTTTTTCATTAACTAGTTAATCCGTTAAATTTCTTTCAAAAATTAACGGACTATTTTAACTTCCGTTAATGTTTAATAACTTCCGTTAAATTTTTGCTTATTTCTGTTATTGTTGGTTAAGTTGGACATCGATAAACTAGCACAATACAACCAATGAGGTCAAAAAGCGAGATAAAACAACAAAACATATTGCTTGTGAGCAGAAAACTTGCTAAAATCCTTACGCCAACATTGATATTAAAAATTTTTGAGTTTTTTTTTAAAAGAAATGCCGTTTTAAGTCAAAATTAGCAATTTAACGAATTTAATTAGCTTCCGTTAATTGGAGCTGAATTTAACGAATTAACGTTAACGGAGGTACATAACTGTGTTAACGAAGTAGTGGTTAACGAAGCTAACGTTTTGCATTAACTTGCCCATCTATGGGAGTTGGCCGTGTAAGGTTATCAAGTTATAAACATAAAAATTGCTATTGGTAGGCCTCTAAGCTTACAAGCGAAATGCTGACATTTCTAATCAATCCTATTATAGCTATTTCACGGTCATTAATAGGCCTAGCAATCGTCAGACAGACTCAGACTAGATTAGAACCCGAGACCTTTTGAATCTTATTCATATAACTAGACGTAGTAATTATATAACTTACACACAATAATTAAGTGGCTGGGTTAATATTTCGATATGATGTAGGTAGACAAAAGAGAAGTATTCAAACGCAATCAGACAATACAAGCTAACTGTTACCAAGAATAGAATAGCGAAAAGGAGGAAACGGCTGTTGGTTTCGTGCTGGGCCGGTTTTAAGCCGATTTGACCGATTTTATCAAATTGGGCCCCGCACCTTGAAGGGGCCCCGCGCTAGTAGGGGTCCGTTGTTGTATCAATCATGAAGCACAAAATAGAGGAAAGGACCATTTCTAGTGTCTCCTAAATTAGAAAAAAAATCGGCAATTCGGTAGCTTCTAAAACCAAACATTGGTAAAGAAAAAACTTACTCAGTTGTTTGATCGCGTAGGTTTGCTGTGTACAAGAAAATACCTATAGATAGTTTTAGGGGGATTTTATTTTATTTTCAGTTGTAGCTTTTTACTATCTATTTAAGGAAACATGCTCTTCACTAACAGCAATTGACACGTAAGTTAAATTGTCGAACATATTCCATTTAATGAAACCAAAAGCTTCGAGAAACCTTCAAGATTTATGGTAGCGAAGACAATAGTGCAGTGTTAATCAGTTTTCATAATACGCAGTGTCGTTGGAAGTACTTAGAGTCAGGGGGGCTGAAATCTACATTGCAAAACCAACGTCAACTTATTTTTGGGTAAAGAGCTTCTCTCTCCTCTTGATCCCCCTCTTGTTATCGCAGCACCAAACAACGCGCAATGCAATTTACTTCAGTAGCAACTAGCAATGGAAGTCGCTTGAAGCAGGAGCGTATCCAGAAGTTTCCTCAGTGAGACGCCAAATTTTAGAGACCTTTTTTAAGATGCGATTTCTTTCGGCGTGCGGTAACTAGAGAAATAATTTGAGGTAAAATGAGGAATAAAAACGGTTCTAGGACGGGAGCATGCTTTCCCGGAAAATTTTTCAAAATTTAGATACTGCAATTACAATTTTAGTGCTTTTTGAAAAACTTTAAAGCAACTCTCTTAAATTTTTTCGCAAGTCTCGCCATGAATCATTGTTGAACTGCAATGGGGTTCCGTTAAAAACTTTGAAAAGGAGGGGTGCTGAAAAATATTTAGGGGGTTTCAGCTCCCCTTCAATGCCCTTGATAATGTGGATTACCTATCGTTACCTAATTTGCACCAGTACATACCGCACTTAATTTTAAGACACTATACATCATCATATAATCAGCAACTTAGTTCAGAGGATTAGGAATTTTTCAAACAAACGTGTTGAAGAAATTACGGCACTTCGTGTGTGGCGCAACGGAATGGTTATTACGCAATCCAAGAATATGCTTTGATTGCGATGTTAGGGGATGATAATGAAAATGTAGGAATGGCAAAAGTGCTTGCACATCGGAAAGAAGTAGCTAAAGAAAGTGCAATGAACGATGACTGCCCCCATGCACTGAACAGCAGTTTGATTCGCTTGTTCGATGCACCAACTCTGAAGCATTTGCCAATTTCGATTCTTACCTGCAAAAGCCCCCAGCAATTGCAAGCATTACAGATACAGAAATAGAAAAATGTCTGGAGAAATCTCTAGTAGGCTATTAGACTACCTATATGTCATAATAGGCTCATAGCCAATCGGTGGAGTGGCCATCAAATTTGTTGAGAAAGCGTCTGCGCTAATTGCAAGATTTGATCGACGAGATGAGTCATTCCATAAAAAAATTAAATCTCGCAAACTTACAAATACATTTGACCAGCGGCGTAACTAGGCCCTATTTTGGGGGTAAATGCCCAGGGTCTTTTTCCAGGTGTTTGTAATGCCTTCAAGCCAAGGTATAGATAAAGCTATTTTGAGGTAATTTGCACACAATTCCTTTGTTTTGATGAACTTGAATATAGACCTACGTAAATAATTTTGCCATTAAATACATAAAAATTGGGAATATGTGTGAAGTTTTGGTATTTTCTTCACTTTTTAGTTTCTTTGAAACTCACTTTAATAGACTCTTGTTTGGACCAAGCGAATAGTTCTAGTCTAAATGATGGTTTTGAAGAAGACCTTTTGCATCGTAATCCATGCATAATAGTAGGATGTCCATCTCAGAATAATTAGGTATTGTAGAATAATTCCAAATCTGTTTTTTTAGAATCCTTAACCAAATCCTAAATCCATAAAATGGCCGTTAGTGCTATTTTGATAACAGTTCCGCATGCACCCGCTCGACTACTGCAAAACCAAAACAAAACGTTTCATTTGTTTCGTTTTCGATTCGTTTCATTTTTAATGAATTTATAACCAGCACAAAGATTATAGCATTATAAATTCGAAACATATACACGCAGTGGCGTAGTCATGCAGCTAACAGCGGGTATGCCCCCCTTAAATTTTAGAAACACATGAAAAATACGGCTCCAGTCCAGTGTGTACACAAGCGGTGCATACTACACTCATGGCCTCCCACAAATTTTTACGGCCTTCGACCAACACCACATGATCACACTCATGCATGGATCACTCACACACACGAGGCCAAGCGCGCACTTGCGGTTATGCGCAACGTCTGAAAAGATCTATCACGCGCAATTTTTTTTCACAATTAAACCGAATCCTAAAAACGGAACCTGTTCAAAACAGGACTCGGTTCCGTAGGATTCGATATTCTGAAATGGACATCCCTACATAATAGCAATTTGTTTGTTTGGTTAGTAACTACAGACAGATAAATCTCGCATATTAAAATGCTTGGCAAGATTTTTACTCCGGATTCCCTTCCTGCCGCAATCTTCCCCATTTCTCCGGGCTTGGGACCGGCACTCAGGCTGCCACGATTTTTGTGCAACCTGAGTGGCTGAGTTGAGTTTTACAACCTAGCTGAGTGGTTTTAAAAGTGGCTGAGGAAAACAGATGGGAAAGATGGAAGTGGCAGAGTTAAAAATGGTGAGATGGGCATTGGGTGTTACAAGAAAGGACAAGTTAAAGAACGAGTATGTGAGAGGGACGGCAAAAATTGCAAAGCTGGGAGACAAACTTCGGGGCACAAGGTTACGTTGGTACGGACACGTAAAGAGGAAAGAAGGTCACGCTGGGAAAAGAATGATAGAGATGGCCATACCTGGTAAAAGCAGTGGTGTAAAGTAACGAAGTAGATTTACTTACGTAGACTACTTAAGTATTGTTACTGGGTAACTAGTACTTATATACTTAAGTGATTTAAATTTCGACTACTTTTACTTACGTAGTTCAATCAAAAAGTATTGCTACTTAAGTGGCTTTAAAAATAATAAGTGGTTAATATTAAGCAACGTATCACGCAAATGATAAATAATCATGCTTGATAATATAATTGGCAACATTAGCATTAGATATTGCGGTTTTATTTTATATATTTAAGTTTTATAATTTTGTGATATTAAGTGGTCTTTTGTTGTTTGTGTTTGGCGTGGACAATGAGGTTGCATTTTGCAGATTATGACACACTTCACTTTATTATTTTCGTCAAATAAATGTGCTAATTATAAGCATCGGCAAAATATCTGTCAAGTTTGGAAGTGAGCAAATGATCTCTAATCAAAGCTCAGCTTTATGGCCTTGTTTTGGCAAACGCTACTTTTTACTTAAGTAGCTTCAAGTTGCTGGTACTTTTTACTTATACTTAGTTACTATTCTCATTACTTACTTTCTGCTCTACTTCAAGTAGTTTCCGCCATTAGTAACAAAAGGCCTGCTTTTGCTTTAACTACATTTCTGGACTACTTTTTACACCACTGGGTCAGGGCCGGATTAGGCTACTGCGGGGCCTGCAGCAAAATTTTTGCGGGGTTCTAGTTTTTGGAGATCCGACCGAAAGGCAATCAAACCTGATTGCATTTTTAGTCTCATTGTTTTATACCAAGGGCTCTTACCGGAATTCACTGAAAATGCGTAGATGGCTTAAATTCGCTGTAAAACTCTTGTTTTTTTTAAGCGAAAACAATTTTTTAAAGACACGAGAGTCAAATTTTGTGAAAATTTGAGAACAAAGGAGGAGCAACGCAAGCATTGGCACAGCAACACAAAATTAAGATCAAACTTTTTGTTGTAGGCACTCAGGGCTGCGAACTCGAACTTGAAAGAACTCGATCATTTTGCCGAACTCGAGCTTGAACTCGAAAATTTTTTTTCTGAACTCGAACTCGCAGGAAACTGTTCGAGTTCATTTGAAAGATATTTGAATTGTTGAAAAGAAATAAAAGATCATTACGAAATATAGTTTGTTGTTCAAATAGTCTTAATCCGTGTAAATTGTAGTTATGATTTTACCAAAAGAAAAGCATCGTGTCGTTTATTTGTTCATGCCATCGCGACCTATAAAGTCCAGGGCTGCGAACTCGAACTTGAACTCGTTCATTTTTTCCGAACTCGAACTTGAACTCGAAAAATAAAATTCTTAGAACTCGAACTTGCAAATATCTCTTGAACTCGAACTTGAACTCGCGGTTAAAAATCAATCGAGTTCGCAGCCTTGTAGGCCCCAGTAGTAGCCTAAAAGTCTTTCCCGTTCATATCAAAATTCCAGACGCAACAAAACACTAATAGGAAATAGCTTCTTCATGCTTTTTCACTGTTCCGTTGGTTGCTTAGCCACTTGTATTTTTACCGTGCCGTACTTCTATCGTATTGACTCACTGTGACCTACAGTCTGTATACACAAAAATACCATGAACATTCGCAATTACTGTATATGCGCGACTGGAAGTTGACTTTTTATTTTCTTGCAACGAACCCGATGTGCGGTCAGAAATCAGTTTGCGGCCAGATTCAGAAATATTGTAAGTTTTATTTTAAGGAAGCTTATGATTTACAAATATTAAAGAAAAAGTGAGGCAAACAATCCGCAATAATTTTATAAGCCGGTCCTAGTCCTAGCCGAAACTTTTTTTACAAAAGTGTAGCCTAATTTTTCCTGTAATTTGAATCATGATTTTGAAAAGCGCGGGGCCCGTAGCAAATGCTACTTCTGCTATGTGGTTAATCCGGCACTGCACTGGGTAGAAGGAGAGGAATTAAGGCCAGAGAGAAGATGGATAGATTTGGTGAGAGAAGACATGGAGATGGTTGGAGCAAGGGTGGGAGACGACGTTGACCGCGCTTTATGGAGAAAACTTTTGCGTTGTGGCGACCCTGAATAGGTAAAAGCCGAAAGAAGAAGTTATAAGTAACTATAGAGAATAGTGTTTGGAGAAGAGAATGGGAGTTCATTTTGCAGGAGAGAAAAATTTGAGGCGTTTAGTTTTGAGTCCAAGCATGTGTGGTAAGTAGCACTAATAATATTGTCAAGTAGGCCTAGGCTGATAATACTAGTGCTCGGTCGAATATCGTTTATACTTGGTCGAGTCCAAGCATCAAAAATATGGTAAGTATAGACTTAATACTCGAACTCCATTCGCCTTATGTAGGCCTACCAACAGGTAGTTCTTGGACAGCTTTAGAAATTTGTTCAATCGTTCAATCACTTGTTTCGAAACTCTATGTTAGCGTGTTGCAGAATATTTGTAGACGTACGCAATTCTTTTACTTGCAGTAGACCAACCGATAGTAGTGGTAACAATAACAGGTTAGATGTAGAAAACCAAAATACCGAAGAGGTAACGCACCCTCTGGAAGTTACTAAGCTATGCCACAGAAATTCTTGAACGTGATCGAGCTACCTCAGATGTGTTGGTCAAATTGATATCTTTGTGGCCCTGATTTCAGCTACATCTGGTAGTGAACGCTTTGGGTCATCAATCCTTTTTCTTAATACTACTTAAATGAAGTTACACTTAGCCACTCAATGTGGTCAGTAGAGTTAAGGTTTGCAGAGCTTCTTTGTTTCACTTTTTTACGAAATTCGGTATGGGGCGCCGTTTGGAAAAAAGCTATTCGTTTTGTGAACCATGTTTTTCGAGCTTATTTAAACCATAGATTGTCCGATATGTATATTGGAAATGTCCTACTTATCAATCGGACAAAATGTACTCTAAGTCGGACCAAAATACACGCGCAAAATAAGTCGGACAAAATCGTTTTTTTCCAAACGGCGCGCCACACGCCGTTTGGAAAAAAAACGATTTTGTGACCCCTCTTTTTCGAGCTTATTTGGACTATAATTAGTCCGATATATACATCGGAAATATCCGACTTATATCGGACAAATTGTGCTCTAAGTCGGACCAAAAAACGCAAAACAAGTCGGATATTTCCGATTTATATATCGGACAAATTCGTCGTTTGGAAAAAAACTACACGTTTTGTGAACCATGTTTTTTGAGCTTAATTATTTAAACCATAATTTGTCCGATATATATGGGGCGCCATTTGAAAAAAACTACACGTTTTGTGAACCATGCTTTTTGAGTCTAAACAAGCTCAAAAAACATGGTTCACAAAACGTGTAGTTTTTTTCCAAACGACGAATTTGTCCGATATATAAATCGGAAATATCCGACTTGTTTTGCGTTTTTTGGTCCGACTTAGAGCACAATTTGTCCGATATAAGTCGGATATTTCCGATGTATATATCGGACTAATTATAGTCCAAATAAGCTCAAAAAAGAGGGGTCACAAAATCGTTTTTTTTTCCAAACGGCATGTGGCGCGCCATTTGGAAAAAACGATTTTGTCCGACTTATTTTGCGCGTGTATTGGTCCGACTTAGAGTACATTTTGTCCGATATATAAGTAGGACATTTCCAATATACATATCGGACAAACTATGGTCTAAATAAGCTCGAAAAACATGGTTCACAAAACGAATAGTTTTTTTCCAAACGGCGCCCCATAATTCGGACGTTAAAAGGTGTCAATCGACGCAATTAAATTGATGACATCATTTTGTTGCCGACTACCAAAAACGCATGTCATGAGCGATGGCGGAAGCATTTCTAAAGTGGGGGGGCCTAAAACCAATGACCAGAATTTCTTCACCTACAACCAGGGCCGGCAGTGGCGTAGCGAGAAATTTTAAAAGAGGGGGGGCATAATTTCCACATTTTGTTCCAGCGTATTTTTTCTGCAGAAATAATTTGAAGCTGATTGAGAAACAAGAAAAGCTCTAGGGGGGTCCGTGGGCGTGCTCCCTCGGAAAAATTTTAAAAATTTACATGCTGTAATGGCTATTTTAGTGCTTTTTCAATAATTTTCAGGCAAATTGTGTTTAAATTTGTTGACTTTAATTCTGAGTGCTTCGCCAAACATGATGCATTTTGGAGTACAATATATGGATTTTTTGAAATTTTTAGTTACAAAAATAAGAGCCGAAATAATTTGAAACATTTGAATGTTAGAGACGTTTCAATTTAAACTTCAACCATTATCAATCTAAAAAATATCATTGCGAAAAAAGAGAAAAAGTTACTATACGGACAAGCTCGAAGCAAATTATGAACATATGGATGCAATTAAAACCTTTCGTGGAAATATGTTCTCGCCGGTGAAAACATGTTCCCCGTAAAAAGCTTGAACCTCACTCGGCTGGTGGCAGTGTTAAGACCCGGGCCGGTGCAACCGTCCCCTCCGACCGGGGGGGGAGGGGGGTACGCGTTACTGGGGCCCCACTTTCGTTACCTGAAACCCTTTTTTTCGGTTTTCAATTTTGCGCGATGAAAAGTATTCGTTTGGGTACGAAGATTTTTTCCCGTGGGATCTCGCGTTGAGTTCCAGGAAGGAGGGGCTACCATTGGCACTGGTTAAGATTACAGTAGCGTCTTAGCCCACTCGGCCATCACGCTTCGTGATAAACACATTGCAATTTCCGCTCTTTATCGGCCTATTAGTGGCCTAACAACCACAGGCTGAATAATGGTCAGGCAAGAAAGGCGAACGACTGCTTTATAACTTCATGATTTTGTAATTTCAAAAGCGATGATAAATCAAAGGCAGCACTTTGTTTCCTACAGAACCAGTCCACACTCAATCAAGGTCTCCCGCTCCAAACTCCACAGCCATCAACGAATGACGCATTAAAGCCAAGTTTACTATGCACTGGCTGTCGTTGCTGCCACTCTGCCTTGATACTCGCAACCTTCTTTGAGGTGTTGCCAGCTAATCGTAGGCTGCTAAACGTTCAAGCAAAGGTTCATAAGCTGACAGAAACACACTTTACAGCAGTAATGACTTCAGCTTTACTGCTGCTTCCACAAATTCTAATTCCTTTCCTGGCAAAAGGACGATGCATTACATAAGATCAAACATTTATTCGTTGAGACAAAAAAAAAAAAACATTTATGATCACAAGACGCTGCAGTTTACGCTAAGTTGCGTAAATAACTAAATAAAGGTCGTTATGTTACTTTAAAAGTTGACAAAACTACTCAGGCGCATTGGAATGCACCAATATCCAGGGCTGCGACAAGGATGTCACCACAATGCACAACCACACGTGTACGTGGTGCGAAGGTGTTTTTCACTTGGACAAATAAGACTCAAAAACGATAAATGACTAAGGTATTGTATTAGCCTGGAATTGTAAGCTTTGGCAGGCTATAGCACCAGGCCTTGATTAGGGCGCCATTGTACACCTTAACCAGACAACACATTGAACACAAGTTTTGTCTGGTTGCATCCAGTGGTGCAAACAGCAACAGAGAACAATCGATCACCGGTATTTAATAAATTTATTTTGAAAAAATGCGACCTAACGGGTTCTGGCCTAATTTAGCCTTAAATTCGCTTTGAAAAGATAGAAAATAGGACTTTTGAACAACAAAGGCCATTCCAATCTAATGTTCAGTATACAGTAGTAATTATTACATCAAGTGCATACTTAATACAAAAACGCCACAATGTACACACTGTTGCCTCGAAAATTGGCATGAAAGAAATGAAATTTTTATGTCATCAAGTATTGCACCACACGTCCAACTCGGCGCGTCAAATTAAGAAATTATAAGCATTTTTAGCAGATGATACTTAAGGATGGTTTTTGTCCACATATGAAATTGCTACTAAAAGTCTAACATGGGGTCTTTCCAATACGCAAAGCTGTTTATGTTTATCGTATAATACAGCACACTCACGCGCTAGCCACAAATGAAATTACGAAAAACGTCAAGCTCTTGAAACCGAGCTAAGCTGCGCATTGGCATAACGTAAAAAGTGCTATCTTTCTAAAAAGATTATACAGAGGTTTATGAAAATGATAGCAATGAAGCTACATGTTTTCAGTTTGTGACTTCGGTTAATTTACTAAAGATGACAAAAATCGTGTTCTTGTGCCTGTAGCTTGTCACAAAGCAAAAGCTTGGACAAAATCACTGCCCTTATGCCGCATTAATCCTAATGCCTAACACACAAAATGCACACGTTCTTCTGCGCGTTGAGCTATTAGCCAGCCTGTAACCCAGTTTAAATTGGGCCGTTTAACTGCATTTGAGCGGATTCGCTGCTTGGTGTGTCACAGTCTGGTTTATTGGGAACAACAGTCCCATCCCCATTATCACCGCTCACAAGTTCTGACGGCTCTGCTTTATTTACGTCGCTTCCTTCGACATGCAGCGCCCCAGTTTGGCCAGCAATGGAAGCGTTACTTCTCGGATTGTCCTGGCTTGAGATCGGGGTCGGTTGAATTTCAGGCATATCAGTGGTTGGAGTCGCGGAATCGGATGGATTTTCTTTTTGGTCAGGTGCGTTTTCTTGACAAGGTGAAGATGAACTAACGAAGCCGTCTTCGGGTGGCCTGTCGGCAAACGCAACGATAAGACGATGTTTTTTTTCTCAGAACCGTTTAAGCATTTATGCTTTAAGCACTACTATAAAGCCATGCAACGCCAAACACTTTCATTTTCATGCATTTTTAGATACCTGCTACTAGATTCCTCCACGGTAGCTGGTTCGGATGGGTTTACTTCCGCGGGACACCCTTCATCGGTTTCCATGGCAACGGATTCCGGGGAGGGAGAAGAGTTGATTTCTTCGGTAGCGGAGGGTTGCTTCTCTGCAGCCTCTGGAGTGGGAACATCTCCACCTTCCTCCTCCTGCACATCCATAACTACATCACTTACAGTTGTCACTGTTTTGTCACTTCCCTTTTCAGTTGGATTCTCTTCACTGAAACAAACTTCGACACTGATTTCCATGTTTTCACTTCTGTCAAAGCAAATGCGAAAACGTAAGTAAACAAACTTTTTGTTATCAAACGGAGGAAAAATAAAGCGGCAAAGCTACAGTAAATTTCAAACTGTAGTTTTGTACTGCCTTGCACACACTGCTGATGATGACAGCTGAATCTATGTTGTCGAAACGTCCAGTTTTGAGATTTACTGTGGCATTACTTTTCCTCCTTGAGCTATTTTCGGCGCATAGTTTTGGTTATCATTTTCACAGTGATGGGTTTCAAGAACGAAACGATTTGCGTTGCAGGAAGTAACTGCTGGCACTACTACCGCTTTTATACTAGGCCTACTACAAATTCCACGTGAAATATCAGCAGGATAGAGACGATAGACCAACCAATATTTTCATTGCATTCTTGCCTTATTGCACCCTTAACTCTTGATTACAGCAAAACCAGCAACGGCGTATGACTATTTTGACTGAGTAAGACTGATTTTATCATACTTTTTCTGTTTAATCAGCCCATGAATGCTCGAGTTTTACCTGAACAACTGCAACAACCTTATAAACAAATCAGATTAAGTTCTTACTGAGGTTTCTCTTCAACGTTTATAAATTCAACAGGATCATCGGCTGAAAAATAAAAGTTCGATTAATTTCAGACACACATCCATAGAATCTTAATACATACGAGTTTCTTCTCGCTTTGGACTGCCTGTATTCTCGAATACTTCTTCAGCTTGGCCGGTACTGTTGAAAGAAAAAAATGCATGCGTGTAAAAATACTTTGCATCATTAGCAAAAATAACTGAAGATATTTTCCATTATTGAACAGAAAATTTAACAGCAATTAAGGCAGACAGCGAAGTGGGAATGCGTACAACAAGTAGCAGTCACTCGGTACAGTGTACTGTACGAACGTCTATATGTCATTGCCATTCGGATCTAGCTGTAACCCGTTGCAACATACCTGCAACCTACGTTTGGTATCTTCGCATGTCGTAGACAGCGAGTCTTTTCCATATCAAGAAACCGAAATTTCAATTTACATTGAGTACATTACAACTCGTAAATTATTGTGACGCAATTCTACTATGCGAATAGTCGCAAACAGTGATCTAGCTCAGCCATTAAAATGAATCGGTAACCTACAAGCAACTAAAAAGTCATGCCTTCTCACCAGTGTTCCCTCTAGAGTGAGAAATTTGAGAAAAACGCGAAATTTTTGGGCAAATTTTACTGATTTTGAACCAGAAATTAATATTACAAAATGCAAAACTGAAAAACTTTTTGAATATTTTAATGCAAGACTGTAGCTTGTATCTTAGAAAAGCAAATTTAATGCAAAAAATTTGTAATAGTGGTCCTCAAAGCAGTGAAATCTTTGGGCAAAAATTTCAATGAATTTATCATTTGGGCAAATTCGCACTAGTCAAAATCCAAGAGGGAACACTGCTTCCCACCCACACGCTCTTTCACTACGCAAGCCTCGACTGAACGATAGCAGTAACGGAACCTTAACAGCAGGTAAGTAGTATTACAGTCTACAGTGCCTACTGCTTACTTTATGGAACAATACCGTAGGTAGTTACCGGTAGCTAGTGTCACTGCGACATTGACAAATATTTTGCCACTACTGCAATTTGAGCATATTTTGTACTTGTGTCATTCACTAAGTTTTGTGTTCTGGAAAAATTGATTTTTTTTATGCAATTTACATGAAATTTGAATTCTTTTTCACCCTAGCTCTGCTTCCGAAAATCTTCACCCAATTATACGAAACAAAGCAAAAAACTAAAGTAATGATATCTTCTAGGAAACAAATATTTTTTGAAGAAAGCAATATCCTTTCCCATAAAATGAAAATAATGTGGTGAGATCTTGCTGCAAAAAAAAAAAAAAAAAACGGGCAAAAACCAAGTACTGACTGCGGTCACTTAATACACATCAAGAAATACTTACTTCGAAAATCCTTCCATCTTTTCAAAGTTGGCCCAGTTATCTTGAGAAGGAGCACTTTCACCATTTTCAGCCTTTAAATACAGTGTATCGGTATTAAATACACAAAAATAACTTGATTACGAAACAATTCAGTCGGCAAGTATATTCTTTAAGATAAAAATTAACTTGCATAAACCACTAACTTTTTTCTCTGTTCTAAGATCATTGGCTAATTGCAAATTTACTAGACAAATAAAAACACCGGCCGGTTATAAGGCATTACTATCGGTGCAGAAGGTTTGGGGTTCGATTACCGGGTCGGTCAAACTACACACAGTGTTGCCAAAGGCTCGCAAACGCTGCGATGTTTGTTCGGAGTTGTGTTACCCAGGCGCTAATAAACGGAAATGGGCATCCCGCACGTTACAGGCTTCTCGGCGTAATAACGCGAATACAAAAAGATTTGAGTTTGAAAGAAGACATCACTAACTACACATAGCCACCAAAAACTTCTAGCTTACAATGATGAGATAGTGGGTATAGCATAATAGGTGAATTGTTCTCTTAGCCACTGTCAAGTTTTTACCTGGGCAGCACCCCATAAAGAATTTCCAAACTCTTCTGGAGCTGTTTCAGCCGCAGGACCACGTGGGGAATTATTCGGGGTGCTATTGCTACTTCCGCTGCTGGTGCTTGCGTCACTTCCGGGAAAGTCTGCACGCCATTCTATCAAAAACAAACCGCACATTGAATATAACAACAAGTTTCTCAAGAGATGACACACCACAGTCTTAAAACTGTAAAATGTGCAACCAGCAAAGAAATTTCGGTTTAAAAAAAGTCATTCCAGAGAAAAAAAAAGCTATTTTCTAAACAAACTGTACGTAAGAAATGCAAAACAATTTGACGATCAGCATGTAGCATTGTAGCTATATCAGCTCAAATTGCATATGAAATTGCAAAGCTACCAGCAAAAATCTACCCTGTGAATTAATATCCATATCTTCAGTTCCAACAGGAATTTTCAAGTGACTTGCAGCTGAATGGCCAGACGGATCGTCGTCGTCACTGCTGCTGCTGTTGCTGCTTCCAGTACTGTCACTACGAGGCCTATATTGAACAAGACCCAATTTAAACTTTGTAAAGTAGCGATAACAGCTAGTTCTGAAATGAAATTGCGCATGCAGCAAGTCAAACAAATAAACTTAATAACTATTAAGAGACCTCACTGAATTTACTAATAAATCTATCTACGAAGAGTTGCTGTGAAACTTGGATACTAAACTCACAGAGGTTTAATGCCCAATGTCACAAGAAACTAAAAAATACATATATAATTGTAGTTTTAATTCTCTGCATACAGTTACAAGTTCAAATTGAGGCTAACGAATTTACATTGCTGATACATATGTAATCGTAAAGCTATGTTTAACGTAGATAAGCCACAAGAAGCAAAGATTAAATTCCAAAAAGTTGATTTCTTTACACGCAGATTGGCCACAACTGACACCGAAGTTATGCAGGAAAACAGCAATTAATATAGACAGGAGACACAAGGTAATTCTTACCGGATATATACAGTTGGCGCACCAGTACCGTATTTGAACGGTGAGTCAACATTAGCATTGTTGGCAATGTCCCATCCGTCATCGCCTACATACAATAAAAGAATCAACGCTATTCAGTCAACTAGTATGAAAATAGGATTGTCCATTAACAATACAAGCTGTCTTTTGTAAATCTGAAATGAAGACATTATTGGCCATACTCGAGAAACCTAATACCGGTGTTACAAATATTTAACAATACGCATTTCCATACTGGAATCCCGACAAGGAAAATTGGATATAAAATACTCCGAATCTGACTTAGCTTAACGAATGGCTTAAAGGGGCAATAAACCCCAAATTTTCACTTTGGCTGAAAAAACTTCAAAAAAATTATGTTTCTGAATGGTGTTTGATTTACATCCAGAAACGCCTTCTTTCAAAAGTTATTGCAGCTTCCCGACCTCCATGGAATGGATAGTCCTCCGAGTTGGTTTCGGCGGCCATTTTATTTTTCATCACTATGGTAACCACGGTCATTTGGTCTAGCTAGCCTTATCAAGCAAAGTACTGAAATACTGTTACTAGGAAAAACTATTAATGTACTTCCGGCACACCCTGACTGGCGTAGGCTCTCTCAAGCAGTGCCTCTTCGTTGACAAACTAATAAGACTGCAAATTCCAAACCGCAAAGTTTAAAAAGAAATTTTGGTCCATATTTACCTATTTTGGAGAGTGTAGCACCATCCTTCTTTTCTACCCTGATCAAAGTACACTGGTACCACCTGCTTAAGGGGAGTTTTCTCAAACAGTGACTGAGTTCGCAGATGATTTATTTTGAATGCACAATTTTGACTGGACCTTAGACTAGACAAAACTTTATTCATTTAACCAGAAAAGCATATTCTTAGATGGAAATTTATTTCTGTTTGAGTTGGATGTGTTAAGCATAAACAGATAAATGGGCCAGCCTAGTCTACATTTTATTATGGTTAATTTTTTGTTGCTATTATTGATAAGCCTAGGCCTATGCTGTGTTAAGTCCTGCCTAAATTTGTAAAATGTTGTTTTTTTATTTATTAGTTTATCACAGAGACATCATAGCCAACTAGTCTAGGCAAAATTCATGATAATCTTTTGATTAATTACACATTTACATTATTTTTCAGCTTTCATGCTGGTTTGCTAATAAAATTTTTCTATAAATTTCGCTGTTATTTGAAACTCCCATTTTCAAACTCTCAAACCCAAGGAGTCTTTGCTGGACAAAATGATACAACCACGCAAAAATTAGATATTTATTCCTAACAACTCTTATTAAAACCACTTTATAAAGAAGAGGACAGAACTGCAGTCTGTGATGCTCGTGTTAAGAGTTTGAGGTAACCTATTGCAAAGCATGCAGCTATAGGATGTGGATTGTGGAAACAATGATTGCATCATTCAGGGATGCTGTGCAAATTTACAGCTGGCTCACAGGAAGGAATGCACGCTTGATGATTTGGAACAGTGCGTGAAAAGCAACAGCATTTACAATATTCATATTCGTTGAAGACTTCTCCAAATAAAATCATTGCTTTCAGTTAGGCTATTGTTCTTTCTTAATACAGTTTTGTGTTTTTGGTCGTGGAATAAAACAAACTCAAACTCGAATGCTTCATGAAAATTTATGTCGCGCATTCATTAACCTGTTAACGTTCTATTCGCGGAATGTTGGCAGCCTAGACCTCCAAAACTTGTGTGGCTACGTTGGCAGATTCCAGACACATAGGCTCCAGCTCAAACGCTGCTATGGGTCCGCCCAAAGGCTAACGCTAGCGTTTTATCTGCCTACATTGTTCATTCATTTTCGGCCATAAACAGACTGCTGCTTCTTGCAATCTGCTCTTAGTTGATATCACGTGACTTTTAGTATGTTGCGGAAATGAATGACGTCATATTCTCAGAGAACTCTCACATTTTTAAAATTCAATATCTTCGGAATTACGCAATCAAAATGCACCGGGTCAACGCGAAAAATTTTCAAAAATTTTTCTCTAACGATTTGTTTCATAAAATAAACAACGCTTCTGACTTTATTGCCCCTTTCATGAAGCAAACAGTATACGTACTTGCGCAGCCTAGTAGCGAGAAAAAAGTTGGTCTACTTACATACACCTATTAAAAACCGAAGCAGAATGCACTTGGCCTTCATGGTTTGTCTTATGATGAGAAAGAACTGCTACCTGGACCAAACAGTCTGGGTGTAGCAGATGTATTAAGGACAGACGGTGTATTACCCCACTTCTTTATTAAGATAAAGGCGCACAGCATGCTTGGACACTAGACATAAAACATCATCGCTTCCTGTCAGTGCTTTGAGGTAGGGGTAAGGGGTTGGATAAGGAATTAAGGGTGTTTTTTTACTGAAAGTAGCCCATCTTACCATTAACCTCCTTACAGCACAAAAAAGGTAAATTTAGTGCACAGGCAACCTAATCCCATAAAGCAATGCAGACCAAAGCTTTCATGTCCAATAAAGATGTTTCCACCACTAACCTTCCTCTCCTGAATCAAAAGTGTCTTTATTAGCATCGTCTTCATCACTACCATCGGCTAAATTAGCAATTCGAGTTCGATAAGTGTCTTGAAGTAAATCTTGATTAAGCTGCAAAACATGAAGCTCTATGAAGAGGCGAAAGCTCAGCTCACAACATTCTTCACAAAATACAAAACATTAACTTTTCCAGACAAAAGCTGGAAAATTTTTTTTTATTTAAACCACTACACAATTTCAGAAACAAGTTTAAACTTGCGTCATTCGGAAAAAACGTTTTATTGAAAGCAGAAACTTACATTATCGGTGTCAGCTTTAATTGTAAAATCAATTGAATTGACCTTGTCAAACCTGCGAAACAAGACGTATCACAAGATAAACCAAATCTGGCAAGTCAGCAAGTTCAGTCATTTTAATAATACATCTTTTAAAAGCCTATGCAGTACGAAGCAAAACCATTGCCAACAAAGAATGCATTTCTTGAATTAATTTCCAAAGCTGCTATTAAGTACAGAAAATCAGGGACTTAATTACTCCAATTATGATACAGCATTACTCTATTTGAAGCTGTAGCAAAGCATTTTCAGGTCGATAGCTGTCAGGATAAAACAATTCAAAATTAAAGGGATCACGCAATTTGCGAAGCCAGCTTGCATTTTCGAACACAGTAATCACATAAACAAAGATAAGCAACAGAGCTGTGAATTATCTATCATATTCAGTCTTATACAAGGACAACTTCACAGTCATGCGACTGCGAAAGCGTAGTCGGGGAATAAATCTGACTGCGCCGAGCACAATCTTGGGGTTGTCCAGGGCGCAAACTTTTTATTTCTACAGTTTATTGTTGTCATACCAGGGAACCCTAATCTCTACAACTAACACAGTAGGTTATTTAATAGACATTTAATGGGTCAGTGAAGCACTTCGACCCTTTATCAGGAATTTTCAGGTTTCACAATGGGATCAAATCAAATCTTTATACTCGCGTTATTACGCCGAAGCGTGTAATGAGAGGTGGAGTCCATCTCCGCAGCTTAGCGCCTGAGCAACTTAACTCTGAAGAAACGCTGCAGCGGTGGCGAGCAGGTGGCCAAGCTACGTCCGATTTTACCGACCCGGGATTTGAACCCCAGACCTACCCCACCGACAGCATTGCCTAACAACTGAGCAAACCGGCCATTACGAAATGGCTGGCATGGTCAGAGATCATTGCATGTCTGTAGCTGCATATGGCGGTGACAAAAATAGGGCTTGGGTAAGTCAATGGATAGATACGAGATCAAAAGGTGTACTCACTTAGCGCCTGCGTCGTCTTGGTCCGCGAAATCTCCGTCTGAGAATCCGAACTGATCAATAAAAGTTGAAGTGATTTGTTGGAGTTGATATTCGGTGAACGCCTGGCAGACGCACAACAATTGCATGGTCTCTCTTAGCAGTGATAATACTTTCGATGCTTTGGGACATTACAACCAAAGTGTTAAAATCCAAACCGTTTTTAGTTTTCACACCCACAGAGTTGAGCTACCCCAATACCAGACTACTCACAGCAAAATTCGAAAAAAATGTACATGCAAAAGTCAGTTTCTAATTGAAAATTTTGATTGGTTTCAACAATGGAATCAAAATTCCCTACAAGAGACACATAGCACCGTTGTGGGCGTGCCAAAGCATTAAAAGTATTTACCACACAAAACAAACGCACACTTTTATCTACCATATACTAAAATTACTAAGAATAAACTAACCTTAAGTGAAAAAAACAAAAATCAGAAGTATTAGCGAAAAAAGTCACAGTTGGAGCTTACTGGCAAGGGGTTAGCCATTATTAGCTCCCAAAACAGCTAATTTCCAATCTTTGATTGAGAAAAAGCCGCCAACTACGAATACGAGTAAATCTACACGAACAACTCTAGTGGATTGAGCAGTGGCCTAGGTCAAGCAGCCTAAGCAAATTGAAAACGAGCAAAGTTTTATATTAAATACCAAAAAATGTGATGAAACGCAGCAATTGTTTAGAAAATCATGAGGGCTTTTACTAGCACAACCGTTGCAGTACACCAACAGTTGAATGCAGGTACGCGATAATTAAAATTGATTGATTGAAAGTTAGGCGGACGAATTAGCAAAGGCGGTAGCGAATGTAACTGACTTGAACCAGGTATTACTAAGAATTGCAAGTAAAATATCACAGCACAAGAAGACTTAGAGTGAAAAGAAAAGATTGTATTCAAAAACTTTAACGTAACTAAGCAAGAACAACAAGGGACAGACTGGAAGAAGTATAACAGATCTGAAGCTAGAACTTAAAAAAGAAAAATGCCCAGCTACAATCAATGGGCCTAAGACACAATGCTTTTAGTTAATAGTCTGGCTGCGGATTGTATAAAAACGGGTTTACAGGTTTTACCGTCATACTAAAGTACTTGCCTTAAAAAGTTATCATAATTTGCGATAAATTAGCAAAAAAATGAAACTGTACCATTGCAATCGTTATCAGTCGCAAGCAAAAGTATTTTGAATCAAGCAAGGCGAATACAGGCGATTTAGGGCCAGCTTTTAAAACGCATTTGATCACGTATTAAGAGCAACGCTATATGCGATAAGCATTTTGTAGTATTGCGCAAAATAGCTATCACGATTTGATTACGTAAGCAGATCTTAAACATTCAAGGAAAATGCTACGTAATATTACTGAAAATTTATGAATCAAATTTTGCGAAAGTTACCAGCACATGAAGAGCAATGTGCAAAGCTAAGGTTTTTAACTATAAAATTTTATTCATAAAAACCATATTTTTTAATCCATCCACCACAAACGCATGATGTTAAATGGCAAGTGTGCATTAAAGCATCTTTTTTCAAACTACCACACATCTAAATCATCCAGCTTTTTTGTGTCTAACTCAAATAGAAAAACGTTATAACATCAGACTTAATCATTTGCAAAGAACGTAAAAATCAGTGAAAAATCAACTCAATCAATGATTAACTATTGGCAAGCAAGCACATACCTGCTGTGCAGAACCTCCACTAAAGGGAATCGTGTTGTAGTCGGTGTCTGTATCATCATCGGACGAGAAGTGCATCGGGTTATGTCCACCGAGTTCCCGGGAATTCTTCTCATTCATTTCTGCCAATGACTCGGTGACGAATTTCTCCCACCTGCCCTGGTCTTCCTCGGGCATTCCTGGAAATGATAAGAGTTAAAAACCAACTTGCTACCATGAAGATAAGAGCCTAAGGGGTAATTTGCTGTTGCAATTAGTGGGACGAAAAACGAAATTAGAGGAACATGAAAACTCACAGAAGATAGCTGAACACAATGAGAAAACGCTGAGCTTAACTACCCTGCAAGAGAAACCAAAAAGACAATTAACACATTTTTAGCAAACTTTGTTCCGAAGCATTAATATGATAAAATCTTGTTTTTCATTGAATCTTAATCAAATAAACATCAAATTTAAGTAAAAATAGTTCAGCCGAAAACCGCTTATATCGTTTTTAGTGAACTTGAATAATTGTATATTGATTAATGAGCAAGATGAAACACTACTCACGTGACGGCTTATCACAAAACAAATAGTATACGCAAAGTATTGTCTGTTTGACAAAATCCAGCCAACAAGCACAGGAAGTTAATGCAAAATCAAAGCGAATAAAGTCAAATAATCAAGTACCTTCAATAAACTGTCGGATTCGTTCAGCATTAGTTCCCTTCTCCATATTTTCCATAATTTGATTAGTAATAATCGTTAAATGACCCATGTTTCCTTTGCGATGTCCACCGGCTTCAGTTTCATGAATTTTATTGTCTTCCCAAGCTTCTAATATTCTTTGGATTAACCTGCAGTCTTCAAAAAGCTAAAAAAAAAAACAGTTGTTATGAAATATGTTATCGCTGCAAGTTTGCACATACAGCACAAGATGCATAATTAAGCGGTTATTTGAACCAGTGATTGTACTTGGTGTAACGACCCCTGGAAGCATCTTCGTGAACCTTTCTGGAGGGGTTATGAACCCCCGTTAAAATGCTTTCAATCAGAAAATACGATTCACGCAAACGACATTGCAGCCATATTAATAACAGTGACAAGAACCGAATTCAGCCTTGTCTTCATCCCTAGTTTTACCTCTTGCAAAATTCATAGCGTCTTTATAACACCATGGATAAATGGTCTCTCATCATCGACAAACTCAATACACTTTGTTGGACAACCTCATGCAATATTCCTTAGGAAGCCCAAGATGCCATGCATCACAAAGAAGGACTTCAAACTTACATGAGTTAAAAGAGGAGCAACTTTTCGAGGATTTTCAAGATCATCCTCTTCTTTTTTCTGCTCGTCAGAAGCAGCTTGTTCGCCTTCGGAAGTATAAGTCGGAGCGCGCGATGTGGTAATAGTAACGGCGTTGTTTAGCACAGTTTGAATACACTGTACCACTTGAGTGTGAAGAAAATTGTTGTATTCGTAACGGAAAAACAAATCCTAAAAAGAATTCAAAAAACTAACTTTTTTGTTTGAAACTTTTCAGGCTTACTATTGGGCAAAGAACGAGCCGAAATAATGCTAGTTAATCATTAAACTCAAGCTCAGGTCAACTTTAAGGCCGAGTTATTATGAAAAGACGGACAAAGGTCAATGAAATACACACATTAAACGAATAAAAATTGAAAGCAGCGTTACATCATCCATTATAGTGTTCCAAAATAAAACCAATAGAGAAAACTTACTGCATCGAGCAAAAACTCAAGCCATAAAACATTTGCTATTACGGTGTAAGAGATTGGTTTTTAATGCACACTAATAAGGTATTTGTCTACAGTCAGTCAGTAGCAATTTATTTAGTTGATGTCTTAAAAGAAAACAAACACAAGTTAGGGCAACACAAGGGACAAGTAAAAAAGTTCAATATACAACCATTTTCAAAGCTATAAAAAATTCTTTTGCAAAAATGCAGATATTAGCACGCATGTGCACACACCATATTCAAACAAAAATTTTGAAACGAAAACTTACCAGTAGAATGTTGAAAATTTGTAATTCCGACAATTGTACATTTATATTATGTGTGTTGGTAATTAAAATAGCAGAGAGCAGCTTGCCTACATGCAATCGCGTGTTACCAAGTGGAGGGTTAAGTTCTCCAAACGTACAGTGCATTGGTTCTCTCTGAAAACATTTTTTACAGATGAAATTAATTCTTATTAACCCATCCTCGGCTAAAACTGATGCTTTTTTCAAATTTCTTATTTTCTTCAGCAAATCACAGTACAAACTAAGCAAAGAACAACTCTGACGGAATTTTTCGGTTCCTGCCGCAGTTATATACGCTCGGCTTTGACTGAACTTGCTTGGTTTTACATTAAAAAAGAATGAAATGATTCGCATTAGATTATAAGCGCGAAATCATCCTAGGAGAGCGCTAACTTTAAAGCCTGGCAATGTTGCTTCTGCTACACCCACAGTTACCATGATGAACTGGATTCCAGTGGGTGAATTAAGTTAACCTTAATTTTTGAGAAGTACGCCTGATTGCAGTGACACTTTTGAATTACTTACCCGAGGTGGTGACTCCAAGAGTTTGTGGAAATCACCAAGATGATCACTGAGTCCATGAAGAGTTTTAGACACTCCAGATGCAAGTCTTTCAACATCTAGCTGTGTTAGCTCTGGTGCCATTTCCGGAAATCTAAAAAAAAAAAAACTACATGAAACGAAACTGTTCGTGAAATCAAAATCTTGAATTATTACCCACCGATTAAACATTGCAAAGACAACGTCAAAAATTGACTTCTACAGATTATATGCGCAATACCCAAACAGAACAAAAAATTTCATTGAAGATAGGCATCTTTTTTATGACTTTACGATGTAAATCTTTATCAAATTACCCAAACGGTGCTGGCCTTCTTATTTCGAGCAGAGCAAGAAGTACGCTGATTCCATTCACAATCACCGACTCGTTTATATCTTTTTGAAACATATGCTGCAGTAAAAGCTGAACGGTTTCTTTTCTGTAAAAAACATTGAAGCACTTTTAATAGCTTACAACTTTGCAATGCCCATAGCCAGCACTGTGCACTTGAACGTAGATAACTTCAGTAATACCGCGCCTCAGGCAACCCTGTGTGCGATTGGATCAACACAGCAATTGAAGTTCAGGACTAGGAATACAACTTAACCGCCATGCCATTGGGTCAAATTAAACAGTTTTAAACTTTAATTCTGTAGGTTTTACACCAGGTTGGACAGCTGAAAACATTAACTCAAGAGATATTAATCAGTTTATTTTACTTTTTGTAGTTTCAAAAAGCTTGATTTACCACAAGTAATTTTCGAACTCTGACTCTATATCAACATTATGCGTAGCATCCTACCGCAAAATATTGAAATAATACCATATCTTATCACGTCTTCAATTCTAAACTTTGACAAACACAGTTTTGCATGAGTCTTCGCCTCTCCATTAAAATCTTCCTCTCTCGATTCTGTTCAATTATTAGAAAGGTTACTTACTTTTCCAAAGTGCTTAAAAGTGGATCTTCTTGCGCTGACTCTTGCAGAGTGTACATGTGTTCTCTACTTAAGCGGATTATATCACACAGAGACTGAGCACTGTTGCAGTGAAAATCTTCATCAATTGTTGGATCAATGAGACCAATCAGTCTTTCAACAAGTTTATTTTCGTTCAACCACTAATAAAAATATATATAAAGGTTACTTTACTTTAAAAGTAAAGGAATGAAGATGCATTTGGTCATTAAGAGCAATTGCATTACAAAAACCATTGAAGAAATAGTAATAACGTTATGCCAATTAAATAAAGTACTACACTGGCGAATTTTCGACCATTTAAGTATAATACTTTACACTAACTATGTTGTAAGTCATGTTTACCTGAGCGTTGAACCACATCAACTTCAGCGTGCTGTGAAGTAGTTTGAATTAGCACTTTAAATAATTATAATATACAAGACCATGATGCCCAAAACAGTCCTAAGGAAATAGAAAGGCCAATCAATTTAAGATTAATAGTCCATGGTCGACCCCATTTACAAAGTTTAGTTGTCAATATTAAACAATGATATTCTTAGTACACCTAGGGATAACAGTGCACTGTAGTTTAAACCCAAAAACACGAGAGAATCAACGACACAAACTAGTATGCACTAACAGAAAGTATTTGAGCTCTTAGGTCCTCAGCTTCGACGCAAGTAACAAGTCGCAATAGGAGATCCATAATTGCAGAAGTTCCTATGTGTTTCAGCACACTGCCAAGAAAATCTTGTTTCGACTTGATATAGTCAAGGGTCTAAAAATATAAAAAAGGTAGTGTGACAAAAATAGGCAACATCAAAAATTTTGATCGTTGATAATTGTTCTTCGTTAATGATTTTAAGAACTAAATCAAACTCAGCCACAATTCATACATAATGCTTTCAAAACTCTCCACTAAAGCAATTGCATGAACTACCCTTGCTATTACTGCAGGTTTTAAAACTCTGCGATTTTGTAAAAGAGTAGATTTTTTTAATTACTGGTACTACCGGAACTAAAAACGAAGCATTGCAGCTTAATATTCAAACGTGAGACTTGAAAGCACTACAGTATAATGCCAAACAATAAAATAACCATAAAGTGCAACTCACAAAACTTAGATCACTCAAATGAAACTTAAACATATTTACCGGTTTAGGTTTTCGAGTAAGTAAAATACCAACAACTTTGGAGAAAAAACTGGCTAACAATGGATTTAGAGTGGAATCATTATCCAGGAATGAAAAAAGTTTTTCGCGCAAATTCTGTAAAAATATTGATTATTTTAAACAACTGACGCATGTAAGGAGACAGTTAGTTAGTTAGTAGCATATTTATCCTCTTATCACGAGAAAGCGATCAGAGCGCTATACGAGCTCGCTTAGGAGTTGCCAGCCATCTGTCTACCACACCAAGATGGGGAAATCCCGCTACGTGCCTTTCCCAACGGCACAACAAGTAAACTTGCCAGCTTGTTCTCCACATTGTCCCTTTAATGCCGAGTGTCAAGCAGGGAAGCTGTGAATATCAATTTTAAAGTCATTGGTTTGACCCGACTCGGAATCAAACCCGAGTCTACAGCTCAAGAGACATTGGCCATCTGAGATATTCCATCATTTCTGATAATGCTTTTTTGAAACATACAAGGGATAACATTGAATATGTAATCAGATGCAAACACCAAACGTTGCAGACCAATTTTATTAATTACGCTGTCCAGTGTCTGCGTACCCCACTTTTGTAACCCGAAAATCAATTAGTTTTCTGAATGGCAAATGTTTTTTCCAGGGTGGACGCACGAGCTTTATTTAATCAAGATGTTGAAATTTGACAATGGTGTAAGAATATCACGTTTTTTTGACCAATTAAAAGATAAACATGTAAATAGGAAAAATATGGGTATTGAAACATTGGCAAGACAAGCTAATTTAAGAGCAATTTGCTTTTTAGATAGCTAACTCAGGGGTTGAAAGCACTGAGGCAAACCATGGCAGACCAACAAGAAATTAAATGGTAAGAATAACATCAAAAAGATTCTAATATTTAGGTACCATACTGCATTTAAATTGTTTATACGACTACCTCAGTATCACCCATCATGTCATTAATTTGCGGAACATCTGATGTTAGAAGCTCGCATGCAATGTTTGGATACTTGTATTTCACAGCATCATCTGCATCACTTGATGGATCGGTGATGATCAAAGACACTAACTCCTCCATTATATCAAGTTGACACAAACTACAAAAAACAAGTTAATGCAATGAGCTTGAATAGATAATTAAAAACCAAAAAAGCAACTCGCTAACTACACTTAAAATTAAAACTTCACTCAACGTTAGTAATGTAGCGATGCCGGTTTTTACCGAGGAGACCGATGCCGATGTATCGGCTTTTCTCAACATTGGCCGATGTTACTGACTTTCATGACCTTTCACAAAATTAACAATTTACGTTTTAAGCAAATAAAGACACACTAATAGTCTATAATATGATTTTGTCTAGATTTGGCTATGAAGAGTTCATAAGAGGCTTTCTCTTTATAATACACTTTATTCGCATGACAATAAATGACTATGTATGTTCTAGCTTTAGAACGCGCGCTTTACGCAATGCAAAGTTGATATTTAAATGTCTGCTACCCCTGTTTTACCGTGCAAGTAAAATTCGCGCAGTTGCAACCTTACTTTACCGTTTTGATCAGTGTTATTGTGCATGGCCGAAATGTAAATCAATTAAAGCAATGCACGCAACCTCGAACTTCATAGCCCGCTTTAACGTTTTGATTAAATCCGCTTCCAGGTTTAAACAGGAAATAATACATAGATCCAAGCGATTTTGTCATAAACTTTAACTTCTGTAAGGTCTGTCACTTAAATTCCGGCAGACGTTACTCTTATCATTGCAGCTTTAATTTTACTTCAAAAAAGACAACCGCTCTTCTCGTGTGCAACACATATAAAGGCATATTTTCTTTGTTAGTTTTACCCTCTTCTACCAGACGCTGGGTGGAATAGCCCCTTTTAAATTTTTTTATAGTTGGTGTAACACCCGATTACTTATGGATCACTGCTTTCAAATGCAGAAAAAATTTGCAAATCCTCACGCTTTCAAAGCCAAAAATGCAATGACTTGACTTTACAGATCATTACGGCTAGGAAAACCAAATTAGTGATATGGGTTAGGTTAGTCTAGTACCGGCAGCTTTGGCAAGTAGTCTCACCTTAGGGTTAGGTTTGGGTTACCCTAACCTAATGCTTAGGGTAGGGACCTAGGATAACCTCCCACTTAGGGTTAGCGTAACCCTAACCTAACCCTAAGGTGAGATTACTTGCCGAAGCTGCCGGTACTAGACTAACCTAATCCGTATCACTAATTTGGCTTTCAAAGCCCAAACGAGCATCTGTAAAGTTAGAAAGTTATTACTTTTTTGACTTTAAAAGCGGGAGAATTTGCAGATTTTTTCTGTACTTAAAAATGGCGATCCATATGCAATCGGGTATAATCGCATATTTCTCTGGTAGTATTATTGCTATGTTGTTTTGTTCTGCATATTGATCCTCTTATCACGAGAAAGCAATCAAAGCGCTATACGAGCTCGCTTAGGAGTTGCCAGCCATCCGTCTACAACACCAAGATGGGGAAATCCCGCTAAGTGCTTTTACCAACGGCACAACAAATAAACTTCCCGGCTTGTTCTCCACACTGTCCTTCTAATGCTGAGCGTCAAGCAGGGAAGCTGTGAATATCAAATTTAAAGTCATTGGTTTGACCTGACTCAGAATCAAACTCTTGAGTCTACAGCTCAAGAGACAGACGCTCTATACCACTCGGCCATCTGAGCTGTTAAATGTTGCTGGAAAGATTTGATTAGCTGCTACAAAATCAGCCGACAACGTCTACGCTTTTTGTTTGTAGTTTGAGGTGACAATTTTTAATGCGGTGATTCACAATCGCTTATCCGTGCAGCATAAATGCCGTTTTCTACAAATAAAGAAAAAACAATAAACAAAATTAGACACACAAATTTCAAATCTCGGAAGGAAAATACTTACTGACTTTTAGTGCAGTACTAGGCTGCAGTGCACAACAATTACCAGCCCGAACTGAATTAATTTAAAAACTTGTTCTTGCTGAGATAGAATACACATGAGAAATAAATACCCCAAATAGATAAAAATTTAGAATTAGTAATAGCTTTGCAGCTACAACAATAAGATTTGAACGCAACTACATCGCACTTGACACATATGCAGACCGACCCGGCGAACTATCATTATGTAAGTTAGATTTATGTTAAACAATCATTTGGTTAACACTATAAACGAAAAACAAGAAATTACAATAAAATTAAAAAAGCGTTGAGAAATGTTATTCTGTTGATTAAATCATCATTTGAGAATTAGAACTTTGTATCAACGCCGAGGCAATTCAATTTTATTAATGGCCGATCAAAGGGCAAGTCCGACTTTGTGAAAAACTTTCTATGTGTGCGGTCGCGTGCTTGCAGTTTCGGGTGCAATATAGTTACTTGACATTGGCCGATGCATCGGCTTAAAATTATCGATGCCGATGCATCGGTGAAACTGCCGATACATTGGTTTTTCCCATGTTGACCATCAGCATTAGTACATCCCTACTCAACATCCACTCATGCAGAATAAAAAAAGTGTCTATTTTGCCATTAACAGCAAAATAGTGATTGGCTAATTTTTTCAAAATCAGTCATGAGTATAGACGCAAGCCAATCAACAGTCACGTGTACAGAGGCTTCGCTACCCAGACTCCCCCAACGGATGCTTTGCTTTTGTACGTCCAGAGTCTTGATTTTATGGAGGGAAGAGATTCGTACAGTATTTTACAAAATTCAGTATGTGGTGACTGGAGAGTCAAAATAACTGTCTTCTAAGTCTTACTTCGCTCACAAACCTTTTTTCACATGCAAACGGATTTCAAGTGAAAAGCTGCAAATGCCAATAGCATAACTTTTCTGCATTAAAAATGTCTACATAGCTGCACTTTTGAAACTACTCCAATCTAAATATTTTTTCATACCTATGATCCTCCGCATGTACAACTGCAACCGGGGGTCTGGGGGCAGAGCCCCCAGCGATCAACAGATTTTTACGATTTTCACATATAAAAGCATTCGTTTTAGCAGATTTTTTATGAAAAAGGACATTACCGGTACCTGCAATGAGTGCAGTCACTACAGAAAATGCAAAAATATTTTAGTAGTTCATGTCTAAAAGCAGGAACTGAGCTACGGTGAGTGAAAAGAGGCTGCAACCACTGTTATTTTAAGAAATTGTAGACTCACAGCTAGGTTTTAGCAGCTAATTATAGGGTCAAGAGGGGGGGCCATGGCACTGTGCCCCTCCCCCTTGCATGCACTTATGCTGCTACCACACCGCAATGGAGGCTGCCATGGCGCAGCTGTTAAGAGTATGTTTGAACCAATACTATAACCGCATAACAGATCATTAAGCTTGTGTCACAGTCACATAGAAAAGCGCATGCTGCGTGCTTAGGAACCCTCCATCGTACACCTATGATGGCAAACCAAGTAGGCTACTATTAATTTAATTACATAATTTTGATTATATTTTTTAGCAATGCGATTTCCTAAATCCAGCCCAGTCGACGGTGCTGCAAAATGAATAGTTACAGGTATGTGCAAGCCATTACAAATTATATCAATTAGTTTCACATAAACAACCTGAATATAGATTGTGCACCCCCAACCCCCTCCCACACACCCCTAAATTGTCTCAACAGATTTAAACGATTCAAAAAATTGACTTTTTTGGCAACAAAATCAGCAAAATTCGCCGAAAAGCGGAAGATTTGCATCACTGTTCAGATGGCCGAGTGGTAAGAGCATTTGCCACAGGAGCTGGAGACTTGGGTTTGATTCCAAGTCAAGTCAAACCAATGACTTTAAAATTGATATTCACAGCTTCCCTGCTTGACGCTCAGCATTAAAGGGACGATGTGAAAAACAAGCCGGCAAGTTTACTTGTTGTGCAGTTGGCAAAGCAGATGGCTGGCAACTCTTAAACAAGCTTTCGTAGCGCATTGACTGCTTTCTTGTGATAGGAGGATAAATATGCAATTATATAAATACTAAAAAATGCTGTAAGTCGCATCACAGCAGCACAATATAGCTCAATCTTTATACAGTCTGCTCAAAAAAAATTAGAAAACAACAACTTTACAACAAGAAGGAAAAAGCTTGCAATACCAATTCATTTTGGTAACAGATGGTGAATAAAATATGAAATGTTTGCAATAAACCACGTAAAATAAAGGTCAAACAACAAGTATTAAGGTGTATGGTATCATCTAAAATAACACCAGTATTCATGTTTAGCAAATTTGAACACCAAAAATTTCCACTTACAATTTAACAAGTTTTGTATTTTGACCCTTGCATTCTTGAAGAATATCGTCATCATCCATTAGATCTCGAAGTGTCACATCTTCTCTGTCTAATATACTATCTATATTTGATGTTGTGGCAAACTTCCAAAACATGATTTAATCTCATTAAATAATTCTTACGAACTACAATATCTTTCATAAAACTTAAACATGTGGATAGTTCTAATATAATAACAAAAATCATAACTTTCATATTAAAAAATGGCAGTGGCTATTTGTACTGGCTCGTACAAATACGTGCTTGGTTTATTTTGTTATGCGTTACCGCTTCACGCCAACCCTGATTCAGAGAGCATGATAAAGTGTCGTAATAAAATTAACGAAGTCCTATTTGTATGGGTCCGTAAGAATAGCCACATAGTGCGAAAATGCTGTGCCAGTGAACCAAAAAAGTACCAGGTACGATAAATTTCCAAAACCGCACTAGACCTGTAAACCAATCAACAGTACCGGTGCAGGTCCAACTAAACACCGCAAAGGACCTTAAATTGATGTACTAAACACTGCAAAGTGCGACAAAGGACCCTAAAATCCTAACCCTAGCCCTAACCTAACCCTAGCCTAATCTAACCCTAATTTATACAAAGTTCTTTGTCGTTCTTTGTGTTTGTTATGGAATGATTCCAAGTCCTTCGTTGGTCTTTGCAGTGTTTAGGCTAGAAGATCAATTTAAGGTCCTTTGTCGTTCTTTGTGATGTTTAGTACATCAATTTGAGGTCCTTTGTTCTCCTTAGTGGTGTTTCAGTCCTTTGCGGTGTTTAGTAGGACTAGTACCAGTACCCTAGTATCACACTGAGTAGGCCTAGGCCTAAATTTTGTTAATATGCAGAATACATGGTAAACTGTTTAAACTACCGTACCATACGTTACCAAAACCAATGGCAATAACTGCCCCAATTTTTTAGCATCATTGCTACCGGTAGCTTTTTTGAGATTATTGCATTTTTCAACATAACTTTTAACCCTAATCCCATACCGGTACTATTCCATCTGTTATGTAACTGTCATATTCTTACTACCAGCTACGGTACTTAGTACTATTACTGCCAAAGATTACTGGTACTCTGTAGTATTGGTGACATCACCAATCACACACACATGACTCCAATATCACATAACTGTACGATAGTTCGACAATATGGTGCATTAGCATTTTGAGCGTATATTTAACCCAGTCATGCGCTGCAACTGTTGAACACAGAACAGTCCAAACTCTACTATGGTAGTATACTGATATTATACTGTTAAATCTAGGCTACTAAATCTTGCACAATGCATGTCTGGTAATGCTTTGCAACTGTTGCAAATAAATAAATAAATAAATAACTGAGGATATTTTCAAATTATATTGAACTGAAAATTCAACAGTAATTGAGGGAGACTGCGAAGTGAGCTTGCGCTCTTCGAGTCAGCAGCCACCCGTTATATATGTCAAATGCGATCGGCTCCAGCCGCGAATCGAACCCGCAAGGGATATTAACATTGTTATGCTACGTTGTCACAATTGCAACTGCCTATACAGACAGCAGATTGTCTACACTACCTAGGTACACTAACATTTTAATCAAGCCAAGACGTTTGAGGGCTATGCTAGTAAATTGCCATCAAGAAAACTTACCGGCAGGTAGGCCGGTACGATACCGGTACTGGCATATGAGTAGCAATTGAGTTTTTTGCGTTAAAATCAAAAATGTATTTGCTAACACCGGCTACTATGCCTCGCTCCTAAATTCAAAATCTCTTGCGTTATTTTATGCGCAAACTTAACCTACTTGAACTCCATAAACAGTAAGCATACCCTTAAGGCCATATAGGACATACAAGACAACTTCGTAGGAAATGACAAACCATACCCACAATGCACAAAAGTTCAAAGTTCAAACAATAGACTGTGCAACGACTTTTATTAAACAAAAGAAAAGTAAAGGAGTTGGAGCTTTCATTATCATTTATCCACTCGTTAAAATTTTCATCATGTTTTGTCTCTGCATTTGCGTAAATAATCGTTTAAGGACTTTTAACGAATACATATTTATTCTAGGGAGTTCAGAAACATGCTCTCCAGAAAAAATTGTTGAAGGTTGTAGAGTTATTTGCTATTTTAATACTTTTTAAACTATGTTTACACAATTTTGTTTGAATTTTTTGCTCCACATTCTGACTTTTTTGAAATGTGTTCTTTGTGTTTAGTAACTAGTAGCATAAAATTTATCCTCCTACCACGAGAAAGGGATCAAAGTGCTATAACGAGCTCGGATCGCTTAGGAGTTGCCGGCCATCTGCGTTAGAGAATGGGCGAATAGTAATCATTCGTTAAAAAGTAACGATTAACAAGAAGTAACTGATAGTAACAGATTTGTTTTTTCAAAATATCGATTCCAAATTGTATTTGTTTGTTATCTACAATACAAGTATGTTATCTACAAGGCAGCTCAGATGGCCGAGTGGTATAGAGCGTCTGTCTTTTGATCTGTAGACTCGGATTTGATTCCGAGTCGGGTCAAACCAATGACTTTAAAATTGATATTCACAGCTTCCCTGCCTGACGCTCAGCATTAAAGGGACAATGTGGAGAACAAGCCGGCAAATAGTGGTGTTGATCCTGGGGGGGATGGGGGGGCGCGTCCCCCCAACATTTCGGCTGCATCCCCCCCAACATTTGGCGTCGGCCGTTGGTGCAATATTGTTTCGAAACAGGTACCAGAGAATTTTCACTACCAAGAAGTACCAAATGGGGTCAAATTGGCCCTTCCTTTTTTTGACGCTTTTTACATTTTTGTGAATTTTAATTAACTCAATCGTAGACTTAATGGACACAGGCAGTCATTATTTCACGAATAAAGCAGACTTAGGTTCGGTGGTTCGATTCCTTAGCGAGTCACATTTCAGAAATTTTTGAAAAGCTTTAAAAGTTAATTATATTCACAGCCACAAAAATATGACACAACACATCATAGCAATATCTATTCGCAGCAACTGTTGCAATAAATTAGTTTCTCTTGTTTTCCAATGCATTTACCACAAACGAGCTTGAGCAACTGCTACATAATTCACGCGTTTTGTTCGTGCACCCCTTGCTTTGGCAGTGTTTCCGTTTGCAGGTTTTCTGAATGCTGGTACTGCTGTTAGTGCGACTGGACTGATGTGAGCTAGCTTTTCTTTCATGAACAAACTTCGAACCAAGTTCTTCGGATAACTGCAAAAGGTATCTCCTCCGTGAAATTTTTGATCCAGTAACCAACTTGTATAAAATGTGGGCATTGATTGCAGCCAAATCTAATATATTGTAAAAAAATTGCACAGGCCACCTGCGAGAAGCTGCATTTACAGTGTATTTTCTGGCCATTTGGTCTACCACATCGACTCCAAATTTTGTGGAGTTATAAAATTTTACCGTTTTAGGCTTAGCTTTTCGGTCGTCACCAATATCTAACGTTTTTTGTTGGTTTGGCTTGATAAACAGTCAAGGTGCAACCATCATGTTCGAAAACTTTTGTTGCATATAAATCCTCCCTCATTTTTTTGATTTCTTGCGGAATCGCTTTTCGGATACGATTTACAGTTCCGACAAGGCTGAGTCCCTGCTGTTTCAAAGTTTTAGCGAGATTTATTGACGTAAAAAAATTATCTGTTGTCACGTTTCGACCCGTCTTTTTGTAAGGCTCAATTAGTCGCAAAACAACGTGTTCACCTAATGTTACTCCTGCCGGCCGTGAATCATCTTTTCCCAAATAAGGAAAGCTCTGGAGCATATACTTTGTTTGCCCATCAGCGGCCATCCAAAATTTGATGCCAAATTTATCGGGCTTATTTGGCATGTATTGCGTGAATCTGCATCGGGCTTTGGTAAGAAAAAGTTGCTCATCCACGGTGATATTGGTGCCCGGTCTGTAATGCCTAAGACAATTTCCGACAAAGCTATGCCAAATAGTGGATATTAGAGCCAGTTTATCGGTAGCTTGTCTATGTGATCGTGTTTGTTTGTAATCAAAGCGAAGAAATCTCATTATTTCAATGAATCTGTTTCGCGCCATCGTTTCAGAAATAATTGGAATTCCCCACAACTTATTCCACAATTCATGTACTTTGATCTTAGTAGCCTTGTGAGCTCCCCGTGCATAAACAATTGATAAAAATGCATCTAGTTCATGCAACGATATGCGCCAATCGTTTGTTTGTAGAACTCTTCGAGCTTCTTCTTCGGTACATCTTTGTATATGACGTAACATGCTTTCATCAATGAACAGATCCCATGCACTGCGAAAAGATTGTTTGATAATACTACGATGCGCTTGAGCAGACGGCCCAGGAGCTTCTCTGATAACGTTATGGCAAGATCGTCTTCCAGAATTGTTTTGATTAGAGTCCAAAAGATCCCAAGTAACTCCTGCTGAGGTTGCATAGCTTGTTATATTATTTTGATGATCTCCATTTGTTTCTGAGTCTGTTTCGGTATCTTCAAGATCCGAAATCTCAAGAGTTTGTCGATTCTGAAACTAGCGATTCATTATCAGATGAAGATTCACTCTCTGAATCTCCACAGTTATCTTTATGCAATTCAACATCTGGATCGAATTCAATATCTCTTTCTGCATCAGAATCATCTTCAAGGATGCTTCGTAACAACTCCAAAATTGTTAGAGCAGCACGTCGTTTTTTATCTGTCATTGACTTGGTATGGAATCAGGTACAGCAGTAATGGATTGACCTAGTTCTATGTCCTAAAAATTACACCTAAAATGCGGGTAGTTAAGCATTGTACTTTCAACCACAAAATTATCACCAATACAACGTACAAGGATCTTGCAGCTGTTGAAAATTACTTTCTCGTGCTAGTATTACTGATTAGTTTGGTTTGCACTATCACAATTTCTGCAGCTGTTGTAGTCACTCTGAATATACTTGCTGCTGCTGAGCTGACCATTGCTAATAACGACTAACAACGATAAATGGAGTGAAGTATACGTTATATTCAAGTTACAAAAAACAAAAAACCTTGCATAGCTCATAAAAAATCGCAACATCACTTTTCCGTGAGAAAATTGCATGACTTGACAGAGTGTATCGATTTTTTGTTGAAATACAAACAGCATTTGCTAATACAATGGAAGCGCAAATTATTTGGACTCTTTTGTTTTTACAAATGTACTTTATTTACATTGCGAACAATCAAAGCTCACACCTAAACAAAAACAATAGGCTTTTGCAAATATCGTGGCGGTAGAATCATTTCAACAACTCTGTCTGGTCAAAAACGTTGATTGAAAGACTGCTTTTACCATTGTACATGTAGAAGCCATAGAAAGCCACATGGGTCAAAATGACCCTTGCTGGTACTTCTAGATATATCACTTGATATAAGCTAATTAAATTTTTTTTTTTCTTAAAGTGTCATTAGCATGTTCAGCTACTATATTTAGGAAAAGTCAGGTAATTTCACGTCTCTATTGAAATCCACGTTGGAAATCTACGCAAATATCTTGAAGCTACGGGTCAAAATGACCCCAATGGTACTTCTAGTGCATCTAATCATTACTTCTAGTGCTTTCGTAAACGTTAAATCGTTAATAGAACACAAACAATGTGATTTCATTTCGGGCGATTGTGCATTACTCAATCAATCTGCATTACGCAAATGTACTTCGAGCAGCATCCCCCCCAATGTTCAAAATTGACAAAAAATAGGTAAAATAAGCAAATCATCCCCCCCAACGCTCAACATGGATCGGCACCACTGCCGGCAAGTTTACTTGTTGTGCCGTTGGGAAAGGCACGTAGCGGGATTTCCCCCTCTTATTAGAGTGGTAGACAAATTGCTAGCAACTCCTAAGCGAGCTCGTATAGCGCTCTGATCGCTTTCTCGTGATAGGAGGATAAACATGTAACTAACTAACTAATAAGCATAGGTGGGCAGTACCGCGGTACTTTAATCGTTTAACTTTAGTACGGCAGTACTTTAGTACCGTCGTACTGTATCGCGGTACTTATTTAGTACCGGTACCATCGGTACTGTGGAAAAAAGTACCGGTACCGCAGTGCCGGTACTTTTACTTCTTAATTTTTAGGCGGTACTCGGTACTTCTGCAAAATCTTTTATAATATAAAACGAGAAGTCTGCACAACTACACCTTCCGCAGCAATCGTTTAAAGATTTGTTTTTAAAATACAATACCACCATCCCTTCAAGCGCGGTGTTGCGTTCACCAACACACACACACGTTGTATCGGCTATTGGCAAGAACACTGATCCTATCTGACATAAGTTCAGCGGATGTCAACTGCTAACCACTCAGCAATAAGTTAATTTTGAATCAATCTATTGCTAGGCCAACAAAGTAGTAGGCGATTCAGTTAGCAAGCATACGATACGACACGTTACACTACGTTAAAACACCTTACTCACTTCACTGAAAAACAAGAAAACAAACCGAAAAAATAATAGGCTTAGGCCTACCAGCAGTAAAACAGACAAACTGTCTTAATTACAGGCTCCTCAGTCCTCATAATTTCAAATTCAACATACACAGACTAACCTTAACCTACACCTACCTCGGCGATCAATTACTAAACACAAACACTCTAACTTAGCTTTAACAAACAATAAACAAAGGAAATATCTGCTCCAAATTCTGTCACATGGCCTCGAAAACTCCATAATTTACAGAACAAAGAAAAAAGCTAATTACGTCATACAGGGTTGCCAAAATTAGTACGATAATAGCAAAAGCGGATTTAAACAATTCCGCATTACACAAAGTGTAGCGCTAACACAGCCGGCCCAATGCGAGTTAACACCATAAGCAAGTTACGAGCATTTAAAAAGGGAAAGCGCTACTAAAAGAGCAACACAGTAAGCAAAGACAAGTGACAAACACAAGTACCATCAATCAACTATTTTCTCTGGCAACATGATCTCAAAGGGCAGGTTAACAATCGTCAAATTATCAGAATAAGATTACACATTACACAAAAATACAGCACATGAACATGAAAATTCAATGCAATTAGAAATAAATCACATCCCAAGGTTCATGATAAATAGATAAATTCAGGGCATGACACGATCGTAAGTTACACTTTAATAAGCCATACATTAGCTTCATAGTGAATAGCAGTAGCACAATTACTTCAAGTTTAAAATACAGTCAGTATAAGTTAGACCTACAAGAAAAACCTGATGAATTACCATACGCAATCGCGTTAACGTAGATCATCGATCCCACAGAATAAAGGAGGTAAACATGAATTAGCACGCAGTTACAAAAAACTTGAAACATTCATCGATATCAAAGGTAAGATGAGACTATTATGCCGTCTGTAACAGTAGATACTCGCATGCCATATACGACGAACCGCAAACGATAAGCAATACACTGATGATAGTCCTGCGCAAACTAAAAAATATATAAGCTTACAGTTTACACAAAATCGTGAACGAAAAAGAAAGAAATCGTGCAGAAAAGATGCCAATACTCAGCTGAGTACAATACACAAAAAATTAATCAAAGCTCACACATTTAGGAGACACTCAGTAAATCAACAGATTCGTCAAGATCACCTTCGAGTAAACACAACTTCCTCACGTCGCGATCATATGTTTTCCCGCTGGCATCGCGAACAGACACTCTACGTACTTGTCCAAATTTGTCCGGAAAAACATCAACCACAATGGCCTTTTCATATGACCAACGCAGCATAGCATCACCGCCATGCACTAAAACAAAATCACCAATTTTGAAATTACGTTGCGGCTGTCATGCAAAGAGATCGAATGTAATGCTTCACAGTTCGTTTGCCCCCCATAATATGGTAAGTTTTCATTAATTCATTCGCAACATAATTGTTCGCAAAATGCCCACACTTACGATGTGTCTCAAGTACAATAAGACCAGTCAAATGATGACGTCTCGGTAGCACCACAGGGTGCTTGACATTGTGGGGCAATTCCGAGCGTTGCAAGCGCCCGCCAACTCTGACAACGCCATCATTATCAACAAATGGACAGTAAGTTAGCAGTGGTCGAAAGTTGTTTCCCCTTTTATCACGCTTATCGGGTTCAGCAGGAGCAGTCTTTCCAACAATTATGTTCAAGACACCAGCTAATTCCGCTCTTTGAGCAATACGAATCAAGTTTGTAAGAGCTATTTCATATTCACTAGCAGTTATAGGACCAGCATCTACAGTCACAGCCTTCTCAGGACTAATGCGATTAAACAAAATTTGTCTCACACGTAGCCACCTTGCGGTAGCTCGAACAAGGCGAGGTAAAGAACTGTAATGTGCAATAAGCCGGTCAGATAAAATATCACTTTCTATCGTGTTCGAAGCAGATTGAGCGCTCGCGTCCGCGCAAGCATTAATGAACACATCACTGTTACAAAGGCAATCATTATCGACATCAACAGCAGGAACAGGTGAAGGCCAGTTCTCTTCACTCTCCAATAAAAATTTAGGACCAGTGAGCCATTCTTCAGATCGCTCGACCCGGCACGGACTGACTCCACGCGAGAACGGATCTGCAGGATTCCGCTTCGTATCCACCCATCGCCACTGGTTACATTTGGTTATACGTAAAATCCGTTTTACGCGATTAGCTTCAAACACGGGCAATCTTTTCGCAGGGTTTTTCAAATAACCTAAGACAGTTTGTGAATCAGACCAGAACACCACAGAATCAAATTTACAATTGAGTTCTCTAGACACACACATCAAAAACTTCGCTGCTTCATCGGCAGCGTGCAACTCGGCTCTCGGAGTAGTTGTACATTCGGCAGGTAATAACTTGGATTTACCCACTACAAAGGATATCGCAGTGTCATCTTTGCTACGCGTCAGGAGGTATATTACGTAGCCATAAGCAACTTTGCTCGCGTCACAAAAACAATGCAAGTGTGTTGTTTCAGCTTCACTATATCCAGACAGGCAGCGTGGCAACGTTATTCCGTCCAGATTGTTTAAAGAACTTTCCCACCTGGACCAACGTGCCTTTTCTTCGTGCGGCAAATTTACATCATCCCAATCAAGATTTAATTTTGAAAGATTACGTAGAATCAACTTTGCCGGTAAAAGAAATGGAGCAACAATTCCTAGCGGATCATACCATCGGCTGAGATACGACAGCAATCCGCGACGCGACAAAGCATGATCACTGTTAGCAGAAGTCACATAAAACAAATCAGAACTTGGAATCCATAGAATGCCGAGCGTCTTTTGTACAGCGGTATCAAATTGCAAATCAAGCCCGTTCACATGCGGCAACACGCGTTCATGAGATAAGTCTTTCAGAATTTCAGGATAATTACTACAAAATTTCATCAGCGTAAAACCCCCACAACTCAACAACAGATTCAGCTCTTTAATTAATATTTCAGCAGCTTCAGAAGTTTCACAACTTTTCAACAAATCGTCTACATAAAAATTCTGTCTTACAGTTTTTACAGCATCATCAGAAAAACACGATTGATTGTCTTCAGCAGTTCGCAACAAAGCAAAACCAGCAACACTAAGTGAGGAAGTTAAACCAAATGCGTGCACCGTCATCTCGTAAGTTTTTATGGGTTTATCAGGATCCCCGTCTGTCCAATACAAAAACCTTAAGGCGCATCTGTCTGAAGGACGAACACGTACCTGGTAAAACATACTCTTTATGTCGGCCACAAATGCGAATTCATGTAGACGAAATCGCAAGAGAACACCAAACAAGCTGTTTGTGTTGTTGGGTCCCTGAAGCAGTATCTCATTTAGCGTTGTACCCTCGAAACGACTGGAAGCATCGAACACAATGCGGAATTTATCGGTTTTGGTATGATGATGCGGGATGTACCATACCTTGCCGTCTTGAGCAGTTTGTTCATTAGAGTTCAGCTCAACTGCATGTCCTAATTCAATCATCTCATTTATCTTGCTATTGTACTTCGCAAGAGTATCTGGATCTGACTTTAATCTCCTTCCCAAACTATTTAATCGTGACACTGCCACGACACGATTATCAGGCAGCTCAGGATTATCAGCAACCCAAGGCAATGCAATTTGATAATTTCCTTCTGCCAAAATGTAGGAGTCATTCATGATTTTCATAGCACGGTCGTCATTAATAGATGGAGCGCGCACATCAGGATCATCGCTCTCATCAACTTCCCTGACACTACCACATGTAGGACATTGTTCTTCTTTCAACGAATAATGTTTCATGGTATCCAACAAGGCAAGATGCGGATCACCAACTTGGGTCACATGACATGGATGGCTAGACGCAGTGGGACATCGAACGTCACCATCTGTCCCATACAGAAACCAGCCAAGGACGGTTCGGCCGGCGCAAAGCTGATCCTCACCAGCTTCTCTCTTATCAATAATTTCATGCAACATCCTATAGTTCAGTCCAATCAACAAATCTACATTTTCACGATCAATTATGGGTATATCAACATCTGACAAATGTGGATAACGTTGAAAATCGTCTTCAGTAGGAATACTTGATCTTAAATCCGAAAGTTTATCCACAACATGCACATCTGAGAGAGTAAAACTTTGTGATTCTCTCAGCCCTTGCATTTCAAAGCTAGTCTCAAATGTACCAGATACTCGACTGTTGCCATCGGCCATACACAAACGACTACACACAGAAACACCATCTAAACCCAGCTCGTCATAGAGCTGTCTAGATATAAGATGTGTATCAGATCCACCATCAAGAAGCGCTAATACGTTACTGCAAGCACCAGTCTTGGGATTAGTAATGCACACAGGTAACACTTTAAGACGTGTTCTGGCACGCTTGATGGTCATAGTGTGAGCCGAAATAACGTTATCAGACTCAATCATAACAACAGCAGACGCGGTAGTAGCAGACTCACCGTTTTCTTTTATATCAGTCGAGTGGAGGCCATTGTCAGCCGGGACATCTGTGCGATGAAGTAAGGTGTGGTGGAGACCACTGCAGGTGGAGCAGCGCCGAGTACTCTTGCAGTCCTTACTTTGATGTCCAAGGGATAAGCAATTGTAGCATCGTTTTTCAGCCTTGGTCTGAGCAAAACGATCCGCTATTGATAACGACTGGAACTTTGAACATTTCCATAATGCATGCTCCATTGGCCTACCACACTCACAGAGCTTAGACTCTCGTGGCTTACGTGCAACATCATATTTGGCGGTATTTGTAGACAATTTTGAAGTGCCACTTTCACCCACTAGTGCTTGTGATCTGGCAGGCCTTATCCCAGCCCTTTTGTTTCCGGCGTTCCGAAAGTAATTCTTGTCAGTATATTGAGAACCTTCTAAGAGACGTCCAAAGGTTGAACTAGCTTCAGTCTCACATCGACCAACAAATGACAAAACTTCATCAAACGGAACACGCTCTAGTTGATATCCACGTTCCACAGTAAACCGCACAAACCGTTTACGGAGCTCAGGAGGAAACCTCCAAAAGACAGCTTCAATGGTAGCAGTGGCATTCAAATCATCCTCGGCTCCAGCTGCTAGCATTCCTTGACGAATAGTCATCAAATCAACGTGAAAATCTTCTAACCCATCAGCTGTAGTGCGAACGACTGGGCCTTTGCGCAACCGCTGAAGAAGAGCATTCACCGTTCGCAAAGGGGAACCGAAGGCAGTCTTAAGCTCTAACAAGGCATCAGAAAGAGCAATTTTTGGAGATGGGTTCATCATATGGTTATTGACTATCCTATGAGCACGGCCTTTGGTGGCCAATGCAAGCAATTGCAAGGCATGACCTGGGTCTGATTGCGCATAGACTCCAAGTATTCTATCCTCAACTCGTCGGATAAATTGATGGTAAGTGTGCGGATCACCATCATACCTGTCTTCCATCGGAAGAGCAGGAGTTTCTCGGCATCTGACAAGCACTTTAGAGAGCTCATCCACAGTTAATCCGACCTCATTTGCTTTATGAGAGTTAGAGTGCACTGATATACCATCATCAACCACAGCAGTGGCCGGCCCATACATAACTGGGGATTCAGAAGATGTAACAAATGGCACTTTATGAGTTGAAGCCATCTGTTCCCTTTTGCACTCTACCGTCGCACTTGGAGGATTGGAGCAAGCAGCTAGATCAGCATGGTGTTTCACATCCACCATACCAACATCCTGAGATTTAAACACAACTCCAGCACTAGGTGCTATCTTAACAGAATCATGTTCCACACTTGAGGTATCATTATTCATTACCTTGACCTCGATTTCCGCCTCAGCAAGATCACATCTAGCTTTTAATTTGCGACGTTGTGCTTCCAAGTTGAGCTCTTCGGTCAAGGCTTCTAAATTTAACTTCGCTTTGGCTAGCTTCATAAGACTTCGCTTACGTTCTCTTTCACTAAATCCAGAACGCGTGGTAGAGGTTTGAGTAGTGGTGGTACTACTTCTACGAGAAGCAAGTTCTGGGTTCAAATTATCGTTTGGAGCATTAGATGTTCCAACATTAGCACTGAAATGAAATTGAGATGTTGAAGGGATATCATCACGGATTGTTAGTGGTAATTGCGTTTGGGTTTCCATATCAGTCAACTGCAGCAGTCTAATTTCAAACTCTCCATGGCTTACACGCAAAGCAGCAATCTCACTCTCTAATGCACTGCGCTGTTGAGCAGTAACCTTTTTCAATTGACTTTCTAGAATAGCCCGCAAATCATTAAATGCTTCAGTGATTTGCTCTTTTAAGAATGAAAGAGCTACCATACTTCCTTGCTGAATTGCACGTTCAGCTAACTCCAACAGTGTATTCAATGATTGTCGTTTCACATCTACATGTAAATCTGGTGCAGCTACATCAGCAACATTTGGACCTACTTCAATTTCAGCAGCAGCAACATTAGGTTCAGCAACATCAATCTCAGCTTCAACAACAGCAGCAGCAAGAGGGTTAAATTTAACACTCATTTCAAACTTATTCACAATATTCAGATGAACATCAAACAATATTAAGGTGTTTTAAAATGTTGCGTTCACCAACACACACACACGTTGTATCGGCTATTGGCAAGAACACTGATCCTATCTGACATAAGTTCAGCGGATGTCAACTGCTAACCACTCAGCAATAAGTTAATTTTGAATCAATCTATTGCTAGGCCAACAAAGTAGTAGGCGATTCAGTTAGCAAGCATACGATACGACACGTTACACTACGTTAAAACACCTTACTCACTTCACTGAAAAACAAGAAAACAAACCGAAAAAATAATAGGCTTAGGCCTACCAGCAGTAAAACAGACAAACTGTCTTAATTACAGGCTCCTCAGTCCTCATAATTTCAAATTCAACATACACAGACTAACCTTAACCTACACCTACCTCGGCGATCAATTACTAAACACAAACACTCTAACTTAGCTTTAACAAACAATAAACAAAGGAAATATCTGCTCCAAATTCTGTCACATGGCCTCGAAAACTCCATAATTTACAGAACAAAGAAAAAAGCTAATTACGTCATACAGGGTTGCCAAATTAGTACGATAATAGCAAAAGCGGATTTAAACAATTCCGCATTACACAAAGTGTAGCGCTAACACGCGGCAATAGAAAGATTCTTTTCCACAGGAAAACATATTTTGTCTTTCATAGTTAGACGACCTTTCCCAAATGGTTTTGTTTTTGAAATGCAATGCAGAGTAAAAGTTTTTCAATAGTTTCGTTTGTTCATTTTTGGGTCACCGTCCGTTGATAAAATTGTTACCGGGGTAGGAAATATCGATTAAAAATCAATAATCGATATTCGCTCTTTTTTCGTCATAGAATGCAAAAATTCTTTACTTTTTTTTCTTTATCGATTGGAGCTTTTTCCTATTTTTTGCGTGGTAAATTGATATTAATTAATCCACACTTTTTTTCTGAATAAGTTCTTTCAAAAGTCTTTAATTTTTGCTATCTTTAGTAAGCTACTTTATCTGGTTTTTGTGGTGTTTGCAGGTAAATATTTTACTTTACATCCTCATAAGCACAGTTAGAGAGCGGAAAATTCCGCTCAAATCACCAAGTAGTGAGAGTGTTGTATCAAATGCACTGTCATTTTTAAATCCATTCCAAAATATAACACGAGAAAACGTTTCACTTTCATTAGCTTGTTACTTGAACCAAATTCAGATACCAGTATTGACATTCCAGTGTATTTTGAATTTTTGTTCATCAGCTTTTTTTCAATGCAACTTGAAACCTAAGCTTAACTATGAGAACTAGAACGACAAAAAATTTAAAGTAGCTTTAAGACGTCTTTTTTGCAGATTTGAAAATTCATTTTTTCGGATTCAACTCGGAAATTCGCAAATACTTATAAGCTTTTTCTAAACACTTGATTTTCTTTGATGTGATTACTTCTTCATTTGTATCCTCCTGCCACGAGAAAGCGTCAGAGGCGCTATGCGTAGGACGAATCTAGACTGTCTTAGGAGTTGTCTTTGTTTACGAGAGTTCCGGTTGAGTTTTGCTTCTGACTTCTTCAATTTGCTGCTAGCTAGATTCCACCGAGCAGAGATAATTGTCGTGAAGCATCCTGTCCAAGGACGCAACAACGAGGCTTGGGTGGTAGTTGAACCACCAACCTAGTGAACATGGCCGTCGTAAAAATGACCCTCCGAACCACTCGGCCATGCTGCCGACAGACATTCCATCGACTTACAGCTCTCTGCAATAATGTTTCTTGAGTGAATCTCCTTAAAAAGAGCAAAATTATAAAATAATCGTGTGCATTTTCTTGTGAATCCAATGGCGTTCCAGATGTAGACCATATTATTAGCGAGCTAATATCAATTTCGTTTCGTGGCGTCTCGCGGAACTCCTCCTCGAGAACAAACCCAACCGTCAGTAGAATAGGAAACACACAACGTTTGAAGAAATTCTTGTAATTTGGGAATCTTGCAAAGGTGCAGATACACGTTGCGGTAACTAAAGAAAATCAAACAAGTAAGCAAATAAGCACATAACAACAAACCGAGGCAACAAACCTGACGTTGTAACAAGTCAAACAATATCAATTCAGCACAGTGGCAGGCTATGCTCCAATAATTCCCCAAAGCTAAAACGTAAAATCAGACATAAGCAAAGCGAGCACAGACTAACAGCATTCAGCAAAATAAACAAACAAACCTGGCGTTGTAAACAAGTCAAACAATATCAATTCAGCACAGTGGCAGGCTATGCTCCAATAATTCCCCAAAGCTGAAACGTAAACCAGGCATAAGCAAGCAAGCACAAACTTACAGCAAATTAAAGAATTCAGATCAGCCGTCCCAGTTCCAAACTAATGACAACATAAACCAGTAAGTTCTATTATTCTCGAATTCCAGGCAGTAAGAGCTATAACCAGATAACTACTGCACAAGCCTACATCAATTTAGGTTATCATTAAATGCTGCTCATAAGTCGTCAACTAAAGCCAAAATAGAGACTACAGCCAGTAATTCCACACCAAATAATACAGGCTTACCTTAGACATAAATTCCATAACCAAGCGATAAATCCAAACTTAAACCATATAATACAGCACAGCGTCTCTCACCAAGGCCAAGCTTTTAGAACTAACGAGCAAGATCAAAGTCAAGTTTACAACGAACAGTGTTGCCAAAAATAACTCAAAGAAACAACGAGTCAAGCTCCGTAACACGTTTTTTAAAGGCCCACATAGTCACATACTAAACATTACTGGCCTGAGGCCTACCTTAATAGCAAACTATAGGCCTATTTTGTATGGCATTTACTCGTGTCAACTCGACGAGTATTTATAATGTTTCAAACTAATCGTTGCTGATTATGACAGTCTATTGCAGCAGCTCTTCCCATCTTACTTTGTAGCTTATTCGCCATCTGTCAGTTCCATTGTGGGATTATTCCCAACTCCTAATGCGCATACGCATTTTTCCTTGCTATATCTTAATTCATAAGATACTAAACTCACAATCAATCAATCAATCAATCAATCTGTTTGTTTATTCACCAAGTGATACAGAACATGCAGTAACAGCAAAATTAAAACGAAATAACGCAGTTTACAGTGTGGATGTGTTCACTCTAATTATGTCATTGGTTTACTTGGCCAGGAGACAGCGAATAGACCGTGCGGTCATCAAGTCTGCTGCCACCTGCTCTACAAAACAACATCACAAGTAATCGCTACAACTACTAAAGAAAGAACAAACGATAAGTAAATAAAATAAAATCACCGAAGAGCCTTTGTCTGATGAATAATATTAATTCCATTGTGTATTTTACTTTTGAATTTCAAGGGGATTCAAAAAAAATTTTTTTTCTGAAGCTTTGAATTAAGAAGTTACTCAATACAAATAGTTTCCAAGACAAAAGATGTTTTTAATATTTGCTGATGAGAATATTTTTGAGTTGCTTAGAGAATAGGTATTTTGAATGCAACTTGACATGAAGGGGAATTTTGTTCCAAATTGTCACGCCAACATAGTTTAAAGCAGATTGTCCAGACTGCGAATGCATTCTTTGCAAATAATAATTTTTATTAGCAATGGATCTTGTATTGTGATTATGTTGAGTTGCCACAGATGTGTAGTAGCTGTCAAATATACATGGCAGATTGCCATGATGAAATGAATGCATAAACTTAGCCACCTCAATTTCAAAAATATCTTTAACTTGCAGAATTTTCATGTCCTTGTACAAAGTCGACATTTTTACGCGGTCTTTTAAACATTTAAAATTGATAATTCTAAGAATTTTCTTTTGTGCTACTTGGACCTTTTGCAACAAAGTTTTCCTGCTGTTACCCCACGCTATTATACCATATTTGAGGTAAGGATATACAAAGCTATAATACAATTTCACTTAAGTAATTTTACTCACGTAATGCCGAACCTTATACAGTATTCTAGAGCAGTGGTCGGCAACCTTTTTCGCACAGAGGACCGGTTTGAAACTGAATTGTTTTTGCGGACCGGCCTTAAAAAAATCAAAAATGTTTAAGCAATAAAACACTCATATTTATTCAGAACTGAAAATCTCGATCTTGTATTACTCTGACCATGGTATTAAACTTTTTCAATCTTGCTGCAGCAGCATTGCTTAATTTTTTTATAGTAGCTTCTCAAACCTGATTCTTAACGTTATTCTTTCTCTTAACCAAGCGCTGTTTGATTTACAAAAGATTTACGATAAAATGACAGCATAATCAAATGTTCGATGTTCAATTAAAAGATTTGACTTTTTAATTTGGTTAATTTTGTGATATTGAGTAACTTTGCCATACTGGGTCACCAGAATTGTGTTATTTAGCATTTTTACAAAAACGTCCCAAAATTGCGTCTCACGTTATAAAAATGTGTTAAACTCAAAGCATTTATTCTGAAAACGCATACGGACCGGTAACAAACTTCACACGGACCGGCAACGGGCCGCGGCCCGGTGTTTGCCGACCACTGTTCTAGAGGCTTTAGCTAATTTACTGATAATGGAATTAACGTAATTGCTCCAAGTTAATTGCTTGTCAATCATTACTCCCAAATATTTAGCCGATTCTAAGCATGGTATGGTATGATCGCCGACATTGACACAGAAATTAATCGTAGAATTTTGTTTATGTTTTGCATGTGGTTGAAATAAAGAAGTAAGATTTTAAGAAATTCAAAGACAGGTGATTATATCTCATCCAATTATCAACATCACAGAGCTCTTGTTTAACTGCTATCTGAAGACTGCTGATATCTTTATCTTTCATCATTAGTACAGTGTCATCTGCAAAAAGATGAACATGAAACTGAGTGTGCAATGGCAAATCGTTTATGTATAAAGAAAATAATAAGAGGCCCAAGGTGGAACCTTGTGGCACCCCACATATTCAAATAGCTACAAAGAAGTTAGTGCATGTTACTTCTGATGCCATATTTTTCTAGTTTATTCAACAAAATATCATGATTAACTGCGTCGAATGCCTTCGACAAATCTAAAAATATGCAGCAAGTGAGATAACCATCATCATTATTTCTTTGCAACATGCTATAGAGATCGGCAACAGCCATATCCGTTGAGTAACCTTGACGAAACCCAAACTGGTGTTTAGTAATTGCATTATTTCGTCTGAGGAACTTTTCAAGTCTAACATATAACAATTTTTCAAAAACCTTAGATATTGTAGATAATAGATAAATTGGCCTGTAGTTATTCGTTGTGTATCTACTGCCAGATTTGTGTAAAGGAATAATTTTTGCACATTTTAAGACAGCAGGAAAATATCCACTCTCGTAACAAGCATTAAAGAGATTTCTCAAATAGGGAGATATTATTGGCGCTAATAACTTGTAGAATTTATTTGGCACATTTTCAGGTCCACTAGCTTTGAAAGCATTTATTTGACGAAATTGCATCAACACTTCTTCAGATGTGATTGGCTCATAGAAAAATGATTGGACAATGCTGGGGACATTACATTTTTTTATTCCTGTTCGAGAGATTTTGGAATCTAATGAGGTGCCAACATTTGTAAAAAACTCATTAAATAAGTTAGCAATCTTAACTTTATCAGTAATATTGCATTTATGATGATCCATTAACATACTAATTACCTCATTACTTGCCTTTTTGTGACAAATTATTTCATTTATAATTTTCCATTGTTTTGCCAATTCACATTTGTGTGTAGCTAGTTCGTTCTGATAATAGTTTCTCTTCGCAATTTCCTCAATTTTAGTTAATGTGTTTAAGTATGACTTATATTTAGCAACTAAAAAAGGATTGTTTTGTTTGTAGCCTTGTTGGAACAACTTATTTTTTGTCGAGATAGATTTAAAAGGTGCATGCTTATTTGTAGCATCTATATGATGATTTGAAGAAACTTTTTTATTGCCAAATCTGGATCATCGGTATATATCAGCTGCTGTAAATTCAGTGCTATCTCCTCAGCAAAAAACTCTAGATTAAAATGTTTTACATCTCGAATCATTCTGACACAATCAGAAGCTCGAGTTTTTTGGCAATTATTTTTAATTAAACAAAAGGTTGGCAGATGATTTGATATATCAAGTATTAGAACTCCTGATCTGCAAAGATTTCGAATTGCATTAGTGTAAATATGATCTAGATTAGTAGCAGAAGTTGATGTAAATCTAGTAGGTTTAGTAATTAATGAATAGCCTCCAGTGGAGTATACTTCATTTAGATAATCATTAACCTTGAAATCATTATTCTGTTTAGCTAAATCAATATTATAATCTCCCAATAAAACAAAAGGTGTGTTGTGTTGGTTAAGCATATGCATTACGTTGCAGAAATTTTTTTGGAATAAGGAGTAAGAATTACCAGGATGCCTATAGACTATCCCAACTACTGTATTTTTAAGCTTTTTTTTACTAGGTTTACTTGAAATTTCAATAAATAAGCTTTCACAATCTTCGCTCTCTACAGACATTGCAGGTTTTATCACAAAATTTAGATCATTTCTTACATAGAGACCAACTCCTCTAGCATTAGATGTCGAATCTTTATGTGCAAATTGATAATTTTCCAAATCAGTTTGCAGTGAATCAGATTTCAAATTTAACTTTGTCTCTGTCACAGCTATCACTTCTGGAAATGTAGGTAATTGCATTAATAAAGTTTGAACTTTGGACTTATTTTTAATTAAAGATCGTAAGTTAAAATGCACTATGGCTAGTTCACTTTTTGCTTTTGATTTTAACACATCAGCAAATTCAGAAATGTTGAAGTACTTACAATCTGCAGTGAAACTAGTGCCAGTAATTTGAAGATGTTCATTCAAGTCATTAATGGTATTAATTAGGTTCATCACGTATATGGCTTCAAATCCAGCCACAAAGCAAAACGTGTGTTTGCACTTACGCAACCCCATCTTAGAAAATGTCTTTGTACGGCGTACGCCCCTCTTAAAACTATTTTCTTGATAAGGAGGTGATGAAAGTCTTCAACTTTCAAAAGGAAGCACTAGAACAAAAATGTTTGAGAATCACTGCTCCACACCCAGGGTCTCCAGTCTCGTGATCATGAGTTTTCATAATGTCCTCATCCGTGGTCGCACGAAGTACTATCTATCATTATGATCACACGAATCTAACTTAGGGCTTTGAGTGCTTTCTGATAATTAGTGCTCGAGTTGTAAAAACACTTATGGGGGGATGGTAGGTCTACAATTTTTTACGCAGACGTTAGGAGGGATGGTCATTAAAGGCCTACTTGTAAGGGAATGGTTTACGCTAAAATGTTTTATGGGGGAATGATGTTGTTTTTCGGGGGGATGGCATCCCTTGCATCCCCCCTCACTCGAGTACTGCTGCAAATCACAGACACAAAAAGTAAGCGCCATGAAAAAGTTTGAACAATTTATCCTACGTGAAGATCCGGAGTGCAACAAATTTTAAAAAATAGCGAAGCATAGACCTACCTTAAAATATTATTGGCCCTCGACTCTTCGAGCACTTTTACATTATCAAATCTAGTACTTCTAAAAAAAAAAAATTGGGTATACCTGCTCTACTCACTTCGATGTTAAAAGTGCTGTTTTTGTTTTCATGAGTTCACTAAAAGGTTTGACGTCATTATGATTTCTGACGAACTCTTTCCTTTGAAAACTCTAGCGTAGACCACTTCTGCTTCTAACATTCCCATTCATTCAAAAACCCTAAGCAATCTTTTGGTCGCATTTTGGCAAAATGAGGTCTCCAATAAAAAAAGGTTTCGCTTTATGCGTGGCGGCCCATTCTTGTGGGTGAGGGAAATGGTTGCATTTCTTCTGATTTTTGTTGCGCTAACCACTGGCACTAACTATAGCTTGTTTTGTACCGTTTTTGGATGGTTGGTGCATAGTTAGCAATTCGTGAATTGTGCCGTACCAAGTTACCGGTAACACTACAATATTGAGTAATTTTGTATTTATCTAGCTAGCACCTATAGACCTAATTATCATGAAACTGACCAGTTTCTATCAAAAATCAACAAAATATAGGGCAGTACTTTCTTTCTGAAACTTTTTTTGAAAAGTACCGCGGCACTACCGGCGGTACTTTTGATTTTCAAGTACCGGTACCGCCGGTAGTTTGAACAAAGTACCGAGTATCGGTACCGCCGATACTTTAGTAAAATACCGTGCCCACCTCTGCTAACAAGATACTCGAAATGAAAACCAGGCAAAATGAAAATACTGGTTTGAACCGGCTTATGTCGCATTTTTTCTTGCTTTCCATTTCACCGCGAAAGCAGCAGAACTACAAATACCGTGGTTGAATCTATGATGTCATCAATTTGGCATTGACTTATTGCGATGAAGGCAATAGAAATGTCTGCGCTAATCAGTCAAATATCGATACTATGCCACTCCGCTTCTATGCCACTCTCGATACTATGCCGCTTTTGATCGTCCCAACGAAATTTAATAAAAAATAAAGTTACTATGCAATCCCTTAATCTCGATAATATGCCACGTGAGATTTATGAATGATTAATAAAAAGAGCCTTGAGACGAGTCAATGTATAACAGTATGTCACTTTTAGTTTTTGTACTGTATTGCATAACTACAGCACCGAATTACAGGACTTTCAAAGTCAAAATTTCGTTTCAAATCGAAATTTTACCCAAAATGTCAACTCAGAAGCGCAAGCGAACTGATTTAAACCAAGCGAGAAAACGACTCCTACTTTCCTTTCATAATGCTTCAGACTGACAAGTCAACAAATTCCTTCACGCTTGTTTTGCCAGACAAAAGAAAAAAAATTCGTTTGCCGCGTGTATGGAATTGTTTGAGTCGAATCCTATAATGATTTCCAAGTAACAGATATTTTCTCTCTGCTTGTGAGCGTCATGGCAGACAAAAGAGAAATAATATTCGTCGTCGCGTGGTATTTAATTGTTTTGATTCAGCTGCTCTTTTTAGATTCGAATAGATTTTGATTCGTGATTACCTAAACGAATACAAGTAACGGATAAAAAGTATCGAATATCTTTTCTAAAGTAATCACTTGGAACCGTTTCTCCAAAGTAACAGTTAAGCATATCTCTAATCTGTGTACCACTACCACACCAAGATGGGGTAATCCCAGTGGCGCGGGATCCAACGTTTTTTGGACAGGGGGTGCTCAAAATAGCAAGATCGTGTTAACATCTGGGGGGCTTCTCCCCCAGATCCACCTTTTCTTGAATGTTCGTTTTAGGAACAGGATTCACAGCGGACCTGTCTTGGAAGACATTAACTGCATGCCTGCTCAAGTGACTGGAATTTTTTCAGGATGATTTTTTATCATGGAAAACAAGATTGCTTACCACCAGTAGGTTAATTAGACTTTTCTAACTACGCACGAATTACAACTAAGCATTTTTGAGTGCATAATATACTGTAGCCTACTTGTAACATGCAAATATCTCAATGACAAAACCATAAGTGGGCACAGCTTAAGCAAAAATTAGCTCCTCTAACAGCTAGTCCGATAATCAAAAAGATTAGCTTCGCTAAAGCTAATCCGATAACACCAATTTTTCGTTAGCGAAAACTAACGCTTGTCCGCTAATCCACTAATGATCATAAGATTATAATTTGAGGCAGAAACAACGAAAAATCAACTTTGTGACTTGTAGCAATCATTTTAATATCGCGTTTTTCAGTTGATCAGCCAAATCTAAACAATATCGCATCAACGCAATTTCCAAAAGTTTATTCAATAGCACAGTATATTGTCAAGGTTTTGGGCACACGCTGAAAGAACTTTCAGCATTGAAATAAGCTCGGCAGCAAAATTAGCAATGTACTGTAATACGCACATTGCCGAAATAAGTAGAGCAGGGAAATAAGCACAGTAGGCCTGCTAAAATAAGCGTCGGTCTGACCATGTCTGACTATCGCGCCTTTGCAAAATGCAAGGTTGATAGACCGGCAGCTGACAGGGGTAAAGAGGTTAGCATACCTTTTCTAGATACCAATAGCCAAGTATGTTGCGACCTACTTCGTCAAAAACCATCGGCGAAAAGTGATTTCGGCCGGGTCAGATTGGATGCGTTTGGCCGTAATAATGGGGGCCCAAAGACCCCCCAAAAACGCTAGCAGACCTTTTCTAGGTACCACACGAAACTTAGTGGAAACGAAAGCTTACGTTGACCAGATCACGAAATGGTATGCGACAGAAAATTTTTCGGCTGCTTTACCCCCGACATAAGCCTTCAAAGTTCGAGTGATGACGTCACAAATGAATGTTATCGTACCTTTTCTAGGTACCACAAGAAACTTGGTGCAAACGAAAGCTTACTTTGCACTGATTACGAAATGTTATGCGACAGAAATTTTTTCGGCTGCTTTACTCCCGGCAAAAGCCCCCAAAGTTCGAGTGATGACGTCATTTTTTCTGTGACATCGTAAAATCGCTGTGACGTCATGACTCAAACTTTGGGGTTTTCCGCCTGGGGTAAAGCAGCCGAAAAAATTTCTGTCGCATACCATTTTGTAGTCAGTGCAATGTAAGCTTTCGTTTGCACTAAGTTTCATGTGGTACCTAGAAAAGGTGCGCTAGCATACCTTTGTGACGTCATCACTCGAACTTTGAAGGCTTATGTCGGTGGTAAAGCAGCCGAAAAAATTTCTGTCACATACCATTTTGTGATCTGGTCGATGTAAGCTTTCGTTTTCACTAGGTTTCTTATCGTATCTAAAAAAGGTATGCTTATGAATTTTACCAATGCACCCCTGCCATGAGTGCAATGCAGCTAGCTCTTGTGACTAAGGTGAAGAAGATATTGAAAACGAAGAGAAGAAAGATGTACTATTGTACTTGCTCTAACAGTGCGAATAGTGGTGACGGTACCACGGAGTAGCTGTTGTTTGTAACTCTACCGCACCAAGAGAATGACACACCAGTGGATAGTGTCCAAATGTTATTGCTCTACTATATAAGGACTCTAGACTTGGTGTACGGTAGGCCTACACTGTCTTAGCCAGAGTGCCTTAGGAAGCAGTCTAAAGCCAACGCGTTGAAGCTTGCAGATTCAGTGTGAGAAAAGAATTGACGGGGTAGGAAAATCAGCAGCATCGCTGCTCATCAGTTAAAAATAAAGAATGTCATATGGTCCTGAGTACAGAAAAAATTATCTGTTCCAACACTTCTATTCTGGTACAAAAGACATAAACGAAAGCTTTTTCTGTGCAACACTGCAAAAATGCCAGAACATAGGCTTCTAAAGTTGCCCTTGACATGATTGCAAGTTGAATTTTTTATTATTCTCAATCAGATACAAGCAGGGCCGGCGCCAAGGGCCTTGCCCCCCCAATCCAAATGCTTGCCCCCTCTATAATTAGCAAGCTTACTATTTTCAAGACAACGGCTTTTGTGCTTAATTTCAAACTTTGCCCCCCCCCCCCCCTGATAAACGCTTGGCCCCCTTACGTTGACTGCTCTGCCGCCGGCTCTGGATGTAAGCAATTGTGTTTAGTTCTTCAGTAAAATTAGCAACTTCACGACATTGAAATTTTAATAGAACAAAGGGAAATCTAGCATTGCTGTGCAGATTACGAACACGGGTCCCATGGACCCGGCTGGTAAACAATGCTATAAAAAATGTCTGGTCGTTCTAGGGTTAAACAACTACACCAACTGCAGTGTAAATTAAAGAAACAAAATTTGAACAGAAATGCTGCAACACTTCGATTTTTCTGCAGTATCGTCTTAGCCCGCTGCACCGCAAATTTGACGTTTCTGTGATAGGCGTTGGGATTACCACCACAGTTTAGTAGGGTTGTCACAACTTGTCGTTTGCAACACTTCTTGTTTTTTTGGCCACGAGCCGCCACTGAGAGTATCAAATGTCTAAGACTCTAAATCAGAGGTGGGCAAACTTTTGGCACGAAGGGCCGCATTGGAAAAATTTTTGAAGCCGTGGGCCGCACTGCTTGGAAAAGCAAAATATAAAAAGTCATCGCAACCGCAGATGTCCTATTTTCCTCCCGAAATCAAGTGAAGAGCAAAAACAGGGTCATCACGACCGCATCATGTCCTATTTTTCTTTAGAAATCTAGTGAAGAGCAAAAGAAAAATAGGTTATCACGTCCGCAAATGTACTATATTCCACGCAATATCAGTAGGGTACAAGGTTCATATTTCTGTAAGTGCTCGCGGGCCGCATGAAATGATCTCGCGGGCCGCAGTTTGCCCACCCCTGCTCAAAATCATAAGCAGATGAGCATTTACACTATTTACTGCCTGTCAGTGGTCTAAATGTCTACACAGTCATACTGCAGGGGCGTATCCTGGGGGGGGGGGGGCCGCTGGGGTCGCGCAACCCCCCCCCACCCCGCTGAAATATAAGCAGATATATATCTCCAGTCAGCAGCAGAACACTGGAAACAGGACATCTGAGGACGCGATGTCGTTTCTTTTTTGGTCTTCACTTGATTTTGGGGAGTAAATTGCACGACAAAAGACGTGAAGATCTTTTTTTGGTCTTCAGTTGATTTTGGGGGGTAAATTGGATGTCGAATGACGTGAAACAGGAAATTGCGGTCCTCCCCTTTTCAAATTTCTGGGCAAACCCCTGCACAGGCCTACTGGTTCCATGTAGCCTACCATTAGCATAGGTAGGCAGTACCAAAGTACCGCGGTACTTTTTTAGTAACGGCACCGTCGGTACTTTGGGAAAAAAGTACCGGTACCGCAGTGCCAGCTTGTTTCTTTAGTGAATCTCCTTAAAAAGATGCAAAAATGTAAAATAATTGTGTAGTTTTTCTTGTAGGCTTACTGTAAATCCAATGGTATTCGATCGATGTAAACCTTATTATTAGCAAGCGGAAATCAATTTCGTTTTTAAAAGGCCCACATCCGAAACATTACTGGCCTGAGGCCTACTTTATTAGCAAACTACATTTTCGATGCTGGTAGTACATTTACTCGTGTCAACTCGACAAGATAATATTTCAAACTTGTCGCGGCTGATTATGACCGTCTATTGCAGTAGCTCTTGCTGCCGTCTTACTTTGCTGCTTATTTGCTATCTCTTAGTTCCGTTATAAGATTTATTGCCAACTCCTGACGCGCACACCCAGGGTTTCCAGTCTCGCGATGAGTTTTCATATTGTCCTCGACCGTGGTCGCACAAAGGAGTCCTATTGTCTATTATTATGATCACATGAATCTAACTTACAGCTTTGAGTGCTCTCTGATAATCAGTGCCAAAACTAGCGCCCCCCGAATCCCCCAACCGGGGGAGGGGGCCCGCACAAAAAGGGGGCCCCGTAAATAGTACGTAGTACTATTTACTCAACGTATGATAAAGGTGCCTTAAATAGGCCTATTCTAAGATTCAATACATTTTTTGTCTTGACTCGCGCGATGCGGGGTCCCCATACCACATTTATACTTTTGGCCATGGGGGGGGGGCTGCAAATTTTTCGAAAAATAGCAGTCGCAAAACTAGCAAACAAACGTTTAGTAGCATACCAAGGGCCCCTCATTCTCAAGTGAAAGGCGCAAAAATAAGCCTTAAAAACGTTTTTTCTTCGCATAGGTAGCGAAATGTTAGAATAGCGTTTGCTTGCAGCATTATCTTAGTGAGTTTGGAAGGGACCTAATAAAACAGACTGTTAAAGCTTGTTAAAACTGAGGAATTCTAAAGGCTCAAAACGCACAAAAACCCTCCAAAATAAGGTCAAATTCCGCAAAATTTTCTGGGGGGCATGCTCCAGACCCCCTAGCTTGGCATCGCCCCTTCGGGGCTCGCTCTTTTGTATCACCATCCAAGAAAAATTTTTTAGGGGACCCCGAAAGATGATTTCGGGGGGGGGGCCCGCATTGCCAAGTTTCTGCCCTGCTGATAATCACAGACACGAAAATCAAGCGCTATGAAAAAAGGTAAAACGATTTATCCTACGTGATGATTTGGAATGCAACAAATCTTTAAAAAAAGCGAAGCATACCATTAAAACTAATTGTTATTGGCCTTCGACTCTTCGAGCACTTTTTCATTATCAAATGTGGAGCTTCTGAAAAAAAAAAAAAAATTTGGCACCTCTGCTCTACACATTTCGATGTTACAAATTCTGTTTCTATTTTAATGACTTCATTAAAACGCTTATTTCATTATGATTTATGACGAATTTCTTCCATTGAAAGCTCCAGCGTAGACCACTTCTGGTTTTGGGGTCCCCATTCATTCAAAACCCCTCAACAATTTTTTTGTTGCATTCTGCGTCAAAAGTGGTCTCCAATAAAAAGGTTTTCTCTTTATGCGTTGCGGCCTATTCCTACGGGCGAGAGAAATGGTTGCATTTCTTCCGATTTTTGTTGTGCTAACCACTAACTATAGCTTGTTTTGTAGCGTTTTTTGATAGTTGGTGCATAGGAGAAATGTGGGACCTATGAGCCACGGGGACCAATGAACCACTTCATTCAGCACGCTCTCGTGGCTTCGAGGAAGTTACTGAATTGAAATAAATGATCGCCCGGATGTTATGTATACTTAATGACGTATTTATAGGTTGGCTGGTACAAAGCTGTAGAAATGGTTGCAAAATAAGGGTTTTTAGATGGTTGGTCACATGTTTTAAGCACGCAGAGCTTTCGATTTTAAGCAGTAGTTTTTTAGAGTACGAGGTTGAGACATTTTTTCTTATTACCGCCTTAGGTGGTAAAGAAGGTGGTGTCGCACTTGAAAAGTTATAAACAGTATATGAAAAATTTTTTTAAGTTATAGCGATTTTGCTCATGAGGGGACCTTTGAGCCAGTTGCATTGAACCCCAATGACCCATGGCTCATAGGTCCCTTATGCAACCGACGACAAATGCAATAGGCCTAAAAGGCAGCGCAATTTCGATTTTTTTATGTAAGTGTAAGAAATTCTTTTTAAAGTTACCCGTATAGTGCAGATTAGCATGGCAATAACTGAATAAGCAGACAAATTTACCCTGGTTCATGGGTCCCATGCCTATGGTTCATAGGTCCCCACCAAAAATTGTAGGGGACCTTTGACCCACGTCCTTAAAAAAAGCATTATCTTTCATTTCGTTTTTATGTATGCACTCAAACTTGGCGTAAGGATAAAGCTGGCCAAAAGATACTTAATGGTAAATTTTTAGGGAGCTGACAAAACGACTTCGTGTTTGGCAGCTCTTTAAAAAAATCCGGCTCATAGGTCCCACACTTCCACCTAGTTCGTAATTCGTGAATAGTTCCGTACCATGTACTACCGGTAACACTACAATATTGAGTAATTTAATATTTAGCTAGTAGCTATAGGCCTAATTATTATAAAACTTTACAGTTTTAATTGAAAATCAACAAAATATATAGCAGTAGGCCTACTTTTTTTGAATTTGGCCCCCCTGATACACGATTGGCCCTCCTAAATCGACTGCTCTGCCGCCGGCTCTGGCCTACAGTTAGGCTACTGATATCTGTCTCCCTCGTCTAAAATGGAAAGCCCACCCAGTCTAAATCTACATTAAGTACCAGCTATCATAGATCAGGTGTAGCCTAACTGGGCTAAAAACTAGTCTCGTTATGTCATAAGCCTGAGCTATAGTCTCAATTCACTTTATTCTGCCAACAATGCAGCTCATACAATAATCGAACAGCGAGTCAAAAAAGGTCATCAGTAGCCTTTGTTGCATCACCGTTTGGCTCATTTGCACACAAAAAAACCTGAGCTGCAGAACAAAACAGGCATTCCATTTAGAAATCTATATTCATGTAGGCCTATAATTTGGCAATAAAACTTCATTTCTCTTGTAAAAGTTAGTTTTTAAAATTTTTTGCTTTCGAAACTTTGTTTTTAAAATTTTTCTAGTAAAACTTTATTTTTCTTCATTTAAATATGAAACTTCGTTTTTAAAGTAACTAACAAGTAAAACAAAAACATGAGTTAACTAAAAAAGTAACAAGCGGGGATCGAACGTAAGTTCAACTGAAGGTGAACGTGACTGATACCCCCAAGAAAAATGTTTTATCATAGTGAAGCACATGCGTCGCTGAAATTTTTACTTTATTCACTGCACTTCGTGTCTGATCATATTCATATCCCCATGCCTTAGTAAATTAAAGCCACCTTTTTGCGCAAAATTTTCCGTTCGGTATTGACTATCGTACCGGCTGTTCCAGTCTCTCGAGTGCTTATTGCATAAATTTCAGCTTATTTTCGACGCTTATTCGCATAATTGCAACTTTTGCCTAATTTTTAACTTGGCTCGTTGGTTCACATTAAATCTTGACGAAAATATCAGTTTACCGCCCAAATAGTAATATTTTCCTCTTTTTTCGCTTCGCTGCTATTGGCTCATTCAGAAAGTTCTAGAATATATCTCTTGGCTCATTGTTCCGATTGTCCGCTTTTGTATATGACGTCATTTGCTCATTTCCTATGTTTACCGAACGCATGAAATGGAGAAGTTGGTAGAGTGATTCGACTGAGCTGGCTTGTCGGGGTGGTCTACGCCTTGTGACTGTTTTTTTTTTGGTTTAATTTTAACAAAAAATTTATTACTAAACTAACGCCTGTAACTTGAAGAAAAGAAGATTTAGAAGTCTTCAGTTTGTCAAATCATCACTACCGTCTACCGGGCTTACACTCTTTTTATCGAGAGTGACAACGCACGGCTACGATCGAAGTTGCGCTTTCGCAAGTGGGTTACATTTCGAGAGACTAAAAACCGTCCTGAAATCCCACAAAAGGTAATGGAAAAAATAAAGTCTATAAAAATAAGTTAGGGGGTGCTGCAGCTCTTAAGTACGAGCCGCCACTGGGCGTATCTTTGTTAATTTGACGCAGCGGTTCCTCTTTCGAAAATTGCAAAGTACTATTTTCAATTGCAGCACGCAAATTAGAGCAATTTTATGCAGCGCAGTCTGACGTTGAACCATAGCCTCCAGTGTCAGCTCAAATAAACTTGTAGTTTGTATCTACCGTACTAAGCATAGAGTCTATGCTCAGTTCACTCAGTTGCTCACAGGGTTTGCTGGTCAGGTTCGTTATGGTTGACTAGTTTCTTTTTCTCTCAGCTTCGTTTTAAGAGAGAATGATTCTTTTTTCGCCAGTTTATACAGTGGTTGGAGTTACATAATACTTATGTGATGTATTTTGTTACCTAATGTCACGTTATGCAACTTTTTGGTGTAGCCTGTAGGGCTACGAATAATCGTTCCGTTATTTATATATGAGGTGAATCCATAGCTCAAAGGGTTTATTAGTTCCTTGTCCTTATGAAAATTCAAACAAGTTTTGCAAATAATAAATGATAAGCTAATAAGGCCTAGTCTGTGCCATTATAATCAGATTATGAACCATCTAGGTTTGCAGTTAAGACTGTTGGAGACCTAACTAGCTAGACTAACCTTGATTACGGTAGATGAGCTGTAAGCAAGGTCTGTCGGTAGTTGTTCATTAGTTATGGTAAACCTTGCTTGGTTGCTATTACCTATAGAACAAAAACAAGCTTCATTTTTTAAATTTAAAAAGACTTTTAAAATGGATGCCTTGAAAAAATACGCTTCTTGATTAAACAATCTACTGTAATTTTAGCTACACTATTTTTTGGGTAAATCAAATTCACTTCAACCCATGTGTTTAAGAGTGTTACTCTATTGCCACGTAATTTCAATAAATCATGATTTTTTTTTTTGCTGTGCCTTAATGTAATGTTGGCTGCAACATACTAAAGTTTCGATACTTCCTCCTCCCTTTTTGCCCTTGAATTTTGTCTTTTCTTGCAAAGGTCTTACGTGCTTATGACCAAACTTTTTCAGAATTAGTTCAATGTTTATCAAAAGGCTACTGCAATATGCTGGTCTGTCGCTGGTTATACTAATTTTACAGCAATAATTTTGTTGGAGAGTAACCGTGTCAACAGTCAAATTTTCACTTTAATAGTATTTTTTACTCTTAAATTTCCTATCGTATCTGCCGCTAATCATGCACAATCTAGTGTTCAAAGTGTAGCTGACTTTGGTGACTTCTGTGTCTTTTGCTATCACTTACCTGAACGTCGTCTTTTTGCAGTGTTTTTGGTGAATAAATTGACTTGACTAGAAGTATTATCGGTTAAGTATTATACGCTAATTTATCAAATTGGAATTTTTGTTCTGTTAGATGGATAGTCTATCTTCTCCAAATCAGTAAAAAAAAAAGAAATCTTTTAAAAGGGGAAAAACTTCCTGAATGGAAAAATTGATGATGTAATCAATTTTTTTTTTAGAAAGAAATAGACATAAGCTACCAGCAGCTTAAGCTTGCAGTTTCAATGTAGATAGTCTACCGGTACAGTACATCGGAAAAATAACATTTTTCCAAAATAAAAAAAATAAACCATAGTGAAATTGATATTCCCATATAGTATAGTTGTAGAAAAATTAGTTAACTAAATTTTGATGTCATCCATTGTGAGTGGAAATGATATCTTTACTGTGGGAAATGCGATTGCATCCACAAATTCTCCAATTCAGGAAGTTTTACTTGTTTGAAAGTTCATTTTTTTTCTCATTTCAAAAAGATCTCCATGGTGAAAACTCTGATCTGATAAATTATTACTGATTAGCTGATTGTTGGAGAGGCCTTGGTAACGTTACCTGAGAAATACGTTGCTGGGCTGGTAACGTTACCTGAGAAATATGTTGTTTTGTTCGAGAAATACGGTGCAGGTCTCGTTTGTCAAAATAATGACTAATTAAGGGGCGCCCTATTTTGGGGTATGATAATGACTGATGCAAAATGATATGTAGCACCCTCTAGTGGCCGAATATATCAAATTATTGTTTTTGAAGAGGAATGAAAAACATGCACATGTTTATGAATCCATGTAAGCTCTATGATTTCACGTGGGGTACGACTATGCATCACTACAATTCTAGCACCCCCTAGCGGCAGAAACCATTACTGTTTTGACTTGGATTAGGAATGTAAAATAAATGGGCACTGGGGCAAATGGTCACTTAGCTATTTGGAGCAAATGGGCGCTGAGAAAAATGGGCCCCGGCAAAAAATGGGCACAACTATACGGGCATCACCGGGGCAAATAGGTATTTGGGGCACTTAATTGGGTAAACAAGAACTTTTGAGGCCGATGAACATTGGGTTAAGTTGGCATTGGGTTAAGTTGGCATTGGGGGCAAATGGGCACTTGGGGCAAATGGGCACCAGGAAACATGAGCACCAGAGCAAACAGGTTTTTGCGGCAAACGGGCACTTTGGAGCATAATGGGCACCTTGGGACCAGTAATGAACATTGGGGCTAGTGAACATTGGGGAGAAATGGGCATTTAAGGCAAATGGGCACCAGGAAAAATGAGCACCAGGGCAAATCAGCAATTGGGGCAAATGAGCACTTTGGAGCAAATGGGTATTTTGGGACCGATGGACATTGGGGCAAGTGGGTCTTAGGGGAAAATGGCACCAGGAAAAACAAGCACCAGAGCAAATGGGCTTTGGGCAATTGGGGTAAATGAGCAGTTTGGGTAAATGGGTGTTAGGGACAAATGGGCATGTGGAAACTGGGACAAATGGATGTTTGGGGCATAATGGGCACTTTGGGGAAAATGGGCAAGTTTAGGACCGATGAGCTTTGGGCCAAGTGGGCATTGGGGGCAAATGCGTACTTGGGGAAAATGGGCGCCAGAAAAAATGAGCACCAGGGTAAATAGGCAATTGGGGCAAATGGGCACTTTGAGGAAAAAGGGTATTTGGGACAAATGGGCGTTGGAAGCATGTGGGGACTAGGACAAATGAGCATTTGGGACCGATGAGCATTGGGGCAAGTGGGCATTGGGAACAAATGGGCACTTGGGGTAAATGGACACCAGGAAATATGAGCGCCGGAGCAAATGGGCATTTATGAGGCAAATGGGCACTATGGAGCAAATGGGCACTTTGGGACCGATTGACATTGGCATCTATAAAGCAAATGGGCTCTGTGAAGCAAATGGGCACTTTCGGACCGATGGACATTAGGGCAATGCTTGGTAATTGATGGCAAATGGGCATTGGGGGGAAATGGCCACCAGGAAAAATGAGCACCAAAGCAAATGGGCATTGGGCAATTGGAGCAAATGAGCACTTTAAGCAAATGGGTGTTTGGGACAAATGAGCATGTGAGGACTGGGACAAATGGGCTTTTGAGGAAATGGGCATTTTGGGACCAATGAGCTTTGGAGCAAGTGGGCATTTGGGGCAAATGGGCACTTGGGGGGAAATGGCCACCAGGAAAAATGAGCACCAGAGCAAATGGGCATTTGGGGCAAATAGGTATATGGGACAAATGGGCATTGAGGGCATGTGGGGACTGGGACAAATAGACATTTGGATGAATGAGCACTTTGGGGTAAAGGGGCACTTTGGGACCAATGAGCATTGGGGCAAGTGAGCATTTGGGGGATAATGGGCACTTTGGGGCAAATGGGGACCAGGAAAAATATGCACCAGGACAAATGAGCAATTGGAGCAAATGAGCACTTTGGGGCCAATGGGTATATGGGACAAATGGGCATTGAGGGCAAGTGGGTACTGGGACAAATGGGCATTTTGGGGAAAGGGCACTTTGGGGCAAAGGGACGTTCTGGGACCAATGAGCATTGGGACAAATAGACATTTGGGAAAACGGGCAGTTTGGAGCAAATGGACAAATAAGCAAATGGTGGCGAGAGGTGTGGGGAAATGTGTTGAGGTGTAGGGGGACTGGGAAAGGTGTGGAGATGTGTGTTGAGGTGTGGGGGCAGGTGATAGAAGTGTGAGTGGAGGTGTGTAGAGTTGTGTGGGGGAGGTGAAGAAAGGAGTGGGGAAAGATGTAAAGGGGGGTTTAGGGGGTGTGGAAAAGTATGGAAGGAGATGAGGGGAGATGTGGTGGGAAGTAAGGTGTGGGGGAGAGGTGAGAGAAATGTGGGGAGAGATGTGGGTGGTGGGGGAAGTTAAGGGGAGATGTAGGAAGAAGTATGGAGGGTGTAGGGAGGTGTGGAGGAAATGCGGAAAGAGGTGGGGGGAGATGTGCAGGGGTGAGAGGAAGTGTGGTGAAAGGTGAAGGGGAGAGAGGTTAGATGCTGTGTGGGGAGTGTGGCAAGGTGTGGGGAAGAGTGGGGAGGTAGGGGAGATGTGTGGGATGGTTTGGGGGAGGTGAGGAGAAGTGTGGGGGAAGATGTGAGTATATGTGAAGAGAGGTGCGGGTGTGTGGAACGGTGTTGTGTGAGGGGTGTGGGAAAGCATGGGAAGACCAAAAATCGCAGGCGTTCATTTTTCCGCACAAAATCAAGGGAAGACCAAAAAATGGTCTTACATGTTTCATGAGTTATCACCCCCTTTTGCCACTTTCGCCCCTATTTCGCTTTTCGCCCCCAAGGAGGCGATATTACCCACCTTGAGAATCGCTGCATTACATTACTGGTACAATTACACCTATGGTTGCTGCACTGAAATATAGTGGGATTTTTACTTCCGTAACTCATCATTGAAGTGTGACAAGATAAAAAAGATGAAAAAGAATTGTTCAACCATATTATAGAGAACTAAAGTCCTCATAACTTGTGAGTTACACGGACTTTGTAGAAAACTATGTTGGCACGGTAAGGTCTACAACATGGCTACTTAACTGGCGGACCGCGGTCCAAATATTAGGCCAAATAAAACTGATAGAGCTTAGAATCAATAAAAATATTGTAACAAAGCTAATACAAATAAAAAGATTAAGAACTGATAGGGATAATACATTGGGCAATTGGAGCAATTGTAGAACTAATGGACATTGTGGCAAATGAGCACATGCCCATTTGTCCCAAACATCTCCCATTTGCCCAAAGTGCCCATTTGCACCAAATGCCCAAGAGTACATGACGATTTGACGCGAAGACGATTTGACGCAAGGACTATTTGATGCGAGGACGACAACTTTCCCGACCCCAACTCCCCCCGACCTCCCTAACCCCTCCTGACCCCAACACCCCCACCCCCTCATCCTCAAACCCTCCGACCCCAACCCAACACCTCGACCCCAACTCCTCCGATCCCAACCCCATCCCCCTCCGACCCCAACCTACTCGACTCCAACCCCCCGACCCCAACCCCTCGGACCCTGACCCCCCCGTCCTCAACCCCTCGGACCCCAACCCCCCCGTCCCCAACCTCTTCAACCTTAACCCCCGTTGTCCCCAACACCTCCAACCCCCAGCCCTCCAACCTTCCCGACCCCAACCTCAACCCCCCAACTTCAACCCCTCCGACCCCAACCCCCCTGTCCCCAACCCCTCCGACCCCAACCCCTTCCGACTCCAACCCCCCCAACCCTAACCCCCTACGACCTCAACCCCGACCCCACCCCCTTACCCCAACCCCCCGTCCCCAACCCCTTCAAATCTAACCCCCCGTCCCCAACCCCTTCAACCCTAACCCCCTCATCCCCAAACTCTCCAACCCCATCACCCCCAACCCCCCCCCCCGTCCCCAACTCCTCCGACCTCAATCCCCCAACTCCCCCCGATCCCAAAACACCCCCATTAACCTACCAACCCCAGACCCCAACCCCCTCCGACCCCAACAATGTCCATCTGCCCCAATGTCCATCGGTCCCAAAATACCCATGCCCCAATTGCTGATTTGCTCTGGTGCTCATTTTTCCTGGTGTGCATTTGCCCCAAATGCCCATTTCCCCCCAATGTTCACTAGCCCCAATGTCTATCGGTCCCAAAGTGCCCGTTTGCCGCAAATACCTGTTTGCTCTGGTACTCATGTTTCCTGGTGCCTATTTGCCCCAATTGCCCATTTGCCCCCAATGCCTACTTGTCCCTATGCCCATCGGCCTCAAAAGTTCTCATCTGTCCAATTAAGTGCCCCAAATACCCATTTGCCCCAGTGACCAGTTGCCCATATAATTGCGCAATTTTTTTCCTGGTGCCCATTTTCCTCAAATGCCCATTTGCCCCAAATAGCTAAGTGACCATTTGCCTCTGTGCCCATTTATTTTACATTCCTAATCCAAGTCAAAACAGTAATGGTTTCTGCCGCTAGGGGGTGCTAGAATTGTAGTGATGCATAGTCGTACCCCACGTGAAATCATAGAGCTTACATGGATTCATAAACATGTGCATGTTTTTCATTCCTCTTCAAAAACAATAATGTGATATATTCGGCCACTAGAGAGTGCTACATATCATTTTGCATCAGTCATTATCATACCCCAAAATAGGGCGCCCCTTAATTAGTCATTATTTTGACAAACGAGACCTGCACCGTATTTCTCGGACAAAACCACATATTTCTCAGGTAACGTTACCAGCCCAGCAACGTATTTCTCAGGCAAAACGACATATTTCTCAGGTAACGTTACCAGCCCTGCAACGTATTTCTCAGGCAAAACAATGTATTTCTCGGGTAACGTTACCAGCCCTTATGGATTGTTGATCCATTCTGCCATTACAGAGGTACGGCAATCTGGCAAGCTGCAAGAGGAATAAAAACTATGATACTGAATTACCAGTACCAGGGTACTGTAGGTCACTGTGAACTGGTGAAGAAATGCAGTTGCACTTGGAATAGGCTTGCTACGGATACAGTGTTCAGGTAGTACCGGTACCTCATGGAATTAAAGCAACAAATTTTGTCCAAAGAAAGGAATGATTAGTTTGTGCCCAATAAAAATGTTTGTTGGTCAGCTGTTCTGCTGGTATTTAATACCGGCACCATATCTATTATACAGGCCAGATTAGCCTAGACTACAAAGATTTTACTGTTCCAGCAGAATCTAATTTGTATATAATTATAGCTGATCAAAGCGTTACTTTGCAGGTTTTCACCAATCTCTTGGGGTATATCAGTTCCAAGTTTATTACACTAACTGTGAAATTGATTGCAATGTAATTTTGCATGTTCTAAAGTAGACCTATACTGGTAGTAATCTGGTCGTGGAAGAGGAATTAATGTAAAAAAAAGTGTTTCATTGATCAAGATTTGCAAATATTTTCAATTTAATGTGTGCTGGATTTATCAGTTTGTTGCATAAGAGGTACAGTATTGGTACGGTATTACTGTATTAGACTGTTAGATTTCTGGGGTAATGTCTAGTATCAGCCCCCAGGTTTGGCTAGGGTTAGGTTTGGTTAGGGTTAAATTTAGTTAAGGTTTGGTTCAGTTACAAGTACGGATTAGTACGTAGTAGGCAATGTATGGATTCATGTTCCCTTTAGAGTGAAAAATTTGAAAAAAATGCAAATTTTGGGGGCAAATTTTACTGATTTTGAACCAGAAATAAAAATTATAGAATGCAAAACTGAAAAACTTAAAACTTGAATATTTTAATGCAAGACTGCAGCTTGTACCTTGGAAAAGCAAATTTAATGCAAAAAAATCGTAAAATGGGTCCTCAAAGTAGTGCAATCTTTGGGCAAAAATTTCAATGAAATTATCGTTTGGGCAAATTTTCACTAGTCAAAATCCTAAAGGGAACACTGTATGGATTAGTAGGCAATGTATGGAGCAGTAGGCAATGTACGGTATAGTAGGCAGTGTATGGTATAATTAGGCAATGTATGGAATAGTAGGCATGGTATAAGAATAGTGGGCATTGTATGGAATACGTGTTGTCATAGTAAGGAAAAGAGAAGCATAGTATGGAATACAGGTTACTATGCCTACACTCCATATATTATCCGTACTATTCCATGCTTTACCAAGACTATTCCACGCCAATAGTTTCTGCCTACCATTCTTACTATGTCTATATGCTGCTTTGCACTATGCCCACTACCAGTATTTGATACTATGCCTACCGGTATTCTACACTGCTACACATTGCTTATTATTCTATATCTACATTGGGAACTACTCTGACATTGCCTACTATTCCATACTATACCTACTATTCCATACTATGCCTACTATTTCGTACATTGCCTACTATACCATACATTGCAATGCCTACTAAACCATACGTTACCTTATATTCCATACATTGCATGCTATACCATACATTGCCTGCTATACCATACATTGCCTACTATTCCATACATTGCCTATTATTCCATACATTGCCTACTATACCATACATTGCCTAATTAGAGTAACCAAGTCTAGTAGTACCATACTCTCTGATGCTTGTATAACCAGGTAATTAAATAGCAGAAGTTGGTTTCAACTTTATTAGCCAGTTTGCTGAGCCAAATGTTTAACTATGATTGATGAAAACTAGTTAATCTTATCTATTTCCAGTCGCTTGCTTTTCACTGAGGCAGTTGATGTTAGTATGGGCTGGCATTCGGTATTGCTAAAACCTGCAGGAGCACAAGGATCGCCTTCGCAAGTAATTTAGAAGCACAAGGATCACTAGTGGCACTAGTGAGTTGTTACTAAGGACTAGGGTTCGGTTAGGGCCCTTAGTAGTAACTTACTAGCACCCCTAACTGTCCTTGTGCTCCTAAATCATTTGTAAAAGCGGTCCTTGTGCTCCTGCAGGTTTTAGTAGGACCCCTGGCATTTTGTTTATTTTATCATCCCTTCACACTGCACACTTACCAAGCTGTGCAGTGTGCAAAAGTGACAAAATATATTATAAAGTAAACCATGCATCAACAAATGTATAAGCTCGTTAGAATTGCCAGGTGGTTACAATAAGCTTCCAAATAACTTCAAGGTTTTTTCTTGACCCCCACACAAACATATGAAAATGAACTAGAGTGTTTGTTTTAGGAATAGTAACTCAAAAAACTTCTGAAATGATTACTTCTTGCAAAGCGTTATCCTTATTTACTGGGGTATCTTTTTATACGTGCATTTTTGCTTTCAGAGATTTGGATTAAGGTGAAATATGAAACACACAACCATTCATTGGTTTCGTAAAGGATTACGACTTCATGATAATCCAGCATTACTTCATGCTGTAACTACCTCTGATGTAAGCTTTTAATTAAATTCCATTGCATTATGTCTACGATTTCCTCGGTACCGGTAGTTGTTGCCATTGTTCAGTAACCTCTGTTGATGTATATGCGATTTTGCATAGTTTGTAGTAAGAACAAATTGTTTTTGCACTTGAATAGTGGTCTCTAATGTGTATATAATTATATATTTTTAAAACTGGACAGTACTATAATTGATGTGCAACATCAAAAGTAAGATTTTTTCTGTTAACTTATGTTTTTGTCATTTGTTGACCACTAATTAGCCTGTTTTTTGGCTGTTAGGCTTTACTGACAGCGCCTAAAAAATTATTGTACACCATTATATCCACTACTGTTAATTTTAGTAGATTTTTACGAACCTTAATAACTCAGAAGCAGAACAGCAGCTGGTTAATTAACTTTGTTTAGCATACGTTTAAATTCTACACTGTAGTTATAAAATTTTCTGAAGTGCTTTGCAAATATCTAATTTTTTAGGTGGTTTATCCTCTTTTTATTTTCGACAAAGAATTTATCAAAAAACATGACAATATTGGATCAAAACGAATGCGATTTATATTTGATTGTGTGAGTGAATTACAGAAAGATCTTCAAAAGGTAGGCAAGCCTTATTGTTGTGTTGCATGTGTGTTTTACTTTACTACAACAAGTATATGTGTTTTACTTTATACTTGTTGCAGTCAAGTAATGCTTCTTTACTACAATATAACTTCTGTGGATTTTGTTGTAGTACCGGTATTTGATATAATTTTAGTGTTTTTTTTTTCACTCTAATTTATGTTGCCATATACCGTACTTGATCTCATAGACCATTTACTATGAATATCTAATTACTTGCCAGATAAGTCGTCTCAGCAATCTTCCAAGATTTGGTTTCACCTCTGGGTAGGTCAAATCCCCCACTAATGCCAGGACTTCCGATTTGCTTATTTCTTCCTGCGTACAGGATAAAAAATCATCAGAAAATAGTCTTTTTTAAAAATTCCGATCAAAATGACATAAAGGTGCAAACCGTTAAATAAATCAGAGTCTTATTTTTTCTTCATTTATTAAAAATACATAGCATGTAACGGTTGTCTGTAAGTCTGCTTGCAGTGATGTATAGTTATTATTTTCACCTATTCTGTAATTTTGCTAAGGTGTCTTAAATGATAAACTTAAAGAAATTTACTACTAGGTTTTGGTTGTTGAAGTTTCAATAAGGTATCTTTATGCTTCTTGATTATATAATATTAATTTTGTATTTAGATTGGTTCAAATCTTTACATATTTTATGGAGAGACTTCTGAGATTTTAAAAGAAAAAGTGAAAGAATGGAATGTTACCCAGGTAAAACATTTCATGTGATGGATTGTATGAGGTATGAACAGCGGTATGCGTGCGTCTGTTTGGCGTGGTACAACTAGACGTGATCAACTTGCTAACGATACGACCCGGTGTTGGGACTTCTCTAAAAATATTCGGCGTGAAACAAGCAGTACAAGTAAGCATAAGCACTGATTGCGTTCTAATTGCGCTAAATTTGACTAAAGCATAACATTTTAATTTTTTTTGTATGATTATAAATTATTTTTTAACTTTTAAAGCTTTTTTGGCTTGCTGAAAGGTCAATAATTAGGTTCAAAATTGCCAAGAATGTAGCGTTCACAATACCGTTGCCCTATGGTTATTTTTTTATAGCCTGTCGTTGATGTAGTTGCTTGAACTAAAATGCAATGCAATGAAATAAAATGAATGTGAACATCTGAATCTGAACTCGAGAAAAGTTTTTCGCGTTGTCAAAGATATTGGCGACAAGTCGTACGATTTTTCTCTGTCTCATTTACTGCTCTGCTGGATTTACAATTTGCTGTCTCGGAAAAAAAGATCGGTTATTAGTTTATTGCCAAATAGCGATATGTCTAGTTTTCCATTGTCAGCCGTCCATTATGTGCATGTAGTTTTCATGGAAAAGTGTTTATTAGCTTTACTAAAGATTTCGTGGCTTGGCAAAAATTTGTTTTTCGGTCACAACGTTTCAACCTTTTTCAAATGGGTTGTTTTTGTTTTAACCAGTTTTAAGACGTTTGACGACCGTGACTGTATTTGGGTCTTCCAAAATAAAAATTGGTCACAAGGATCAGGATAAGTGAAGAGAAATTTAATGATTTGTGTATATTTTTGGACGATACTGGTTCATTTGGGCACCTAATGCTTTCCTTCAAAAAAGCGTAGAATGATTTTTGAGTAACTAGAGATTATTTTCAGTTAACTTTCATCGTCGATACAGAACTTTTTTACAAAGACCGAGATCGCGATGTGATCGAAGCATTGAAACTATTGGGTGCAACCACAGTCTCCAAAATAGGACACACACTTTATGATATTGACAAGTATACTACAATTTAAATGTATTGCAAACACTGTTTGCTATTTTACATCTAATCCTAGTTTTAAACCTGTCTGTTTGGTTTCTTACTTTTTTTACGAGTCCAGTTGTATATCATATGTGTTGCTTTACTCACGTTTTTGTTAGTTTGTTGTTTCAGTTTTTGAAAATTTTTTTGTATCTACTGTGTTTGTAAATTTTTATAAAAAGTGCAAATATAGATATTCTCGCAGATTCATTGCTAAAGTCGATTAAATGTTATTAATACTGATATAGGGCTGACCGATTTCGCGAAATCCGACATATCCCTGTAATTTTTGTACGTTATTTTTTTTTGTTTGTTGCTCGGTGATTGCTATAAATATTCTCATACGATTTGTTGCAGCATCTTGGAAGCTAATAATGGAAAAACTCCTTTGACCTTTCGAAAATTTTTTTCTGTCATATCGAAATTAGATGAACCACCTGTCCCAGTGGAAACCGTTACAGAAAGCCATTTTACGTAAGGTTACATGAAACTACTGTACATACCGTTGTTTTAATTCTACATCCAAAAATTTATTAGACTTTTTAGATTAACAAAAAAAAATATCTTGAATCAAAAGTTAAGGCCTTGCTTTCTTTCGTGCTAGAATAAAGAAAAATCTGTTTTCGAAGTGTGCAGTGCTTATCTTGTGTTCTGGATTTACTCACAATAATTTTTGTGTTCTCAATGATTTTGTTTTTGGGGAATATTTTTCTGATATGCTAATAATGTATGTGGAAAATTTATTGACATATTTAATGAATGGAATTAGCTCATTGAGATTTATATTATGTTTTCCTTTAGTAGCTTTAAAATCTCTTTTGTTATCTCTAAAATTGCTTTTGTATCTTTAGTGTAGAAAACTGTACAAATCTTAACGTACTGAAGACTGCCGTACGCTAATTACAGTTGATATATATAATTAGTCGCTGTATTGTTATTGATGAAGAATTAAAGCCGAAGTCTGTTACGTGTTTGTCGTTGTACGATGACTTTTGTAGGAACTGTACCACTCCGCAAGAAACAGATCACATGAAGCACAACCGATGTCCAACTCTGATGGAGATGGGTGTTGATGATGATACGGACCCCATGGTGTGGAAAGGAGGAGAAAAAATAGCCTTAGAGAGGTTTGGCTTTTAATTTTGGTGGTTTTGTTGATCAAAACATGTCAGTTACTGGAGGTTTCAGTCAAAAGCGTCCTAGAGGCGAAGGTTTTATTGCTGAGGCGGAGGGGGGCGAGGAGGAGATTATGCAAAAGACTTGAGAATTAGTATCATAGGGTTGTGGCTTCCCCGCTAGACGCTCGGTATTTCCGGGAGGTGCAGAGGGTTAATTGTATGTGGGTTGCTGGCGTGTCCACTCACTGCGTTCAATTTTTCATCATTAATATTCGTAATCGGCCTTCATTTGACAATGGGCATACACCCTTTACTAATCCATATGCCCAATGCCCAGCTTGGACTAAAAGACCACTGAATTTCTCCATCGCGATTAAGTTTTCAATGTCATAATTAAAAAACTGATTAGCTAGGGCATCAAAAATCAGATTGTTGTGCAGAAAGTCTGCGGTTTTTGACCGTCACCAACTGAACATGTGGAAGTATAAATGTGTTTCAAGGCCCCGCTGTTCCGTACCTTTTATGTACCTTTGCAAAAGACTTGTACATTTTGTTAAAGCTTACTCCAATGATATTGCGCAGGATGAAACGCAGACTTAACGATGAGGGGTGGATGGTGCCTGGTAGCACTGGCTCTTCTGTGGTGAACAATCCTCTTCTACCTCACACTACAGGATTGAGTCCATATTTCAGCTTGGGTTGCTTGTCCACACGTTTATTTTACCACATTATTAAAGACATTAAAGCAGAGGTAAAAGATGTTGCTACAAGTTTGTGGTTTTGCCTTATAAATTCCACTTTTTTTCAACAAAATTAAAGATTTAGTGATCTTTTGTGCAGTAAAAGCAAATTTGATTTCAAGACAAAATGGCGACATGCAATGCGAGCGTGGGTTTCCAATTTTCAGTTTGACGTGTTAAAATGCTCAACTTATCGCAGTTTATTGGAAGTTTTTGGGAAATAACGCTTGTTTTTTTTGTCAAGTGCTTTGAAAACTCGTTCGCATAAATGCTTAATTTTCTCGGACCAATTTCTTTTATTAGAGTCATCCTTGTATGTATTTCATTATTATTCTTTTTTGTTTTGCTATGGCTTTTTTATGATTTTTTTTTGTATTGTTTTCATATCGTTTTTGATGATCGGTATTTTTCAATTTTGTAGATTTCATAATTGAGTTTATTTCAATATTTTAAATCTTTTAAGGCTCGCAAGCACTGTTTAACTCCCTCATCCCTTCAAGGCCAACTTTTGTGGAGAGATTTCTTTTACACTGTAGCTGCATGTACACCAAATTTCACCGTTATGAAAGGAAATCCTATTTGTTTGCAAATACAATGGGCCACCAATGAAGAACACTTGAAGCGCTGGACAGAGGTATTGATATTTTGTGTATGTTTTTGTGCTATGCAGAGCACTTAAATATAAAATTAGATAGCAAATATGCCAGAAACACGACAATTTTTGACGTATTTCAGCCAAGAAAATATATAATTACCCGTTGTCTTGTAGTTTTTCAACAAGTGACTGAGCCACTTAATCATACCTTGTCCACATTCCCAGTTTAGTGGGCCAAAAAGCTCCGAGCTTTCTGCATCACAGTAAAGTTTTTGATGTCATAATCACTTTTCTCAAATGCGACCTCAAAAATTAGATTGTGACGCCAAGCCCGCGGACTTTAAGACTACTTAAAAAGGACATGTGGACACTGGACAAGGTAAATATGTTTTTTGTGTAAGATTTTGTCTATTTCTTGATCACAACATTTTAAACCTGTTTTTGACGCAAAAGACTTGCCCAAAGTTTACGAAAGTAGTTATTATGGTAACTGATAATTATCAGATAACATGTTAGATAGACGACTGTTACGAGAGTATTTTTTAGGGTTCAACTGGTTATCCGTGGATTGACGCTATAATGCGACAATTAAGGCAGGAAGGATGGATTCATCATCTTGCTAGACATGCTGTGGCTTGTTTCTTGACAAGAGGAGACCTTTGGATCAGCTGGGAAGAAGGGCAACAGGTAATTGATTAACTGGCAGATCATCTTACTAGCACAGCAATTTTGGGGATGTCTGAACTTGAAAGTTTGATAATCGAAATCCACATCATCAGTCAACCTACATGTGTTGGGTACCTTGCTTACAGTTTTGAAAGGTATTACTCGAGATTTCGATAAATAGTCGCTTTCTTGTTTCTTGATTAATTTTTAGTCTGCACGTTTTTGTAACGGGCTTAGCCGAAGCATAAATAACCTTACCTGTGTCTTACTCGCTCTTCTTAATCCGTTCGCTATCAGTTGCTGTGTGCTGACTCGAAGAGCGCTTGCTCACTTTTCGGTCTCCCGCAATCCATTGAATTTTCCGTTCCATAATTTGAGTATAAGTTCAGCCATGTATTTTATTTATCAGAAGTTAATGATTTGTGACATTTTTTAGGTATTCGAGCGATATCTTATCGACTCCGATTACAGCATGAATGCTGGAAATTGGATGTGGCTATCAGCCAGCGCCTTCTCCCACCAATACACAAAAATTTTTCACCCTGTTAGGTTTGGTAAAAGAATAGACAGCACTGGGCAATATGTTAGGTAAGATGAATTTGCACAGCAGAATATATCAGAAACTTGCTCTTATGTTAGAAATTCTATGTAGGCGTTATATAAAGGAATTGGAAAATTTTCCAGCTAAATACATTTACGAACCTTGGGAAGCTCCGAAAGAACTGCAAGAAAAAGCAAATTGCATTATTGGTAAGTTACGTAAGGTTGGGAAGTTTTGAAGCATAAACATTAACCTCTTAAAACTCATAATTATGACGTCAGTTTTAGTGTCACGTGATTTTTTATTTTTTGTCAGACGTTGGCATCAAACGATTTTGTCATTAGGCCTTATGCATTATCGCCAGATTTTAGGTGCCTTGACTATAGATTGGCCTTGAAACGCTCTCAGACGCTTCCATTTCCTTGCAGCTGTGTTTTCGAGTTCAAAGTCTGTTTAAAACAAAATCACTAACTCTTTATTCTCAAAATTCTCATTAGTTTGCGAGCATCTTGGTGCCGACCGCTGCCTTTTAACATGAACTTTTGGTTCTATTTTGTAAACAATGGCAGCATTCTTTTTTACATAAGTCAGCAACAAGTTTGTATTGGACAAAACCAACTTACTATACAACAAAAACCTAATAGACACAGCTGCAAACAGATAGCAGTGTACAAGTTGCACAAAAACTTCTGACTTATACCACAAGCAGTGAATTTGTGGGTTTGGGTTAAAGTCTTTGCCTCATTGTACTCTCCAAGTCAGTAAGCGACTTCTGCAAATCCGTGAAAGTTCCACCTCGCTAAATAGTATTATAAGTGGCATGTGAAACGTGCTTGCTAGTTAACAAAGAGGGTAGCGGTAAGCTGAACGATTTATATCGTTAAAGGTTTAAAGTGATGACGCAAGCTATATTCTTAACATCGTAGCGATTGTAAACGACGTATAATTTGCGGTTGTTTAACGGTTTTGTTCAAGTGTAGCAGCTTGGTATGATTTAAACTTTGTTTTTGTGCAGGAAAAGACTACCCTTTCCCCATCGTCGACCACAGTAAAGCAAGCGAAGCTAATATTAAAAAATTGCTTGATTTTCGAAGTAAACAGGCAGCAACGGTACATCTGACTTCAGGTACATGTACAAGCCAATATACTGGTGTGCACTTTGGGTAGTTCTTTTGCCTTCTGATGTTTTGAATTAATATTGCGCCCTAAGGCTATACTTGAGCCCTATAACGTCTTGCGAATATTGCATAACTGTTGTGTACCGTTTTAAAGTGTTGTTTTACCGTCCTAGTGACATAAAGTACGTTAAACCAAGTTCAACATGCAAAACAACTGCTTTTTTTAAATAACTGAATTACATTTATGTAACTTACAAAAATACAACTAAGTTAGTACCGGCTTCACAACTTCTAATGTGATGGGTGAAAAACTCTTTATTGCATAATTGAGTGATATTATCATATAACTTGGTATATATTTCGGCAAATCTTTAATTTTCAAGTTATGTAAGGGAAAAAGATGGTACGAGAAACAATTTTGAAACCATTGGCCTGTAAGAAATTTCGCTCATTTTGATATTTCAAGAAGTCATTTTTTTAAATGAAAAAGTTCAGCTTATTTCAAAATGTATCCAAAAATAAAAATACGGGATTCTGGTATTTTTCACCGTAATCGTCAATTTGTCTAAAACCCATCGAGTTTTCAATTAGTTGTGTTATTTACCTCTTTCAGAGTGATTTTTGCTGGACATCGTTAAGTGGTCAGTGTTTCATTAATACCCCTAAGTTTTTTCATTACGTGAAATTTGCTAATTAAAGTACTTTTGTTCAAGAAATTTCGGTAATATCCTTTGAATGAACCTAAAATTTCAGATGCAGCTTTGCGTATGAAGAAATGTGTCTCCTATCACAATTATACGGCAAAGAAAGAAACCTGTGTTCTAACATGAAGTGCAACAATACATTTCCGCGAAACTCCAGTAATATTGGCATGTTCTTAGGGCAAATCCAAAAATGTTTTTGGGCTTGGAATTAAGAAAACGATTATCTCGCAGTTGTATGGGTCTAGAAAAATTAAAACAGGGCCTCATATTTTAATAACTAAAAATTCAGGGAGTACTTGACCCCCTCCTGAATCCCCCAAATCCGTCGATGAACTTTATTCCTGATGCTTGATACAGAAAACATGGCGTAAATGGGGGTAAATTGTAAAATTGGCGATCACCTGTAAAATCAAATCTTCGATACACCGAAACGAATAAGTGACGTGGCTCATCTCCGCAGCATAACACAAAACTCAGAAGAAACTTCGCAGCGGTGGCGACTAGTGTTTAAGTCAAAAAACGAGTTATTTTTTTTTTTGCAAACGTTTTATTGTTTATTTTATAGATTAAAAAAAAAAAAAAAACGTGTTTTTTTATTCTTTAGCTTTTTGTTATACTCGGTATGTTTAACAGATATATTTTAATAAAATGTTGTTTTGCTGCGTATTGCTATTGCGAACATTTGGGGTTGAGTAAAATGCTGAAAAACACGTTTGTGGGGAGAGTATTTCCGTCACACACTTTTTAAAATTGTAAGTTAATGCGAATCAGGGTTTGATTTTAATACTCTTTTTATTTACTGTGCCAACAACATGGATACGCTTGGTACTATCGGAAAATAGGTTATCTTCCAATAAAAGGACTCATTCTTTGCTGTTTTTAATATCAAATCGGGAGAAAAAGTTTGCTTTTTAACAGATATTTTAACCTAGAGCTACGACTTTACCAGTTATCGCAATGTAAGATGAACAACGTAATTAATTCATTGTGGCAGCAGTCAGCAGCAATACACACAAAAGATTTTTAATTTGTTGCTACGAAATGTGAACATGATAGCAAGCCACAGAAACCTTGCACGAATTGATACGTTCAAAGATCAAACCCAAATCTACATTGAACTAACACAAGTTACACAACACAGAAAGCTTTACTTGGCAAAATTAAATCGCTGAAGCGTATCATTAAAAATAAATAAATAGGGTTTTCAATAATGGTCTTGCTGCTCGTTAGCGGCCCAATGCTAGAAAAATGCAGCAGAACTGGACCGTCAGCGGACCGAAAAAAAATCCTGCTAACGGCTAGGCTTTGGGTCTTCCTTTTTCTCGAATTTTCAACTACCCGGGAAACGAGAAACTTTTAACAAATTTCTCGGGAATTCCGGGAAATTTCCGAAAATTTTGGCAGGAAGTTTTTTGAGCTTGATTATTTTGACGTTTTTTCTGATTTTCAGCATTTCAGATTTAATTTTTAGCATTTTGTTATGTCGTTTTGACAAACTTAGCTTGAGTTTTTCCATTTTTTCGACAAATTGAAGAAAAAATTTTGATCTCACAAGCATTTCGTCTTAAAAAATGCGTAAGCTTTGCGTTACTGCAAATTAAAAATTTTATTGCTCACTAAAAATCATTTTTCAAAATTCACGAAATTTTTTACGTCGGAATGATAGATATCAGTACCACTGAAATCCTTACTAATGTAAAAACATTTCCTGGGATTCCGACATAAACTTCCCGGGAAACGGGAAATTTCAAAACCTTGAGTTTCTTGTTTCGACTTCCTGGGAGAAAAGACTGGCTAGGCTAGTCAAACTAGCACTTAAAGGGGAACTAACAAATTTCATTGATGGGTGCAAATAACAATGAGATGGTATAAAGCCTTTTGAAAAAAAAACGGTGTTTTTCTTGATCTAGTTAAATCCGTCCAACTACGCTAATCCGCTTTTTGGCTGATGACGTCACTGGCCGAGTAGAACTGAAACTGCGTATTGGATAAGCAATGTAGTCGCACATATGTGTGAGCGTGATGTGCTGGCAGATAGAATGTGTTTTGCTCAGTTAGTGTTTGCACGGTAGTTGGTTGGGTTTAGTGCTTTCTTAAAAGCCTACTTTACAAGAGTAGACTTATTTATATAGCCTAGGTTGCTAGTGGAAATACTGGCTATCCATACATAATCTGGTAATGTAACTGTACCACTTCTATACAGCTACCGGTATATTGTGAGCTTGCTGAAAAAATACTATCACCGACATAGGCTCTCAACTCATTAATGCAGGCAAAAGCAATTCAACCAAGTGCAGGCAAATGTCTTATTCCTTTGGCTAGGCCACTTGTACCGGTACCTTGGTACAGACACACCGGTATCTCGTTTCTGTAGCAATGTAAGTCAGCATTCAACTGCACTGTGCTGTAGTATCCCAAGAATGCTGACTTCATTGCTACAGAAACGAGGTACCGGTATGTCTGTATCACAGTTCCAGGGAACAAGTAGCCTAGCCAAAGGAATAAGCCAGTGGCTTGCACTTGGCTAAATGGCTTTGGCATGTACTAGGCTAATGTGTTATAAACTTTGAGCTTATGCCAGTGACACTCTTTTTTCAGCAAGCATACATTTCACAGTTTGTTATTGCCTATTATGGACAAATCTACGTCCACATACCGACTTGAGGCAACTAAACATCAAGCATAATATACTGGCAAGTTGGCGACTGTACAGAAGTGGTACAGTTACATTACCAGATTATGTATGGATAGCCAGTATTTCCACTAGCAACCTAGGCTATATAAATAAGTCTACTCTTGTAAAGTAGGCTTTTAAGAAAGCACTAAACCCAACCAACTACCGTGCAAACACTGACTGAGCAAAACACATTCTATCTGCCAGCACATCACGCTCACACATATGTGCGACTACATTGCTTATCCAATACGCAGTTTCTGTTCTACATGGCCAGTGACGTCATCAGCCAAAAAGCGGATTAGCGTAGTTGGACGGATTTAACCAGATCACGAAAAACACCGGTTTTTTTTTAAAAGGCTTTATACCACTTCATTGTTATTTGCACCCATCAATGAAATTTGTTACAGTTCTCCTTTAAGGCACGCAAAATGGTTCATGGTCATGTCATAAATGCCATCTTCAGCACCGAGCAATGAATGCAGGCTATATTTCTGTTGTTAATGGAATAATGGTAACTTGACATTGGAAATAACATATCGATACTATTAAAAACAGCCATGTTTTGCCTCAATTTCAAGCTGATAACAAGCCAAAACGGGGTATACTACTCAATTAGCTATAAAATAGTCAACAACATAAAAACAATAAAAAAATACGAAGCAAAAAAAACGGTTTTTTAACAACACTAGCGGCGACCCATCAGGGACACTCTATCCAATTTGACCGGCCTGTAGATCCAACCCAAGACCTTCCGCGCCTGTTGCGGTATCTTTAACCATTGAGCTAACCAATCGGTTCAGATATATTTAGGCCTTAAATTTTATGATTCGGGTGTATTTTAAGTGATTAACAGTAATCGTCTCACTACCCAGGGCAGACAGCAGAGTCAGATCCTTGCCATTAAATTGTAAAGTTATTTCGCATTTAATCAGTCATTAATCATCATGAATCAGCAATATTACATAATCATCAACACTGTCGCAAAATTGACTGGTGTAGAATTTCTTCTTGGCAAACGTGTATTATATAACCAATTAGATACAGACAGTTGAGTAATCGTTATAAGAGCTTTGGTTTTGTAATAGTGCTTATCTTTACCCGTTATAAATTTTGTAATTGGCATTTGAATTGGGTCAAAAATACTTAGAAGCATCGTGACGTCATTGTATGGAACTTTGTTTTTGCACGGCCGTGGGCAAAAGGTTAATGTTTCGAATCTTACCCAAGCTTTGTAGTTATGGCCTTGAAGATGATTATTTACTCGTGCTTTGTGGATCCATGGGCAAGCAGCGAATTGAAAAAAGGAATTCATGGCTCATCCTAGAAAAAATAAAAAGACACGCCAATTTATTCTCCTTAGTCTAGATTTGATCTATGCTGTGCCTGAACATAGTGGGAGGGAGAACCGCCAAAATGGTGATTTTGTTGTGAAATTGCTAAACATGTTTCATCGCTGAACAATAAGTGCAAAAATTGGTTGCATAAATGCATTTGCTTAAATGGATTTGAATCTATCAAATGACTTTATTGTTATATTTTTTAGACGATGGAGAAGCTGAGCCAATCCACAGTGAAAGCACTGAAGGCCCAAGCCACGCTGGTGTCAAAAGAGCCTACGATATAATGGACTATTAGACTGAGTTGGCTTTTAAAGCTATAGATTTCTCTGCTTTCAAGTCAAAACTACTGTCTGCTGTATCAAAATTGCGAAACCTCTGAAAGAATAAACCGTTTATAACTGTTTGATCCTGCCTTTAACTTTGTCCTTGCACGCTTTTAGCTGTTTTTTTGTTTTACGTTGTTTTAATGTTACACTGGGACACGTTCAGCTATGATACTAATGTAGGAATGCTAAAAAAGTAGTAAATAGTTGTTTTTTGCATTGATGCATTTGCTACCAGAAAGTAACAAGCAATAATATACTTTGGCTAATACGATATTATCAATCATTCAAATTTAATGCTACCGGTATGCGTTACGTCATATTAATTTTTCGTTTATCTTGTGGTGAAACGTTTTTTTGCTAGATTTTTGATCGAAATTTAGTGAAATGAATGTTCCAAAAAATCTCTGCAAATAATTTCTGCATTTTGCAAGAACTTAAGCAAGAGGTGTGGGTTTAATGCTTCTTTCTGCTCGCCAAGTCGGTCTTTGGAACCGCTGTCACTAAAGTAACTAATGAAAGAACAACACTCTTCCCGTTTTCGTTTTCTGTGATTTTAAAAATCGGATCTATCCGGATTGAGCTTTTTCGGAGCTCACTGAAGTGATGTGACCTGAAGCCGGCTGCCTCTTCCAATCGCGTCACTGACTAATGTGATGTGCTTCCAGAAAAATCATAAATCTTTGCGATTTTTCAATTCTAATATTTTTGGGTTTTGTAGAGACACTTTTTTACGAGTGCGAACAGTTTTTAGTCAAACATGCATTGCACTGTTATTGTAGTGTCTGGCTTACTAACTCTCGCCTAACATACCGGTAAATCGAAGTGGTAATAGGCAATTTTTAACTTACTGTAGTTACTCAATTCAGAAAGTGTGAAATGTTGGCCTGAATTACCCTATTTGTTACGTTAATCGTTGCGAATGATGCATTGGGTGTTTTTTCAGTTTGTGCGATGTGCACCAGAATCTTTAGTTTGGTAACCTTTTTGTTTCAATCCTTCTTACAGCCTGAAACCGAAAAAGTGAGGAAATTTTGTCACTACCTCGTGATGCATTTAAACTGGACCGTAGGCTAATTTACAATAATCCGGGTTGATCTGCTGGGTTTTCCATTTTATGGACTTTTGCTTAGTCCAGGTGTCAATTACTTCATGAAAATGCGTTGGTTTTGGCGTCGGCGTGCTGGTGCAGAGGTTGTTCTGTTTGGTTGTTATTTAAAAGAGACAAGATTCGCTCCTGCACTGAACTGTCATAACAAAACTAGGCGTCGTAACTCGTAAACCAATACAATAAACTAATTGTTATGATGTAATATGAGGGCCACTAATCATGCTAAAATTTATGATATGTGGCCGGATTGGGACTTTTCAGTGGGAGTTATTTCACTCCGTGCTTCGCAATTTAATCGGTGTAAACACTTTCCAATTTTTTAGTTAAAATCTACCAAGTTTTAATGCTCAAATGGCCGAGTGGTAAGAGCGTGCACCTCGGGAGATGTGGACCTGGGTTTGATTTCTAGTCGGGTCACACCAATGACTTTAAATTGGTATTCACAGCTACCCTGCTTGACGCTCAGCATTAAAGGGACAGTGTGAAGGACGAGCCGGCAAGTTTACTTGTTATGCCGTTTGGAAAGGTACTTAACGGGATTCCCCCATCTTGGTGTGGTAGGCAGATGGCCGGCAACTCCTAAGCGAGCTCGTATAGCGCAATGACTGCTTTCTCGTAATGGGAGGGATGTGCAACCAAATGCAAAATACTTTCATCTACCAGGAACACATGTAGTGCAGCTTACTATTTCATGCCATAACTTTTATATTGTGTCTACTGTTAGATTATTGCTAGATGTGTTTCATTATTTATGAAACGAGTTAAGGGAGTTGATTTCGTTGTTTCGAGGGTGTTTCAATAAACGTTGAAAATTTGCGTCATGATTTTTTCTAGTCAGTTGAACTGTTTACAAACCAGCTAAGCCATTGGATTACGATGTCAAGTCTCGTATTTTCCGTCGGTTCATACCAATGTTGTTAACATATACAGGGTGTCCCAGAAGACGCGCACCATTTAAATTTGATGTAATCTTTTGCAAACATAAAAACTAATTTAACTCTTTCCTGTTAGTTAGTTTTTTACCCATATCTGGAACAAAAAATAAATTATTAGCTTTACATGGTGCGCGACGTCTGGGACACCCTGTTATGTTAGGCCTATTTCATTGGTAAGGAAAGTTATTATTACCAATGAAATAGGCCTTATATAATATTATTATAAGTTATGTAATTATTATGTAATTAAGTGTATTATATAAGCATGTAATTATTATACAAGTCTGTAAGATATTGTTCCTCGGTTGGTTCGTCTATCTTTCAAAGCTTTCGCTCTGAACATTTCGAAGAGTTATTATTATCAGGCTGATCCAACGCCAAAGCACTACAAATGAACAAAAATAGCTAAAGCAACGTTTATTAGCAGCAAAGTGAAAAAAAGAATGGTCTCTCGTCTGTTTTTTCTGTGAAGGGGAAAAAATGAAGTAAAATAAAATTTGCATCAAAACAGTGGGGTTCCAAGTTCTACAAGCCAGTAGAGAAAACAAAACGATAAGTCAACCAATTACAACACAGTCACGAAATACCAATATGTCAATTAGGCCTAAAGCAAATTAAGAACAACGTATAAAGAATTGCAATATTAATACCTGTTCACCAACTAACCCTTGACAACTTAACTAGGCTACCACCAGCAAACAAGAATAAACTTTTAAAAAAATCTATCTACTATAGCCTCTTATAGTACTACTCAACTGGTGATAGAGTAAGAAAAACATAGCGTTATAACAACTCAAAAGTACAGATATTGTACTTATTGTCGGAAGCTCTGGCAAAAAATGCTAAGCACTACATTTAGACGAACGCAAAGCAAAGTTAAGCACAGAAAAAAATGAAAACTAAAAAAAAAAATAACCAAGTATACCAACCAAGGCTCATATTTTTTTGCAATCAACATCATCGTTGGACAAATTGTTCCAAATATCAATCACTATGCAGGAAAAGACTATGCTTTAATTTGAACAGTGGCGTAGCCACGGGGGAGGGGGGTTTTGGGGGTTACAACCCCCCATTGAGCCTCAAATGACGGTTAACTAACTAACTACTTACTTCTTTTCTGATATTTATTTCGAAGTGCTCGATGCTTTGTCATTGATAATCTGGTTTTGTAATTGTCATAATAACAAGAATTACGTAAGGTTGTTTCCTGAATTTTGTTCTTTACCATTATGCTTAATGAAGCAATGACGCAATTTTATTAGCAGGGCAGTGCCGCTCTTGTACATGCAACTGCCCTCGGCCCCTCAGACTTTCCGTAGAAAAAAGGCTAAATGATTTCACGCAAAAAAGACGTAGGTACTGTAGCCCAAAAAAGAACTAAATCGATAACATTTGAATATCGTTTTACCCAGTGGCGTACGCACAGGGGAGGGGTCAACCTCCCCTAACGTCTTTACATTTGGTTAACATTCTACCTAATTTAAAATTGCATCCCTCCACTGAACTTTCTGGATCCGCTCCTGTATATAATGTATGGTTAAATATGACGTCATTCTCACCCCCTCTAATGCAAAATCCTGGCTGCACTACGCTAATTCTGGCCACGCTCCCCCCTGTGCCCCCCCCCCCCCGTAGCTACGGGCCTGCTCCTACTGGCTCACGCCATCTCTACTTAAAATGCTTTGGTTAAACCATAGACTAGTAGTCTATGGTTAAACATCATTGAAATGCATTGCAAAAGCGTAATCCGTAAGGTGCGGACACATAACTTAAAGTATGGTAACACTGCGAACATGACGTAATCTCATAGCCGCGGTAGAGTCTAAATTGCAACTCAAAAAACTGTTTCCAGAATGCGTTGATTGGCTGGCAGGTTTTCTTATTGCGTCACACTCATAAAACAATCAAATTTCACAGGCACAAGGTTGGGGAGTGAAATCGAGTAAAATGGAACAGCCACAATTGCCGAAAATGCATGTTCAGCTCCTGCCTCCTCCTAGTCTACAGAACTAGCTAAAATGTAAGAGTTAGCCTAGTTAAGGTACGAATAGGCTTTTAAAAAACAGGTTTAGGCTGAATCGCAATGATTAAAAAATCACAGCCTTGCAGGCTTACGGCTACATAAAACATAAATTAAACAGTTAAAAAGCGCACTGTTTATAGACTAGACTGAAAATGCGAAGGTTAGTAGGCTAACGCAAGACGTCGGCAGAGCGGAGCAAGATACCGTAATGAATTCCTCAAATGTATTCGGATAGGTACTTTCTCGATAGAACCTTCCATAAAAAACAGAGTCCAGGGCGGTGCCACAAAAAGCACTGGTCTGTTTGTACATTCAGCTGTTCAGTGCAAGGTTCCACAGATTTTGAGTTTGAAGTAACCGGCACCATGTTTGTCTAACCATGACGCAATTCTGGGCTTCTCGTAGGCAGGTTATCGCGCCAAAGTTACATAAGGCGTGCGTGGCTGCGTGGCCGAATGGTTGGCAGCGTCGTTTTTGATACAACCAGAATTGCAAGGTTGACGGTTCAAGTAGGCGCAGTCAAAGGTGGGGGGGGGGCAAAGGGGCCATGGCTTCTCTCTGAAATTTAAATTACAAATTATCATTATCAAAGTAAAAGTACTAACTTTTAGCGCCTCAGGTGTTTTAATCGTTCTTGACTTCGAGCAGACTACGTGTGTAATGTGTTTATTTTGGTGGGGGAAGGGGTAGGGGGCGTGCCTTTACAAATTCTTATACCTCTAAATTTTATGAACATTGCCAAACGCCGAAGTTTTATTGCTACGTTGCAGGCAAGTGATGTACAGTAACCTCCCGCTTAAGTTCGCACTTGAATTCGAACGCCTGGTGCGAACTTATGCGGGAGGTGCGAACTTAGCAATTTGGCTAGGGTTTCGTCTTTGATAGTACAAAGCTTTTAATTACGTTATGAAAGGCCCTATTCGTGCCTCATTAATCGCGTGTATCAAGCGTGTTACTTTATTACCATTTGAGCTAGTGCCTCATTGTTACGTAACTGATACATTGATATAAAAGCTGCACAATTAATTTAAGCAAGGTATTATACAACATATTCTCTAATAGTCTAATATAGTACAATGTCCAACAAAGTGAAACGTTTGAATGAATCAGAGAGATTGGAGTTATCTCCTTGCTGAGGCAGCCAAATCCTGCAAGTAAACGAAGCATAGCTCGACAGTATGAAGTGAGTGAGTTTGCTATTAGAAAAGTTTGGTTGAATCGTGAAAAAGTTGATTCCAGTTTTTTTGAAATTTGGTGCGAACTCGACTGGGATGCGAACTTAAGCGGGAGGTTACTGTACAGACAATTTACGTTATGTTGATTGAAAAAAATCGTCCCGTTGAGCGCTTTGTTGTTATAATAGCCTACGATGCGCAGTTGCACACTGCTGCGAAAACATGTTTATTTTTATCAAGACTTGAATCAAAAGTTATGATGAACTTTGATTTCGACTTTACCGGTATCTTATGTGCTGACCCCTTACTAACTTACCGGTAGTAACCGTTGTCCGTAGGCCTATCTATACACGCGCTGTAACTCGTCGCTTTCTAATTTTCAACACTCCTGGACATGAATAAAAACTTCACTCCTGGAAATGAGTAAAAATTGTACCCGGCTGTAAACTTGTCTTTTAAACAAGTGTGGATGAATGAGGGTACCCATTCACAACTCTTTCCAGGTAACCCTTGGGCAAGATTTAGAACCTGTTAGCCTCCCAATAGCTGGGGTCACAGGCTGAAATCTTGGTGCTAATCCAGTTTATTTGCAAAATTGATCTCGTTTGCTATGACACGTTGCTTAACTAACTAATTAATTAATTTTGTTTCTGGTTGGTTCGTTGTGTGCGTGTATTTTTGTTGTTAAATCCAATTGTTTTTCTTTTTTTTCATTGTTAAAGTCACGCAGCCATGCCTAGTTTTTTTGACGGGCATGTTTTAACGATTACCCGTTTTGCTGCGTGTGCTCTTTTCCGTGTTCTGCCAACACTTATTTTCAACAAGTAAAATGATCTATGCGTTCATGAATGATGATACATTAGTGCGTCCGGGTCAACAACGTAGTATGGTGACGATTGCCTGATAAAAATTTACCACCAACTGGACGTTTTTGAGAAAAAGATAATTTTTTTAGCTTAATTTAGTGATCAGTTTACGACTTAGACAGAAATTCCACAAAATTTATGTTTTCATCAATATGAGGGGAGTGTGCTGTATTGCTGCTATAAGTAGCCTAAATGACGCCAAATTTGAAAGTTACACAATTTGCCCCCCTCAATTTTTTTCTGGCTACACACTTGATTATATTCTAGTCTCTAATCTCTTGATTATGTAGGTTCAACTACCAATCCTAGCCTCGTCGCGTCCTTTCAGATACTTTTGATTGTAGACTATCATCCTTGCTTGGTAAAATCGAGCGAGCACCAAATAAAAGAAGTTAACTGCTCAAATGACCGAGTGGTAAGTGCAGACTTGGGTTTGTACTTTGATTCCGAGTCGGGTCAGACTTTTATGAGATACTTTTATCCGAGTCGGGTCAGATACTTTTACGCGTACAAACCTGTGAGCTAAGCAGTTTTTGATTCCTATTAGTCGGGTTCACTTCCCAAAAAAATTCTGGACTCTTTTTTACAGGTAGCTGTGAAAGACGAAATACTTTACGAATTTGTATTATAGTAGTTGCACATTAATCCTCCTATCAAGAGCAAGCGTTCAAAGCGCTACAACGAGCTCGCTTAGAAGTTGCCGGCCGCCTGTCTACCTCACTAAGATGGGAGAATTCCGCTAAGTAGGCCTACCGGTACCCTTCCCAACGGCACAACAAGTAAACTTGCCGACTTGTTCTCCACTCGGTCCCTTTAATGCTGAGCATCAAGCAGGGAAGCTGTAAATACCAATTTTAAAGTCATTGGTTTGACCCGACTCAGAATCAAACCCGAGTTTACTGCTCCAGAGGCGGACGCTTTTACCACTCAGCCATCTGAGCTGTTTGAATCAAGCAGCAAACCAAATTCTTCAAGAATTTGTATTGGTTGCGGATTTCCTTGTTGTGGGCAGTAAAGGAAAGCTACCCGTATCTGGAAACATACATCTATGGACATAGTTTTAGAACTTTTTAAGAAACAGTTTGAATAAGTTTTTAAAGCTCTTATTTGTTTCAAAAAAAGTAAAAGTTCGGAAAATACAAGTTGTGCTTGTGCCTTCGCGATCCGTCACGGCATTAAGTGACGTACTGGTTGTTGTATTCCAATCTCACCGCTTAGGTTGCAACATGAGATCGTTAGGTTTTTTTAGGCAGGACCTTCACCAGTAGTCATATAACCTGCTGTGTATCCAATATCCATTGCGAAAGAAGTTGTGCAAACAAGAGTTTCGACATTGCGTTTGTAAAAGCATGATTTTGTTTCAGAAAGTTGCATCCGATAAAAGTAAGAAAACACGTTGCTTTTACAGCAAGAAAGGGTTTTTGCACTGCTTAAAGTAAAGCCGGTATGGAAATTTAATCAAGAAAAGATACGACTTGCATGCAGTGATAGACATGGTATCGCAGGTAAGTGCGACGACAGACTTTTTTACTTTCGTGTTGACTGTGCAGTAGGGACTTTTCACTATCAAGGTTTCACTGTCAAGGTTCCCGTTGTTCATCTCGTCAGATTACATCTGAGATGTAGTAGTAGAAGAACAACTAAACGATTGACGCTACGGCATGCATGTAGTAGAAGAGGAGTCAAAGAATACAAGAGTAGGCATAATTGCAAGTTTGCAACATCCAGTAATATAAAGCGTACTTTAATAAATCAAATTTTTATTATGCTCGCCGTATTACACCGAAGCGTGTAACGAGTGGCGGGACCCATCTCCGCGGCTTAGCGCCTGGGCAACACAGCTCCGAAGAAACGTCGCAGCGGTGGCGAGCCGTTGGCGACACTGTGTCAATTTGATCGGCCTGGAAATCGAACCTCAGACCTACCGCACCGATAACGTGTGCGCTAAGCAGCTGAGCTAACGGCCGGTCTAAAGCGTACTTTTATGCACCAAAATCCATCTGCTAATAATGCTTAATTTATCAGTAAAAGTGGACTTCAAATGAATATATGAATAGTGACAGCAATTCTTACAAATAAAAATTTTTCAGAAACAATTTCTTTCATGGACACACCAAAATATCGTCCTTTTATATTATTTCAGTAAGTAGTCCTATAATATTTAAGCTTCGAAACTATCAAAAACTTTAACTTCTTATGCATGAGAAAAAATTACAAAAAATTTACCGTAACTAAGCTGCAGGCAAAAATTCTCTGTGGAGAACTGTCATTAATCCAGCGAGAAACTTGTCTGATCGCCATCTCATGAGGTACTGCTTCAGAGTTCTGTTCTGTGTCTCTACTCCATTGTTCGAATTGATACAAATTCGAAGCTTGTTGCGGTAAAGTTGCAACCACCGCCGTATTACAAACGAAATTTTGTCAAAGGTTTCTATTCTGATTTTGCGCGTTATTTTGCTTTTTTTTGCTTTTGGGGATCGCGACACACCAACAGAACCAGGCCTTCGAATCATGATTGTCCACAACGAGGCAAGATACATACAGATTTATTATTGCGTGGTTTGCAATTGGTTTATTGCACTAAACGCATTATATTAATAAAAAAAAATTCAAAGAAAACGATAACATACAGCTTCTAACAGCTGTCGTGCTGACTGTTTACCTCCTTTTGTGACAGCCAAGTATTGTCCAAATAATTTCTTATTGCGCATCCATCAATCGCTTTCTCTGAGATGTCGTAGCGCTTTGTTGTAACTTTCCTCATCTGCAGCTTTTGCTACGTTCCGCATAAGAGTCAGCAAGCGTGCTCTATCATCTCCTACACCGTTTTCTGATTTTTTTTGCCCAACGTTTCCACGCTTGCTCCCGATGAAATTTGCAGTTTAAAACTCAGCATTCTGCATGTAATTATTCCAGTCATCCAATAACAATAATTTATCGTTAAAAAGCTATAAATGTAGCAAGAACTTTCTCTTGTCTGTCCTAACATATCAAGTTATTTGCAACTAATAAATTAAACTCATTACTTTTCAGGCAAAGCTGCCACTGGAATGCCAGTTCAAATCAAGTTTTGTGAGTAAACTTCATGTGGCATTCATCGGTAAGCGAGGTTGTGAAGCATATATGTGCAGCATAGGTCGCTTAGCTAAAAAGTATGATTAGATTTGTAGTTTTATGCTTGGTTGAAGTATCAGGCGATACGCCTTGGTTTAATAGTGTTTGCGGCTATGCAAAAAAATCTTTCCTTAATTACTTCATTATAGTTTGCATTGCAGACCAAACTTCTGTAAACTTGTGTATTGTGTAAACTACGTAGTGATTGTGTTTGTAGCACCGGTACCTATAATAAAATATGTTACATTATTAAAGGTAAAGGTGCGGGACAGCGGGTGCTAAGCACACATTGTGTAGGCCATTCTCAATTGGCGGCCCATTACAAATATCAATCATGAATGATTGAACGCTGTTAGAATACATACAAAACGAACAACACTCATACGCTTAACCCTTCGCACTTCCGCTTGTGCCGAGCGCCTGGCGGGAAGCTGCAGATACTACTTTTAAAGTCTTTAGTATGACCCGACCGGAATAAAACTCCAGTCTTCCGGCTACCAAGTGGACGCTCCTAACCGATACACCAAGCGGCAGTTAATGCATTATTAAACTCGCATTGTAATACCTGCTAATGAATTTTCAGTGGCATGAATTTCAGCTTCGCAGCAATCCGTAACAAAAAATAAAGGTTTCCATTCTAGATTTCACGACTTGATTATTTGCAATGCTTCTTCGATGTCTTTGCGCGTTTCATTTTGGATGATGAAAGTGGCCGCTACTGCATATAGCCGAATTTTGTTTTGACACATAGAAAAAAAAAAGAGACAACGCGTATTTGAACGTTTTATACGTGGCATTCAAAAGGCAAATGTCTTGTTCATGGCGTAATAAAAGCCGTCTTTGCCAAGACATTTGGTGCAAAGCCAGCAACGTTTGCGTGCCGGAACCAGTCGATTCTTCTTCACATGCTTTTGATCCGCCAGCTTCATTCCCAAATTTTTTTGCAGCAACGTAAGATCTTAACAAGAACTTGTCTTGGGAATCTACGGAAGCTTTCCATTCGCCAACAAGGAGTTTGAGATGGTCCTGATCCTTCTTTGCAACTATTTGTTCGGCGATGGCCAGGCGGAAGTGGTTCCGGATATCTTTTTTACAAGGATAAAAACGTCGATTCGAGAATTCTGGCTTATCTTCATTGTTGAACAATTCGTAGTAAACATAGCGCTTTAGATTGCGTTCGATTCGCTTTCGCGATTTCAAAATGCCTATTATTTGCTAAAACTTTTCCAAGACTGCGCCCTTTAAAGGTGGGGTTCGGTGCAAAACAATACGCTAGGATTAGTTTTGCTATGCCTTGAATTACTCAATAGCTTTGGTCGGATGTTAAAATTCGATTTCGTTAAGAAGTTATTGGCAAAACAAAGTAAAAAAATACTGGCTTCTGATTGGCCAGTTTCATTCGTGACGTCATCGGAGGGCAAGCAGATACAGTTTCTTCAATCAGCAGTCTAGGCTTTACCACTTGTTGATGATTGCATTGCCCTGGCTGAGTTTTAGAAAAATAAATGGTTGGTTTTTGCATGGCTCCTGGATGCAGCAACAGATTTACATATAAGCTATATGGTATTTTTTTGTGCGGAAAATGTACAGATGGCAGTTAACATATAATCGATGTTTGAAATTGTTATTTGTGATATCGGTAACAAACAATGCAAAGAGCTGAATTTTTGTGGTGTGGTAGAGGTATGTTTTTAATGGGTAGATTGAAAGTAGGAGTAAGATCCTTTTTACTTCTGTTTGGAGGCTTCAGTGAAATAGGCTACTTAACCACCTTTCATATTAATCTGTTTAGTGATCTAATAAATATCAGGTCATGCTTTTGCTTTTGTGTGTGTATTTATGTAGGTTCACCAGTGGTGTAAAAAGTAGGCTACTTTGAAATTATGCTTAGGTAAAAGTATTGTTACTGACAGGGAAGGCGGGTAGGGAAGTACAAAGTACCCGGGACCAGTCATGTTTTGAGGAATTCGTCACAGGTTTTGAGGGGCCCCACTCTTATAAAACTTTTTTCTTTAGAGCGAGACACACGCGAAGAAATGTTGGAGAAATGACGTCTTCGCTATGAGACCTTTTTTTGGATATAAACGAAAAAATAAGAATTAAATTTAAGTACCGAGGGAAGAGATGGAAACCGGTTGGGTCAACCGGCACCGGTCGGGTCGAGATTCTTCGACCGCCCGGTCAAAAAACCAGTCAAATTCCCTTTTCTTGCAGCTAAAATACACCTAAACACCAAACGAAATATAGCCTACATACCGATATGTGTTTTTTAAAAAAAATTTGTTTTAAAAAAAAATAACAAAAGTTTGTTTTCTGTTTACTTATATTAAAATACTCTTTTTTTTTAGATAGAACTTAAACCAAAAGAAATTATTACCGCTCAGATGGCCGAATCGATAGAACGTCTGCTTCTAGAACGGTAGATTCCGAGTTCGGTTTAAAGTAGGATTAAACCAATGACTTAAAAGTTGGTATTCATAGCTTTTCTGCATGACGCTTAGCATCAAAGGTGACAGCGTGAAGATATATTATTGTAATTGTAACGTGAACCGAACCCGAGATTTGCAATTTATCAATTCAATTGATGATCGCGGGTGCAATTGCTGTACTTTAAGCGTCTGCGCGCGTGATTGCGAGATACCGCTTGGTAACTTGTGAAGTGTGCTTTGTTGATTTGATTTTCTAGCATAGCTTGCTCGAAGTGTTAGTTGGGATTGCAGCTATGCAGTGCAGCTGTGATTTTGGACTGGGGTCGATAATTTGGTTCGCCTGATGTCGCTGCAGATGCTCCTTTTTCATTTTTAAAGTTTGAGTTTTACTCTCAATTATTTATTACTACTGACGTCTCGTATTACTACTGTATTAACATTTCCTTACTACTATGAGTCCAGGCGCAAAAAAAACCTATGCTGTTAATGCGCCTTTATTGTTTTTATTCACGCACATAATAAACAAACAAAAAATGTAAGTAGTGCTGTGCTGTGTTAGCAGAGAAGAGAAATAGACATTGGAAGAGAAATAACCATACAGAGTAAAGTAAATCAAAAAGTTCTGGGCGATACCGAGAATCGACAAACCTCAATTTCTGAAACAATATCAGTAGGCCTAATCGATGAATTATCGCCGATAAATTTTTCCGATAAATGTTGCGTTAAGTTTTCAATGTGCTTTTTATAAGTCTAATTGCAAAAACGTTTCTCCAGATTTTTCAAAAAAATAGACCATCGACGGACTTTGTCGTAGCATTCCTAAGTAAAATATTTTTTAAGTTGTGGCAAACCTTAATGTGAATCGTGATCTGCGTCGTTTCCCGCGCAATTCATTAGTTTGAAGATACACCATGTTTATTTGTTTGTAGAATTTATTGATAGACTTTTGTATCCTCAAAACTTGATAAATGAACAGCTGAGAATTAACATAAGCCCTCACAGTTCAGAAGTGTAGACAACCGAGAAATGTTAACCTTGTTTTGCGTGGAGAGACAAAAAATTAACGTGAAATTTTTAAAGTTTTGATGCGCTATAACTACAAGGTATGTCGTTTTCAAATTTTACAAGTTTTTCTGTTTCGGCGTTTGGCATAATTTCAAAAGCTTTTGTTTAAAAGTTCCCAATAATGCAACATGTTGTTCGCTCCGTACGGAAATTGCACCGAAGAAGGACGATTTCATCGCTGGGAACAATCTCCATCGAGAGTATTTTTTTTACCATAACCATAATGCCGGTGTGCGCAAAGCAGGGCACGCCATAAGCGTGAGCATGGTACCCGAACGGTTTGGTAAAAAGTAATTCTTCTATTTACGATCAATCACTGTTTCTTCGTTGAAAACAAATATTTCAAGTTTTGGTCCATCGAAAACGTCTTGAAAGCAGTGGGTTTTCATGACAGTAACTTCTTTCGGTAGGCAAGCTAGTTATTCGTGATCGCAAGTATTTATTGAAGTTTGTACTTGTGTGTTTTACGGAAGTTCGTTTTCAATACCAACGAATATGTAAAGTGGCGAAGCACGCGGCAAGGTTATTTTTAACAATTTGGCCCGTGTGGTCATTTGAGTTCTGCAGACGCGCTCTACGGGTTTCTTCAACAACAGGAGTGGTAATTCATTCATTTTCATTTTATTCGCTTCAAACAATAATGAGTGTGTGGTGATCGTGAAAACCACAAACAGTACAGCTACGAAGATATAAACCAATGCATTAGTACTAAAGCAATGCCGGTGCGTTGATTACATTTTAGGATTCTTAACAAAAATAAAATACGGTCTGTAACGGCAAAGTGCAAATCTTGATTAACCGCAACGGTTACAACACATCAAAACAGAAATAAGAAAACAAGAAATTGGCTTTATTTACCAACCTACATCTGAGGCTTTTATTCTTTTTCTTTAATGTGCATAGATACACATACATGTCAGATTTAATGGTGCCTCGCTCGCACAACAGTAAAGCACGCGTAAAATGGTAACATGCATCGGTTTCAGGAGACTTTAAGGAGCCAACCATGAACAAAACAGGAAAACAGAGCACATGACACAGCATACAAATAAAGTATACACAACATGCACGGGAAAAAACGAACACTATAAAACTGCAGCGGTGTTTAAGCGGTTTACGCCGAATAAGAATTCCAACAACACGTACTTTTAGCAACTTTCTATCTGGAAAAACTTTTCATGTAAGAAATTTATCTTTAATTTAACGCTACAAACGTTGGCCGGCCTTTAAATAAAAAACACGATTGTTTAGGATTGTTTCCTTTTTTTGAATTCTCTTCGTATTCACGCTTCCAAAAAATTTGTAGTAAGTCGTACCTGTACTTCGTATCAGAGATGGACACGGAGCCGGATCCGGAGTGGAGCCGGATTTATTTTTTGGATTCGGAGTCGGATTCGGCTTTGGGTTTTTGAATTAAAGCCGGATTCGGATCCGGATTTTAGCCTGAACCTGAAATCCAAAAATTATATTTCACTATTACTTAGCATGTTAGAGAAACGTAATATTTAGGCTTGGGCATAGGTTCAAATCCGGATCCGGAGCGGATTCGAATTCTAAAATTTGTCCACAAACAGGAGTCCAAGTCTTTGGAACCGGAGCGGATCCGGAGTCAGTTTTTGTGACTCCGCCCATCTCTACTTCGTATACATCGCTGCATTAAACTTGTTAAATACGAATACGAAACAAACAAAAAAAAATCGACATCGAATGGAGAATGAACATTCAGTAATTTACAGATTGTAAATTAATTCTGCTAATGTGGGTGGATAGTACTCGTATTGTTTTCATTTTTTTCTTATTTTTTATGCGTGTTGTATTATATTTTCATGTGTAACATGCTGGCTCAATTTAGCGTTAGAAATGAAGTTGAAGGAACATGCATGAGGAATTAAGTATACATGCAATTAGCCATGCTATGTTTAATCAATCTTCCCTTTGAGACGTCCGGCTATTCGCCAATTTCGTGCCCAAAAGTACGTGCACGCACACCGCAGCACCCTTACATTACAGAGTGCTATTAGGAGAGAATTCCAGATCAAGAGATTCACTGACAGTAGTTTTTCATAGTCAGTTTATAAATTGGGTGCAACCAGGCAAATTAAAATTGATTTCACGTTCTTGAAGTGCAGTATTGATGGACATGACACATTCCGCCTGAAAAAAAAAAAATGCAAAAAGACACCGATTAGTAAGTTTTAGTACAAAACAAATTTGTTTTTGAACCATGCTGTAACTCAACGCACCCGCAAGGCTGTTTAATTGTTAAACCTGATATAGCACATTATTTGGTTACTGTTTCATCTCAAATCTGGCTGTGTTGAAGACCAAGGCAACAGTACAGTAAGGATGCAGTTTTCGATGGTCAATCACAGTGCACTAAACTTGTCGGGAATTCTTAATTGTGCATTTATTGGGGGGCCTACACGACTGACAGGTAATTAGCCGGTAAACTGAAAGGTGACAGGTAAACTGAACACCCATGACTCAAAAATTGGTACCGTATTTACAGCTTCACTACTAGACATTCAACATTGAAGGGATCATGTGAAGCAAGCCGACAAGTTCGCTTGTTGTGTGTTGGGAAAGGCACTAAACGGGATCCCCCGTCCAAGTGTGGTAGGCAGATGGCGGCAACTTCTAAGCGAGCTCGTATAGCGGCCCATCGCTTTCTCGTGATAGGAGGATAAAAATGCAAATGATAAAAATAAATAAAACCAGCTCACAAGGTGTTCATAAATTTGAATTTAATTTTTTCAAAAGTAACAAGTTTGAATTAAAAAATTAAGAAATGATTGGATCCAACTCTGTACCGGCCTCCTTTCTCAAGTCCTATACGCGCACTCCTACACACAGTATGTTTTTTATGACATCAATACGCAGTTTATGACACTATTTAAAAGGAAACGATAGCGACAAATTTCAAAACTGAAATATAGAATCTGAGCGCAAAAATTTTCTTCAACGCGATTCGCAAAGCTAAGTTTCGTTCTTGAATTGATGAAACTTAGGGTCCTTTGAGGCAATTTGGGGCCCCTTTTGGGCAGTGTGCCCCCCAATTGGGGGGTTTGGGGTGGCTGCTACTGCTCTGACTACGCCCCAACTAGATTATGAGGCAGAAGAAATCAAGCGATAATAGGCGATTCGAAAGAAAACACGGGATTCTTTCCAAAGTTGCAAAATTATATTTTACGCTTACCTTAGGGATGTTTGGATTTTGATCACCTTTACTAGATATCTCAGGATCTTCCACAGAAATGAACGTTGCGAATTTAATGCACTAGTTTTAACAAATTAAAACAAGTCAATAAACCATGACCTGAATAAAAAATTGCAATGCACTTACGACAAAAGGTTAACTTGTAAAACTGATTACTTATTGAAGGATTAAATCTAATGAAGCAAGTTTTAAATGCTTTATTATTAGATCAGATACTTCAATAAGTTATCGGTCGACCGGTCCGGTCGACTTTTTTTTACGGGAGGTGCATGTTCAGTGTTCAACAAACCTAATGAAAAACTCTAGTTTACACCAACGTTATCACTGCATGTATTAAATACATAGAATTTCATCTAATAAAGAGTATTTAAATGAAAGTAAACAGAAAGCAAACTTTTGTTTTCAGAAAGTGTGATTTGTTAATGCCGTTTTTCATAAAATATTTGAAAAACAAATATCGAAGCGTGTCGTTCGGTTGGTGTTTAGGTGTATTTTAGTTGCAACAAAGGAGAATTTGACTGGTTTTTTGACCGGCTTCACCGGCCGGTCGAAGAATCTCGACCCGACCAGCTGGTCAACCCGACTGGTTTCCATCCTTGCGCTAAGCCGCGGAGATGGGCCTTTCGGCATAATATGGCGACTATAATGAAGATTGGTAAAATTTGAACTAGGGGGGCTTTATGCAATGCAAAAATCTCTTATTTTATACCAAATGTTCTTAAACTTTCTCAGTCACGCCCCCTTTGGCATTAGTTATTTTTGCCCACGCCCCACCACCAGTGCCGTGTAAAGACTATTGCCCCCCCCTCCCAAGAAAAAACTCCAGATGGGGCCCTTGGATATACAAACATATTTAGGTCAGTTTCGAGCTTTTTCGACTCGGTTGCTAACTTTCCTCATTAACTGCATCGTTTCAAGGGACGTATCCAGAAATTTCCTCAAAATCGGCGCCCCAAACTTTCGTACACGCAGTTTTTTTCGGTGCGTGGCAAAGTCAGAGTAAATTTAAAGCAGAATAAAAATTAATGAAAACTCTAGGGGGGTCCGAGGGCATGATACCCCGGAAAACTTTTAAAATTTTATTGTAATTTACGTCATGTAATTGTTATTATTATAGTGCTTTTTCAACAACTTTTCGACGAAATTTTTAAAATTTATTGCCTCTAATTTTGAGTTTAATACAACAATATCGTGGGGCCCCTACAAATCCCCCCGCCCCCGACTGGAAAGACCGAACTTTAGGGATGCCTCAATACGGCACTGCCCACCACGCTACAAAAAACATGCAGAAAACAATTATATAACAATTTATTTGCAATGTCTAAATCGATTTAATGGGAAGGATGCAGCTGTTTTTGGGAAACAAGTTTTGATGTTTTACGAAAAAATGATTTGAAAATACCTTTGTTCAACCATCAAGTCACTGCTTACGCCGACCAGTTTAAGAATCTCTGCTCGTAAGTCTAAACACTCACAATTTAGGACTTGGCTGAGTTTAAGAGCCCTCCTTACAAACAGTTTTTTTGAACTAGGGGGGTCGAACCCCTCACCAAGGCAACCCTGGTGGCATAGCAAAAAAACTAAAAATGAGGGGGCGCATGGCACAACCCTAGCTAATTACCCTCCTGAATGTTGGCTTACTTGTTGTGCCCTTCGTAAGGGGTGACTTCATCTTACAGCAGTAGAATAGTGGTGTTTGTAAGTACTCGCTTTTATGAGACGGTGAAAAGCAGTGTAGCCTATTGAAATTCAGAAGAGGTGGGCTACCTACCGGTAAGAGTGAATTCCCAGCATACCCATGATCAAGCTGTGTTTACTCAGCAAAAGTTCCAACGCTACTTCTAAGATGCACTGCTGTATACGTGATCTCGCGCCACACCCTTTTCCGTCTTCCGTTCTTCAGAGTGCTGCCGATGGACGAGGACGCTTGAACTTATTCCTTACACTGTTACAGAGTAGACCTACTGGTACCGCAGCTGTTTTCTGATAACGATGATAACCTTTCCATTTTCTTTCAACCCTATGGTCTACAAACATTGTACTCTATAACCGATTAATTGATATTTCATGTAGCCGTAAGCCTGCAAGGCTATAATTACTAAAATTATAGTGATTATGCCTAAATCTGTTGTTTTGAAAGCTTATTTTTGCCTCGTAGCTACTGTAGTAGACTAAGAGGGTCCGAACACACATTTTCAAGAATTGTGGCTGTTCCATTCTACCCGATTTCACTCCCCAACCTTGTGCCTGTGAAATTTGATTGTTTTACGAGTGTGACCCAATAAGAAAACCTGCCAGCCAATCAGCGCATTCTGGAAACAGTTTTTTGAGTTGCAATTTAGACTCTACCCATAGCCGCTTCCAAAAAAAAATACAGGAGGCTGGTGTTAGTGGTTTGATAGCTACCTGGTACATAAGCTAGTCTAGCGGTAGTCTACTGCCATGGGATGATGGGTACTACGCTAGTTAGCATAGTCCAGCAGGTTGCGTGAACTGACGAAAGCTTCACCTTGACATAAATAGGATAGTCTAAACTATTTTGTTTTAAACTGAATTTAGGTTACTGGTAATAATGATCAACAAGTACAGAACTGAGAAGTAGCCTACCAGTACAAAATAAGCCTATCAGATCAGCCTATGGAATTTACAATATCGGTAATTTGCTTAAAATTTTCTGTTTCTACTCAGTACCCAGGTACTGGTATGATACTGGACTGGGCACGGGCAGCTGGACAAGACCTACTGGCATCTTTTGGAACAAATTTGTTTATCTTCACTGCTTCAGAATCTAGTATATATAAGCCTAATCAGGCTGTCTAGTCAACCACACTTCAGGGTAGAGTAGGCTAAACGAACAGTACTTGTACTTACCAGTACTGTTGCAGTGCTCTGTAGCTTACTCTGGTGCTCTACTAGCCTACTCGGTACTTTACCAGTCTACTGTGCTGTGTGGTAGCTACAGGCCAGGGTACCATTACTCTAGTCTACTGTACCTGTGTACCTAGGGCACTGTTCCCTCTAAGATTTTCATTGGTGTTTTGTTCGAAAGTTGAAAATCACTAAAAATTTGCCCAAACATTTAAAGGGTGTAAATCAAGGTCTGATAAAATTTTTCTATGGTAAAACACATTAAATTGACACAAGAAAATTTGAGCACTTTCAACCACTTTACTTTTAAATCATTATAGCAAGGTAGGCCTAGTGTCTATTTTGCCGTTAACGGCAAAAGACCATGTGGGCTCTTAGTTCAGGCAGGAAACCAAATCCGATTCCGATTCCAAAGTGCGAGTAATGAAATATTGTGCATATTACCATGTACCGGTACCAGCATTCAGTATCTGATTATCAGGATTCCTCTGAATCGTGGTTGTAAATACTGATTCCAATGCTGATACCAGTATTTCTTGTAATTCTAATCTGCAATGGTCAGGTGGTAAACATACATCAGTATTTGATATAACCTCAGTTGGAGTGAAATATGTATATAAATTCAACCGTCTGTTTCATTCAAAAAGGATCATCAGGGGTATCTAAAAATTTATGTACCGTAAAAGTTTACAAGAGGCTAAAATCTAAAATCAGACGCTAAAACACTGCATCGCACAGGTTTACATGTATCTGCGTACGGTACTGGCATTTCAAGATGGTATGCATCACACAATTGCACTAGCGCTGGCATGAAAACCATCCGACCATAAAAGGTGCAAAAAAAGTAAACAAGGAACAGCTGCAAGGGGTAAGCGGCTATCAAGCATACAAGTGCAAATGACAAACAGCGCGGAAAAACATTAAGTGTCAAGGTCATAGTATCAAATGCGTTAAAATCAAGAAGGACATTTTGGTAACATTCTTAAAATTAATATGATGCTGTGAAAGATGATGAAATCGTATCATGTTTTGACTTTATTCAGTTTGAATTTATTTCTATGCCGGCATTTGTTGATCAACCCAGTTCTTTTGTTCAATGTTGTGTTGGGATCTGCAGTAAGAATGATGTACTTTTGCAAAGGGATAGATTGCAGTGTCTGACGTCGCGTTGGTACTGTTTGGCATGACAAACTGTTTTCCATGTGATTGATGGTTCAAAGCTTGTGCCTTTACAAATCCAATTGAATTTAGAAAATTTGGTGGCTTTACTCTTTGATCGGTGCTTGAATGATTGAATATGGTTGTAAAAGCGTTTTTTGAATTTCGTTTTGCGAAGTCTATGATGAGTTTTTGTACTACCATCACATTCAACTTTCGTCTCGTACACAATTCCCTTGTCTTGGCAGCTCTTTAGCGTAGGGCACTTCAATTTATCTCTGCAGTTGCAGTGTTTATATATTTTTTACTGTGCTTGCATTGGCTGTACCAGTGCCATAAGTTCATGGGTGGCGGAAGCGGGGGTGCCTTGGCCCCCACTTTCTTTTCTGGGGGGTCCTAATACTCAATTCTACTATATTATCTCTGCATGAATGTATTTGAGACTTAATAGGCCTACCAAAGAGCTTAAATCCAGAGATGTTTCCTTTAAAATTTTGTGTGTTGGGTGAGAGGAACAGAAAATGTGTATTATAGTCATCTTATAGCAAAAAAAATTAACTTGCGGCATGTAAATGTCAAATTGAGCATCTTTACATATAAAAGACAAAGCAGCGATTGGTAGCATCTAAGTCAGGGTTCTTAACTTCTTAACCATGACCCTTATCTCCGCAAAGGGACCACAGAGCACAGAGTGTTCTCTTGGGAGCTACGACAATAGGAATCATTAATGAATTGTAACAGACCGGGACTTTTTAAACTTATATACGCACTATAGGGACCATGGTCTTTTGAAGGTAAAGTGAAGCGGCGATGGCTCAGAAAAGATTGAGAATCACTGATCTAAGCTTTCAGTATGGAAAAAGGATTTTACATTAGGTTTTGAGATGAGGTGAGGTACAGTAGTTGTCGTAAGTGTCGTTTATAGTAAACAATAGCGACTAAACTCAAAACTATCCCCTCCACCAATGTATTGCATACCCTACTAATTACTATCTGCACTGACTTTGCAGACAGTCACTCAAAAAAATGTAGCCTAGTCTACTATATTTGCAGCACTTGTAATCTTTCATAATGCAAGGGGTGGGGCTAAATTTTCGGCGAGGTGTTGGAGTTTTGCTTTTTTCAGACTTAATTTTGATGTTAACAACTAACCTTCAAAATTGATAAAATAAGCAGCTGTCATACAATAAAAGCGGCGGACCATGCAAAATATCTGTAGCCTAGTTTGTAAATTTTTTTTGAATGCATTTGAAATATTTAATTCACTTTGTTGTGCTGTGCAGTGCTAACCCTAGAAATTCCTTTGCCTACAAAATTGCTTTTTCTAGTCAGAGAAAGCAATTAAATTGTTGCAATTGAAGTTTTACGTGCGGCAATGCGATTTATGAAGTTCTGCTATTTCTCTATGCATCACCTTATCGCTGTAGGAAATAATGTTAATTGCAGTTGAGTTATTGATCATCCCAACTTTATCTTTTCGTATGCTCCAAAAAAGCTTACTGCTCTCGTTTCTGTAACTGTATGTCAACGTGACGTATCGTGAAAGCTCTATTTGAGTGCCACAGGGCCATAGTGCCTTATTTTTCAACCCTTCTCTTTTCCTATTGTGGCGTTCTGTTAGAGGTGGTGTTCAGTTAGAGGATGGTGCTATATTTTTTGATTAGCTGGTCAGAATTTTGGGAAGATAAATTTAATTAATGAAAAGAAAAAAACTTATGACGAAGTTAGCATTTAACCTTTAAATGGAAAAAATCTACCGTAACACAGTTACTGATAAGTAATCAGAAAAAATGTCCCTGTGTAGCCGTCCTCATCATTTTTAACACCTTCTTCTGTGGTGGCATTACAGGTTGTGTTCAATTAGAGAGTGGCGCTCTATTTTTAATCCTTCCCTTATAGTGGCGCTTAAATTACAGCTTTATGCACAGTTATGGACCTATTTACATAGCTGTTGGGGTTGCTAAAACAATAAACTCTAGCTACACAATTACCCTGTCCACTCATTCAGTTGGCTTTAGACCCACGGTTCTTGGTTCTAGTTGCATCACAATTGAATTTTTGATGTCGTAATTTAAAAAAGTGATTATGACACCAAAACTTCAATTGTGATGCAGGAACTGGAAGCAAGAATCGTGGGTCTGTAGCCAACATAGATTGGTCACGTCACATGCGGGCAGGCTTAATATGGATTGTAGGCGAAGGAAATCTGGTCATTGCTTTTGACCCCCCTCCCCCTACTTCAGAAATGCTTCTTCCATCACTGCATAAGACATGATAGCCTTATGATATGATAACTTGGGATGTGCCGGATAGCAAATTTGCCGGATACCGGATATCCGACAAATCTAACTTACCTGATATCCGGTGTGTCACTATCCGGCCGAATACCGAATAGAAGCATTAAGCCAAAATTAATATTTGAATGTTTTTTGTCCATAGTTTATGTTTATAGTTTATAAATACCATAAAATTGCTGCAAAAAATCGATCCTGCGGTAAATCTGCAATGATGGGTGAATTACGTCAAACTTTTATCACAAACAGTCAATTGATGAACTAAGGATGTTGAATTAAAGACTTCTACTTACTTAGTGTTACAAAACCGCACAACTTTTAAAAGCAGAAGCACATCCATTACAATGCTACTGGTACCTTGAAACGTCGTTTTTTGAATGTAGAAAACAAAGTTTCTATAAAAATTCCTCTCCCCTTGTCGTTTGCCTTCAAGAAAAAATTGGCACGTATGTCGGCTGCACATTGCGTTTTTTTGTTTTTTTTATTTCGAAGAAAAAATGAACATGCAAGTTATAGGACAGAAGACAGGCTTTTAAACGTAAATTGTTTGCATGGTCTTCACGGGAGACAACGGTGGAGATCATCAAAATTATACTGTCTCGATTTGATGCCGATTGATTACTGCCTACTGCTACACCATTGAAGTGGCTTTCCTCATGACAAAACTCGCAGCGCCGAAAAAATAAACTTGTAAACTAAATTTAAATCTACTTGATATAAAAAATTACCAATGCAGTTTAAGGTTTGGACTTGGTTCTACTTTTTGTAGAGAGTCCAAACAAAACTAAAGTTTTCAAACTTGCACCAAATTTTTTCACATAGATCGAAAAGGTAAATTTTATTTTTACCGAGTTTACTCCACGCAATTTTCCTGAAATTTGAAAATATCCGGTATCAGGCCAGATAGCGAAGTACTATTCGGCCGGTTACCGGATATTTCAAAAAGCGTCAGATAGTGCCGGATACCGGATACATATACGGTATCCGGCACATCCCTAATGATAACACATAATGCACGTCGTTATTCTATTTTTTGCATTATTTATTTACTTTAAAGTTAAATAATGTCTGAGCAAGCTAGCTGGTCTAACCATAATTTAGAAGAGTTAGGTGGTGGAACAAGATCCTCACAAGATACAATCTGCAGTCAAGATACTTCTGGTAATTGCAAGTTTGTATGATAACACATTATATAGCAAAACCATGTGACTTATCAAGTAAGAATGTAAGATTCGTTTTGCTTAATGGCTTTTAATTTTGTTCTAACTCTTGCGGAATTTTTTTTTTGAAACATTGTTTTAGAACAACCCCATTTTTTAATCACTTGTGTTGCAAATGGAAAAAAGTTTGCCAAATAATGTTAATCAAACTAGATGAACTGTCAATACCGCTTTCAAAAAAAAAAGCTTTTTCCTTGACTTATTTTATCCATAAATTGATTTAACAGCTCAGGTGCTCGAGTGGTGGAGCGTCCGCCTCAGGAGTCGTAGACTTGGGTTTGATTCCAAGTCGGGTCAGACCAATGACTGTAAAATTGGCATTCATAGCTTCCCTGCTTGATGCTCAGCATTAAAGGAACAGCGTGAAGAACAAGCCGGCAAGGTTACTTGTTGTGCTGTTGGAAAAGGCACGTAGCAGGATTACCCTATCTTGGAGTGGTCGACAGATGGCTGGCGACTCCCAAGCAAGCTCATGTAGCGCATTGATCGCTTTCTCGTGATAAGAGGATAAACATGCAACTAACTGAATTTCTTATGCTGATGCTCGCTGCAAAGGGAAGTGTATTTTTACTTTTTTAGTATTTCACAGATACTGGAGAAAAACATTTTTGTGGGTGGAGATTATTTCTTGTAACATTTAACAAAAGAGTTTCCCATTTACGTTCTGCAATAAATTAATAGCAGTTGGCCAAACTATTGTCGCTATTGTATGTATAATGAGTATGTTTAATTTTAGCATTTGTGAAGCAAGATCAAGTTGATGATGCCAAATACAATGATCAAGAAAATGAACCCTTACAGTTGCCATTTTCAAAATCACATGTTGTTTCAAGTCAGACTGCAGCTTTGTTTCAAGGAACAAACATGACATTAGGTCAAGATGCTTCTTCAATGTTTAAATTGGATCCATCTGCATTCATTAATGAGGACACACAAATGTGCATGGCCACAGGTACTGTTGAGGCAAATGGCCCCATGGAAAGTCCATTTGATTTCACTAGCCCATGTTATGAACCTGGGGATATTAGCAGTCCCTATGAAGCAATGGAATCAGATGGTCTCAATGATCCAGATGATCCTCAGTGTCCGAGAAATATTCGGCGATCAATGTGGACTAGTGGGCATTTTAGTACAACAACACCTCGTGACTCATCAGATGATGATAATAATTATGAGTCTAGCGGCAGCAGAAAAAAACGCAGGCGAACTAAGAAAGAAATGCACCCATCTGACAACTTTTTGTATTCGCATGGGTCGCACATTTCTTCTCCTGTTTGTGGGGCAGAGATGACAAATGGTAATGAACAAAATACATTTCCTAACTTTAGTTTAGCTTTATCAAAAGGAACTCCGCATATGGTTAATAGTTCTGATTCCAATTTATATGCGACTTTTATGAAAAACAAACGACGAAACTCGAATGCTTCAGAAAGCAATCAAAGCTCAATATCCACAAGGTACTTGTACTTCTGAGTTTGAACTGTTGGATTGTAAATGTTCAAGTTTGATTTTCTTTGATAAGAAAACTGTATATAATGCATTTCCTTGCAATGATTTAAATTCGTTAAAATAATGTTTGCTATTTGTATGTTGTGTAACGGTGAAACAATTGTTAAACATCTTTTTGGAATACCCGTTTTTATTTAGATTTACAAACATGCACTTAAAATACATTTCAGAGATCCCAGTATTGCTATTGTTGAAAACTCAATGGCTAGTGTCTCCAGCTTTATGGCTGAGAATGATCTCACAAGCACTGGAAATTTAGATACTATGGATAGCCATATGAAGCGATTTGAGGGTAGTGAGCGTGCTGGGAAAAATATTTTTAATGAAAAGTTGCCCCTGCAAGGACAATTTCCATCTTCCTTTGGAGATTATCGGCTGTCAATAGCAATTCAACCAGAAGACCAGCATAGAGCTAGATATCTTACTGAAGGTAGTCGTGGGCCAGTAAAAGATCGTCTGCAACAAGGCTATCCTCAAATTCAGGTGATTCTACATTTTGATTTAGTGTTCAGTCATACCTGGCTCTTTTAATGATTTCTGTTTAGTAAGTGTGCTGCATTAGGTAGTGTGAAGTGTTGCACACTGAATCAATGCAGATCAATATTTAAATAAATCAATACTTCTATGTTGTGGGAAGTGTCACTCAATAAACACTATGGGTGAATTGTTTATGAAACAAATTATCTATTAGCATTGTCTACATTTTTCGAGGTTTTGGCCTGTTAGGTCCGACTTGCTTACTGTTTAATTATCCACCAAGAAGCACCAGAGCAAAACTAGAAAATGATCAAAAACCTTTAGAAAATGAAATGGTCACTGTCAATTGTTTTTTGTGGAATCAAACGGTATCTTTTTTCCGGATTAGTTATCATCGGAAGGAGCACTGATTTAAATGAGGCATCATCTTATTTAGCTTGATCAACTTAACGACTCAGCGCAATTGTTTTGAGCAATATACAGTAGAAGTCTTAATGATACTTATGTTTGTGAAACTGACCTTAGACCATAGGACCATAGATTCATGAAACTCAATGTTTTATTCGTTAGATTCAATTTCAAAATTGAAATTTAATCAAGCTCTCGCGCATTGTTGTGGTAAACGTGCACATTGCTCATTATGCCTGCATCCTAGAAATAGGAAAAGTGAACATGATATGTATGATAATCTTTTACAGCTAAGCTGAATTTCTGTCAAATTACGTTGTAAACAATTTTATTTCAAATTTTAAAAGCTATACTAATCTGTCCAACAGCAATGATTCCTAGAAATGAGACAAGTGAATATGATATATAATCTTTTCTACAGCTGAGCTAAATTTCTGTCAAATTACGTTATACGTAAACAGTTTTATTTGAAATTAAGCTAATCTGTCCTACAGCAATGATTTTAGATTTCATGCAGTAGGCTTATTAATTTCCATCTGCCGTTTTAGCAATTTTAATTGTTCAAATTGTCTACTTCCTTCGTGGCGTTACATTAATCAGATATTATCATCTCTCAGCAGCTGTTTAAGATAACAGTTCATTATTTGTTACCAGACTAGTGCTTTAATTTATTTGGGAGAATGCGAAATGTGTTGTGCGTTGATTAGATGCCTGGTACTTACAGGTCTAACATAAGCTAATATCGTGTCTCTTCAGATGTAACTCACTATTAAAATTCATAGGTTTGCTGGTACTTAAGCCCAACATATATAACCGTAAAAAATATGGATGATTTTATTTAAGAGAGACAAAGTTAATTAATCATTATTGCATTGCGCTTAGTAAAAATTGTTAGTTATGTAGGCTATGCTGTTTTGCTTTGCTAATATTAACAATGTTATTGTCAAAACAAGGCCATTACAGTTCGCATTTTTTCTATCTCTCTTCAGGCTATAGCCTAACGTTGTGTGCGAAGCTATCGTAAAGACTTCAAGCAGTGAAGTATTTTAGAGCAGTAATATTTTTAAACTTTTTGAAATTAGGAAGGAAGAAAGGCCCATTTCTGTCTTTCATTGTTCCTCTTTCTGACCTTTGTTATTGTTACATAAGTTTATAATTGCTTTGATCACAAGATCCCGTATGCTTTTGTGTAGCCTACGATTGCGGAACGTTTTTATGGGTCACGCTTATTGACCGGCTTGTCGCAAACTTTTTTATCCTCTGCCAAGATATTGAGCCCCGGAATTTGATGCTGCTATATCAATTTCGCGCCATACGTTCCGTTGCATATGGCTTGAAGATGTTGTTTTTTTGAGCTACTTCAAAAATTGCGACATTGCTTTGCTTCGTTGGCAGATGAATAACAATCACAAGTGACTTTATGATGCTTGGATCATAGATTGTTTTTGTTATGATTAGTCATGTTACACCGAGGGCAAATGGTTTCTCTTTTAACCTTTGCATTGTTGTGTCATGCTATGACTCTGCTTAGCATCGGACCAGTCATATTAGTTACTTATATCATGTGTAACTGTAATGGCCTTGTTTACTTTGTTAAATTTTCGTCTTTTTTTTACTAAAAGTCTATTTTTATTCCTACTAGTTGAAGGGCTATACTGGCAAGACGACTTTACACGTTTACGTAGGATCCGATTCTGATGACAAAGTACGTCCCCACGGCTTCTATCAAGCCTGCAAAGTAACGGGCCGAAACACAACTGCTTGTGAAGAAATTGAAATCGAAGGCACAAAAGTAATTCAGATACCTTTTGATGCGCAAGAAGTTATCAGGTAAGATGCTCCTAAAGTAGATGTGTCACCTGGGTGAGTTGTTAGTTTACTGTAAGACAAGGGTGGAAATTCTCTGGCCCACGGAACCATTTCGTTTTGGGTGACAGTTTTTTACTTAAATGGGAAAAGTAAAATTTCGTAACCTGTTTTTTTTTTTTAATTGCGTAGTTGTCAAATTTGGTTCCACACATTGGAAAGTGATTTTATTCTTTTTTTGGCTATTGATAGACATAGCACATGGAAAAGATATAAAAATCTATTTTCAACCTATCTGTAGTTATTTATGATCTTTGTAACCCACAAATAATTTCCCACCCTTGTCTCAGATGGTATCATAGTTGTGGCGTAGGTCAATATATGTTGATTTAAACTTAAGCCAAAAATAGTGTCAACCGTTTCGGGGGAGTAAGATGTCCTGGTTTAATTATAAAGTGGTTTTAATGACCTTTAGCCATAAGTAGCTCAATATTTTCAAAAGCTGGCGTGGGAACAATAGTGCGATAACAAAGCATGCCGGTACCAGACAATTTCCAATGCTGAAATTCCAATTCTTAGCTTCTTTGCCACGTATTTTAAGTAGCTATCCAAGTTATTTGTAATCAATTTGCTGTGCTAATTGCAATAAACTGTTGATTTCTATGCAGCGTATTTTGATAGTTGCTCTTCACGCGAACACTTAATATCAGCACTGAGTTCTGTCCATTGAAAAATGGTATCAAGTAAAAGAACTCATTTGGTGCCTAAACAGCATAATCATTAGCAGCTTACGCTGGTACACATGTAGGTATGGAATAGCCTAATGTTACTAGTATATTAATGTAGCTTTGCGTTATTTGCATACCAGTGCGCTAGCTTTATAATCGCTCGATTAAATTAGGGATGCACCGATAATAAATTGACTAACCGTTGGCAAATTCATTTTGTTCTACTATTGGTCGATTATATGCATTTAACCACTGCTAAAGTACTCTAAAGAATTGAACAGGAAAGATGTAAAAGCACTTGTTACTGAATATTAGTGCCTATACTGTGTTTGAGTTTAAAATCATAGAGTTTTACAAGACATAAAGCGAACGAAATGGTAATGGTTCAGCACGATTCCAGTTCAAAGTTTTGAGAGAATCTTTTAATAAAACGTTACCATGCAACGTCTCGTAAGGAATAAAATGAAAATATTCAACTAGTTTCTTACCAGTTGCATGTACGTAAGAATTACCTATGTAAATAGCTTATCAGTCTTGAGCTAAAAGAGTAAATGCTATCTTGTCCTTAATGCCATATAGTTAATGCATTAATCGGCCAGAAAAGCGAATGAGTAATAAATTATTGAACCGATTTCAACCACTTGGTGCAGCCCCAGTTTAAATCCAGATTACACTGTAAAGTTGTTGATCATATTATCAGTTCGTAGCTATTGGTAGGCAAGGATTGTATTGGTTGACGTCAGATATATAGGGCTGCTACAAAGTATTGATACAATTTACCATTGACTTATGCATTCTCTGAAGACTTAGTGGTCATCCTGTATTTTGTTTGTATGCGTTTGTGTCATTTTCGTATCATCTATTTGCTCTATTCGTAAATTTTAAGTCTGACTGGGCCACCTCTGTGGGTAAACTGCAGCATGATTTCGCTGATTACCTGTAGAGATGATTTTTTTACACTTCCCAGAATGCGTGTAGCTATAGATCTTCTGTAAGACGTTGTGCTGTTGTAGTTATACCTGATACTTCTGGGTCACGATTGTTTGACAAATGCAAGAACAATTAACTTTATATTAAAATTTTAATACTGTCTGCCACTTTAATGTTTTTTTTTCTGCAGTGTCGATTGTGTTGGAATATTGAAACTTCGCAACGCCGATGTTGAACTTCGCATTGGCTCAAAGCGTGCCAAAAAAAGAAGCCAGACAGTTCGATTGGTGTTTCGAGTTGTCTTAGATCTTCCTGGAAATGATCAGAATTCAGTTACTTTGCAAGTGGTTTCTGATCGAATTAATTGCAGTGAGTTAATGTTTCTCATTTACAGCTAATCTATGCGCGCTTTTTTCATTTATGGTTTTTGTCATTTCATTTGCAGCCAGGGGAAAGCATTTTTTCAGTTATGAATTTCATTGATTTCCATTTCTTATGGTTTTGCGCGACACAGAAGATAACTTCAATTTCTAATTTCTTCGTAGTGTATCTTCGGCCTTATTTAGCGAACGTTAGGCGCCGTAGGTCGAAGAAAGTCGTCCTCATGACTTTCATGATAACAAGATTATGGGTTTGTTTTTCAGCTTAACTTGTTTTCTTGTTCTAGACCAGTGGTTTCAACCCAATGAAACATTCCCGAGACTAGAGGAACCCTGCGCATTTACTTAAACTTAGTTTAGTTGAACCCAGCTCTAAATTGTATGCATGCGGGACCCTGGTTGAAAACCACTCTACTAGACAGATGCTTAAATTATATCGAACTTGTTATCAAGCAGTTTGAAAAAGAAATAGATCAATCTTGCCAACAACAGTGTCTTAAAGCAGGTCCGAATTTTTCTTTTCCATAGTTGCTCCTCCCTGGGTTATTTTTTTCAAAATTTGACTTCGGTCAATTGGCCTAACTGTCTACAAAAATTTCGGTCATTTTAATTTTTTTTGGTCATGTTTGAAGTAACAAGACGTGGAACGAAGTGTACACCTACTTCTTTGTAACCCCAATACAAATAACAACTACTTTGATCAGTTTGGTGTTTGTTAAACCTGACACTGTGACACCGGTAGTCCGTTTGTAATTGTTGCATGCATATTGGCAAGATTTTTACTTCGGTCAATTGACCGAAATGGCTTTAATTTTTTCGGTTTTTACGAATCTAATTTGGACTATGACCGAAATTTGACCGAAAAAAAACAACAAAAAACCCAGGCTCCTCCTCATTAAACAAGTTTTAAGGCAAGAAGTCATTTATAAATTTCAAAATTGTGTTTTTAGCCCAACCACGGGGACAACCTGAGATAGTTCGTAAAAGCTTGGAACGATGCTCAGTTGAAGGAAATCAAGAAATGTTTATTATTGGAAAAAATTTTCATCGTGGCACGAAAGTTATTTTCCAAGATTCGGAAGAACCTGACGGTAAGGTTATTGGCGAAATGTACAAATTATGCCGTTATGATTCGATGCATTTGAACTAGTATTTTTTTACCTTTTGTCGGAGAGTTGTCCGCCGGATGGGCTGAGTTGTCTGCAGCTCTCTTGGAAGGATGGGTAGAACACAATAGTTAGGATGCTGGTGCTGATTAACGTTAATATATTTTTGCAAGAATGTTGTTTCGCAATTTTGGCAATTTTTTATTCGCTTTTCGTGCATTTTTTATAGCTCAAACGTTATGTCTGATTAATTTTCATGACTTAAGTTCGTGTCTGGCTTTGTAAGGCATTTTCTCATTTTTGTAATGAGTTTTTACTTGATCATTTCACTATCCGTTATTTTATTACATGCAAGTATGCTGCACGCAACATCACATTCGAAGATAGAATAACATGCCTCAGGCTCATTGGCTTCCAATTGCATATAACGTTAACTAAAAACTCTACATAACGTTGTAACAGTTTTGCATTTGGTGTGGCTTAGAACTGTTGGTGTTGCTGTTGACAGCAATGGATAAGCGCCCATTGCGCAACGATTCGAAAAACATTAGTAGTCGATTACGTATGCGCAATTACTAGGAGATTTTTTTCTTGTGAGTTGCCTTTGAAAGAGCCTCTTAAGTGCTAGTTCAAGTTCTATCGATTTAGTAAAGCTTATGGTTCCGTTTTGCGAAATCAATTTGCTAATTGTTTTCATTTCATCAAATTCAAGTTGAAAAATGTCACATCAGTGTGTATTGCTTTCTTGCTTAAACGTTTTATCGAAATTAGAAATGGAAATGAGCAGTTATAGCCGCTAGCGAACTAATCAGACATATTAACGATTGCCACGCTCTCGTAGATTGTAGCATGTTATTTGCTGTAACTGCATTGCTGGCGGGGTTTAGTCTGGCACGTCCTTTTACAGTTTCTGACGTAAACATTCTTTGTGCTTGCAAGCTATGTCTTACAAACTTGTTTGTTGTTGCTGCTAATCTGACGCAAACCTTACCTCACAAAACGTTACATTTGTTGTTTTTTTATAGGTACTCATTGGCATCGATCTGGGCAGATTGACAAAGACACTTTTAATCAAGTATGTTGCGTCGGTTTGCTCAGCATTTTTTATATATACTGTTTGTCATTCGTGGTTTAATTGATTTGATGTCAAAAACTGTTGATTTTTAGAAGATGTCGAAAATTTTTAACCTCCAAAATGCGTGACAAGTTGCCGTTATTGGTGCTGTAAGAAATGTCTAGCCTTCATAATAGGACACCAGTGCCGAAGTATACTTTTAAGCCGTGTTGTAGCATCAGCCTATGCCCCAAAAAACTTTTTCAGCTTTTTTGTCATATTCAGGATTTTTTATTCGAATAAAAAGCCCATTTTTTGATCAGTTTGTGTTTAATATGTGTTTAACTCAGATAATTCTTGTATACACCATTTGAAACTTCTCGGGCATTAAATTATCGTAAAATATTTGAAATTATTATGACATCATTGCATAAAGCTATGTAAAATTTGTGCAGTTTGTATCGTTTCCTCACAGTGGCTGTTTGTCAGTTGATGTGCTCGTTAAAAAGGCCGTTGTTGCATGTTTCCTCAATACAGTTGGCAATTGTGTTGTGTGACACCGGTAGGACCTAAAGTTCTAATCTAAGCTTCGAAAATAACCAGCTGCTTGTTGACACGCATGGTCAATTAGTTCTTGTGGACGACGGGTAGATTCATGCATATCAGAAGTCGCAGCACTTCGCTATATTTATTCGCCTTCAAAAAATGCCAGCTATGAGAGCATTGTTTTTCAAGTAAGTCATCATTCAGTTCCGTTTTTGCTCGCTTATTTTGCAACCAGATCTTCGAATAGTGTTCGAAAGAATGTTGAAATCTATTGTTTGTTGAGTTTGTTTTGATTTTTGTACAAAGGTAGATCTGATCACAATAGCTTCTATTATCAAGAGAAGTTAAAGGTGCTCGCGATACAGGGTGAGAAACGGTTTTCGCATAACACTTCAACCACTCTCGCATCTACTATTTATTTAGGCCTAGGACTTGTTTTGTCTTATCACGTGACAGCCAGCATTAGCTACAGAAAATCGATATTGCTTGAAGTTTGCTGACAGACATGATGCTGTTTGGGTGATACAATCAATAAGCAAATACTGCTGGTACTGCTTTGATATATCCCGCTTAGTTTTCAATCTATATGCTTGTTATTTTGACCTTCCATGCAAATTGGAACTGATAAGAGGTTTCTTAACATTATTATGCTGATAAAAATTCAGTACTCCTTCGGTAGGCATTATAAACGTTCTTAATTAATGCTAATTTGATTTGCTTTCGCATGAAGGTCTGTATTTGTATTAGTATTGAATCGGGAAGTTTGCGTTTACAATTCTTGGTACCTTTTTAATAGCGCGGTTTAGAAATAATTCAAACGCTCTTAAGGCCTCTTGGCTTAATACTTCGACACTTTGGTTCTGTTACAATGTATATACTCGTTGCATTCCATTGATTGTAAGACTGGCCCATGTAGATTTCAATGCGCTGTAATTGGAGATATTTTAAAAGCGATTACAAGCGAATCACTGACAGACTGACTACTTTGTACGTTATGAATGAGTTATGACTTGCTCGACGTATGAAGGGTCATACTCGGATGCTTTTTCCCTTTCAACCTTGCTTGATCAGTCGTTACTACATTAGTTTACGCTTTGTTTTATTGCTAATTATGATTGATTTTCATTTTATTTTTCAAACTCATATGTTGTGTTTCGTAATCGATTTTAACTTAATCTGGTATGTGCCTTGTGGTCAGAATTTTCGACGAGTTACTGCTTCTGTTGTCTTTGTATTCAGTCTACGCTTCTGTTTCATAGAACCACAACAGAATAGATGGCAAAACTATAGGAACGCAACACGTTTTTGATGAGTGTTTAATGTTTGAGGCTAGCAATAAGCGGATGACCACTAACTGCGCTAGTTGACACCGTATCAACTATTTCCTAGAAGAGGGGCAGTATTTTTGCACGGATTTTCCCCGTTATTTGTAAGCTGGTTTAGTAGAGGGGATGTCCCCATACCAATCAGTTTCAAACGACTGGTTTTTTGAATGTTCTGATGGCACGTTTTCGCTTCTTATAAGTCAACACAATGTGACTGATATTTGAGAGGTTTGGATAATTGAGATGGTGTAACAGTAGTTTCGACGTGAAATCGTTAAAGATAAGGGGCATGCTTGTTGATGAAATAGTAAATCATTTTTCAATAAACTTCACAATTAAAACGACCGACTGTCGTAAAGTTCGGAAAGGGCAGTTGGTGTTGGGAGTGTTACGAACTATTTTGTGCTTAAACTTAGCAATTTATTTCATTGCTTAGCCTACTTAGCTCTGAAAATCGCAGCGCTTTTTGATGTGCATTTTTTCTCGAGTGATGAGCTGTCTTGCTGTTACTCAGTTCGTTTGTGTGGTGAAACTGCCGTCATTACTCCTACGCCATTGCGTTATCAGAAGAAACATGAATACTTGCATCTTTCACGTAACGTGCTGTATTATCGTTTTTCTCCCTTGAAAGCAAGTGTTTAAAAGGATGGTATGAGCACGGTTATGCTCGTAAATTAATACCATTTGGAGTTCGATGCGTAAATAAATTGTTGGTAGTGATGATTCAGCATAAAATGTGGGTTTTGCAGCGGCTTGAGATTGTTTTTTTTTTTTTTAGTGAAGTACTTGCCTCGATGCCTTTTAGAACCATTTTTAGGCTGCGTGCCTTCAAAGGTTTCCATTAAATTTCTTTTTTTTTTGCAATAGCCCACGCTTTTTTTCAGTTGAGCTGTTGCAAATTATAGCGTAAACTCAATGAATTATTGATAATGGTGAGACCTAGTGCTTATTTTTAAACTGTGTAATTAGCAGCATACTTAGTGGTTTTCTTGTTTTGTTTTAGTCACATTTGGTGGTCCAGGTCCCCCCTTACCACGACTTGAATATCACAAAATCGGTGAATGTTCAACTTTATGTTGAACACGATGGAAGACGTTGTGACCCTCATTGTTTCACATATGACCCCATCTCTTCAAAAGCAACTGTTAAACAAGCCGTAATTAAGGAAAAAGAAACCAATTCTGAACCAGGTAAGGTTTAACTAGTGAGAGTTCTTGGACTAGGATTTGCTGTACAACCATCTTTTTGTTTCAGAAGTTGATCTTGAAAGCCTTCTAGCTTCCAAAAATCTTGATAAGAAGTACCTAACAACACTGGTCGCAAAAATACTTAGTTTTTCAGATAATGAAAACAACGAAATAACACCTCAGCTTGGTAAGTGTCTATTTTCATTTATACTCAGGTACTTACCCAACTGCACATACGTGGTGTTAATAAGGCCCATTGTTTGTTATATAACACAACAGTTTATTCGTTTTGTCATAAATGCATAAGCGAGGAGCACTTAAAGCTGTACCAATATATACAGTGTTTTTATCAATTTCGTCATTCGTTGCTCATACCATTAAGAACAGTTCAGAGTTTGTTGAGAGTTGAGTAATCAGTTGAAAATTTTGTGTAATCGATTCTCAATCACTTTTTAAATATAGATTTTTCGATTTTTTTTTGCGTGTATTTACTTAAGTCATGATTTTTAATTTTTTGATGATACAATTAACTTTTTGAATTTTGTCATAGTGAAATTTAACTTTTGTTTAGCATCTGCAAACCAATCACAAGATGCGACTTCAAGCGCTTCACAGTTGATTGCCATTCAACAAAGTGATTCCAATCCTCCACTCTATTTCACTTCTGATACAAAACAATTGCCGTCTACCGTGCAAAAACCGGTTCCAGTACCGGTTCAAACCGCCAGTCAAATACCGGCTCATTCTCGAGTTGTGATACGGCCTCAGTCATTTGTTCACATCAGTCAAGTTTCGTCTTTGGCCCCTACAGTTGTTTCAAATGCAGTCCTCATGTCTTCGCAGCCTTTCAAATCATCTGCAAATGCTAGCAATACCAATGCTGTGACGTCACACCCCTCCACGGTCGTGTTTCCGCCTGTGCAGGCTCAGACGGTGTTTCAGGCGTCTACGTCATCTGTATTTAACACTGTAACCGCTGCGCCTGGCCAAGTACAAAATGTATTAGTAAAGACAGAAGATCAAACAAAAATATGGCCGAGTCAGCAAAACCCTGTTCAAGGCCAAGCGTCGGTGGGGCTTGCACTGCCGACAGCGGCTTTGTCATCACAAAATGTCAATCAAGTAAACTCTGTAATCATGAGCAATCAAGTTATGCAAAGCCAGCCAGTCGTTCAGCAAATCATTCCGACCAGCCTGACCAATCAAGTCGTGGATGGATCGTCTTTACAACAACAAATCACCAATCAGCAACAACAGCAAATCAATAACCAACAACAGCAACAAGTGTTAAATCAACAGCAGCCGCAGCAAGTTGTTAACCAACAACAACAGCAGCAACAAGTCGTAAATCAACAACAGCAGCAACAAATTGCAAATCAACAGCAGCAGCAACAACTGGCAAATCAGCAACAACTGGCAAATCAACAACAGCAACAACAACTGGCAAATCAGCAACAGCAGCAACAAGTGGTAAATCAACAACAGCAGCAACAACTGGCAAATCAACAACAGCAACAAATGACCAATCAGCAACAGCAAGTAGCAAACCAGCAACTACAGCAGCAACAACTGGCAAATCAACAACAGCAACAAATGACCAATCAGCAACAGCAAGTAGCAAACCAGCAACAACAGCAAATAACGAATCAACAGCAACAACAAATGACAAATCAACAGCAAATGGCAAGTCAACAATTGCAACAGCAGCAAATGACCAATATCATAAATCAAGCTGTTGAGAGTTCAGCGTTGCAACAACAACAGCTTTCAAGTCCCCAGCAACTTACCAGTCCCCAGCAACTTACCAGTCCCCAGCAACTTACCAGTCCCCAGCAGCTTACCAGTCCCCAGCAGCTTACCAGTCCTCAGCAGCTTACCAGCCCTCCGCAACCAGCTAATCCTCAGCAGATAAATATTCCTATAACCAGTATGGTGACTCAAATTTTAAGTAATACTGCGCCAATACAACAGCAGCAGACGCTCAGTGGTGCCATAAACGACTTAGTTCCTGCTGTGGAAAATGAATCAACTATGCAAGCAATGCCTTTGCAAAGGAGTACACCTGTGCAAGAAATCGTTGCGAATAATGCAACTTCTTTTGCCACAGCGTCGCAAAACCAGTGGCAATCGCAGGTTATTAACGCAGGACCAAACATGACTTTCGCACAAGGTCACGTGCCAATTACGTCACAAAATGCATTGTTTGTTAATAATATTTCACAGGCAATTACTTTGAACAACGATGTAGCACCCAGCTCGATGAGAACATCAAGCAGTATGGCTAATGTACAGAGCAACATGCAGCAGTCTGACCCATGGGTATCTGCTGGTGACGTAACTAACCAAGAAAGTACGTCACAGACTTCGACAGCGCAGTGCGATATGCAGTGGCAATCAATACCAGAAGACGCTGCGGCAGGCGCCACAATTGCCAATTCAAGCTCTAGTGAATTTGTGTTCGGAAATAACTCAAATCAACCGCAAAATTTAAACACAAATCAGCAACAGGTCTTTAATATGTCAAATGCTATGGAAATATTAGATTCGCAGAGACCATCGGGTACAATGCTTTCATCTATCCCAGATCAAATGTCAAACTCGACAGTAGAATCCCATACTAATTTGCTGCCTCAGAACGTCTTGCCTGATTCCTCCATGACGCTTCCTTTTGACGATCACAACTTATTGCAAACTATACTATCAGATCTCACTGCACCACCATCTACACACACAGAACAAACACCAATGGCACAAGATAGTAATCACCCTGATACTCAATCTGTTTTCCCCCCTGCCAACCCCCCACCTCCCACCATCAGTCAAAATGAACCTGTAATAACACAGCATCAGGCTACTAGTAATGATGTTGAAATGGTGCAGATTCAAAAACCTCTTCAAGCAGAAAATCATACCGTCTTCATAAATCAAAATGTAGTGCCGCAGGTAAGACAGAACTTGTGAAAAAAGACGTTTTTGAGAATCTTTGTAAACACGACTAATACCAGTAATATGTCAAATGTCATCATTATTTTGCATGATTTTTCCCCCTTATGATAAGATGGAATTGTATTTTTGTTCCTTTGGAAGAAAGCTTCGAAATACGAGGTTGTGGATGAAAAAAATTCATAGACATGTAGTTTTCTTGTTTTGTTTAAGGCAGCTTTACTCATGATATGTTTTTAGTCCCCCTCTCCTAGAGTTTTTGTTTATTAAACTCGGCTGCAACAGATAATGCGTTTATGCTACCTTGGTTTTCAGCGAAAAAGCGCAGCTTGGCGAAAAGTTGAACCACAATTTTTTACTGTCTTGTTTGTCTTATATGTTAAGCTGTGGTCACACGAGGCGAGTTACTGGCGCGAGTGACTCGCGCGAGCAACCAGCGCGAGTAATCGCTCGCAAAAGTGGTCACACGGAGCGAGTTACTCGCGCGAGTTTCAACCAGCGAGTAACATTGCCGCGTGGCAGTTACTAAGCAACCATTCGCGCCAACACTCCCGCCATTTAAATCAATGTTATTTTGTGAATTTATACGATTTAAACCAGTGGTTTTCAACATTTTTGAAGTCGCGGACTCCTTAAGTTAAGCAATTTGTAGTTGCGGACCCCACAAAAATCACCAAAATCAAGCGAAGACCAAAGAAAAAAAAGTCAACACGTACGCACACGTATAATTTTTCAGCTAAAATCAAGTGAAGACCAAAAAAAAGGTCAACACGCTCGCACACGTCCAATTTTCCGCCTGAAATCAAGTGCAGTGCAAAAAGAAGGTGCGGACCCTTTAGTCTTTGCGACCCCCTCAAAATCATTCGCGGACCACTTGGGGGTCCGCGGACCCCAGGTTGAAAACCACTGATTTAAGCTAATTATTAGTTAGCTATTTATTAGTGATTAGCCTATGTCGCCAGTTAAGCGCCAAGTTGTTAATCGTTTAGTTCGCTTAGCATGCGCCGAAATATCGCAAGATGTCTTGAAAGAGCTTAGGTCCAAAATAAAAAGAAAGTGGGTGAAAGAATGGGTAGCTGAAAGGGGAAATTTCGGAGCTTCTGATAAATCTTTTGCGGGAATTAGCTTTAGAAGATCCGGCCGGTAGCATGAATGTGCTGCGTATGGATCAAGTTAAGTTCGAGGAATTGGTTGCATTAATCTCACCGGCCATAAAGAAGCAAAACACAGTCATGAAATCGTCTATTTCATGTAAAACTAAACTGGAAACAACTTTGAGCTTCCTGGCAAGCGGCGACAGTTTCCACTCTCTGGGATTGCTTTTTAGAGTACAATTGTGAAGTAATAGATAACACATTCTTCTTTCATCTAAATTTCTAAAATTATGTTTTCCTTAATGTTCCAAATTCTGTGACTTATCCATCACCTACTGTAATTACTACCGCCATAAAACACATTCTCCTTTCATGTGCGAAAATACATTTTCTTTGACAATCCAAATTCTCCCTCTTGTGAGTTGTATGACCTGACCTCCTACTATCCACTCATTAATACGTTGTTCGATGTGGGGTTTTGCTTTCGCTTGCGGTTTAGCTTCAACAAGAAGAGATTGCGATTTTGTGCGTTATTGCCGGTAGTTTGCTAAGGTTAATGGAGTGTCAGCCGGCTTTGATGTGAAATAGTCTTGTTTTTTTGTTATTAAAGCTGAATTATATTCTTTGCATGCATTAAATGCGTTCTTATTAATGACAATTCAATCCCATTAACTTAATGCTCGGCTTTGTTAGCGGTTATTCGCCGCTGCTCATTGCCGTATGAATAGGAATCAAACTCTGATTTGCTTTTCAAGTTGACTATTTGAAGCAAACGGGGATTTCCCTCGCTACTCGCGCGAGTTGAACATGTTCAACTCTACTCGCGCGAGTAAATTTTCACTCGCGCGAGTGATTTTTTGTTGCGAGTAGGTGGTCACACGAAGAAATTCTCTCGCGCGAGAACTCGCCTCGTGTGACCACCGCTTTACACTCCTGCGGACAGTTTCGCGATAACTGCGGGCTTTATTTTTTCGTGGCTTCGTGTTTTTTTTTTCCGGTTCATTATTTTCAATATGTGCTTGTGCTTTAAGTGTAGCCTGCTATTCTTCATTTTTACGCGAAGTTTTTTTGATGTCACTTGATACTACTTTACGCTCATGCTGTCTTTGTTTATTTTAGCAATTTTCGTGGAAAAAATATATCAATTTTAAGCCTCCAACGTTCTTTCGCGATGTGGCAAAAGAGAAGGGAGGGCAGTGAGAAATAGTATTAAAAAAGTTGTAGATTAAGAGATAGCTTTTCTTTATGGTCCGTTGTCTGATCAGCGAAGTTTTTTTGATGTTGCTCCCACACTAATATAAACTCTATAATCAGGACACACAAATGTATTTGCTCATTTCCCCGGACCAAGTTCAAGCAGTGAGTCAACAGCAACCTCAGCATTCTCATAATGCCAGCATGTCGGAAATTGATCAAACTCGCATCCCTACTAATTTTAATCTACCTGATCAAATGCAGCAGGTAGGTGTGATTAATATATTTGCATGTCAGTTTGAAACTTTCTTTGGCACGTTACAAACTACTAAATTACCGCTGTGTTTTTTTTCGTAAACTTTTTAGAATGGATGTCAAGTAATAACACTACATTGTGCGTAGTTAGTCAACTATGGCCATGCAAAACGAGTTAGAAACTGTAACAAATGCTTTTTTCTGGCACGAGATGCGTTTGCAGTCTTTGGCTACCGGTATACAGAATTTTCTGTGCGAGGTAAATGCATAAGATCTGTTGTTCATTTTTGTGATACTACTTGCTGCTATCAAACTTTTTTACAGGTAATGCCAGTGCATAAACATTAAACAATCTGAGTGATTAGTTTTATTTTTGATCTGTTAGGAGTTTGTGTTCGTCAAGCTGTGTTTGACAAGTCGGTTTGCTGTTGAGTGTGATCTATTGAATTTACTTGCTAATTGCTTTTATCTTAGTCTACTTTATAGTAATAAATTTGTGTTTGCAGAACCTTGCGTTAAATTCCAGCAATACGGTAACTAATCCTGAACCTATATCATCAAATGGGTGAGTTTTTTGTCGGTGTTTTGTAATATTGGCGTTATGAAAGCGACGAATGTGAAGTATTTGAAAATGATTTTTGGCTGAAAGAATGTTTTTATTGACCTAATGTTGTTAAAAGACGATTGAAGTCACTCCTTTTATTTCATTCGAGATAACCTGCTTATTCAAGCGTAACATCGATTCGGTTTGTTGCATTGGTGTCAAAAACAAAAATTTCGTAATTTTTTTTCTTTTCAGCGCCAGTATGTGGTGACGTAATGGTTTAATGTCGTCTTAAATCTATTTGTAATGCAATTGCAAGTTTGGATGGTAATTTAATTGCTGTATACTAATTTACACAGTTTGTGTTGAAAAAATCCTGTCTAATGCAGTCAGTGACACCGACCCCACTTGTTTGTGTCTGTAGTGCTGCTCAGTCACGGTGGACTTGTTTGCTTACGTTGTTTGCCAAATATTCACGGTTTAACACTGCATATATTTTACAATGGATGGCTTTGAAAGGCTTTTGTCATCAATGACATGCTATTCTTTAATGTTTAGTTGTTATTCTGCTTGAAGTCTTAAAGCATTGATAAAAGCCGCGTAGACGCTCTGTCTTTCACGACAGCATTAGTCGGTTATACTTAGGGAAGAGGCGTTCGAAATAAATTCCCCGCTGCTTCGTGATTGGCTAATGATATCATGACGTCATCGGCGTATTGCACGTTTCTGTGCCTGCCGCTAGTATGCCGAGGACAATATTGCGAAACAATCTAATTTGCGTCATTTTAAACATCACGCGATTGCTGGACTTTTGACAAACACGTTAGGTTGCGACATATTTTTCTTAAATAGCAATTCTAGGTCAACGTCATTAACACGCATCAAACGATTTCGAACAGCAGGAGTTTAGTTCGATGCACTTTTTCCATGTTTATTTGTGCAAGTTACAATCAGTTTAAATACTCTTATTTTTCCTATGCATTGCAGCCACATGTGTTGAGAGAAGCTAGGAGGTGACACCATGTATTTGGGGGTGACCAGTTGGTCATTGTTGTAGTATTTTCAATTTAATTGCATACAAATTAATTTAAGCAAGGGTTGATAATGAGTTACTCTTTTTGACTACCACGAGACTTGATCATTGAGGCTGCTCGGTGAAATTTGTGTTTTTGAATCGTGTGCTGTATCCTGTAAACACTGGGCTGTGTAAATGAGCAATTTCACCGCAAAAACTAAATTACGCCATCGTGTTTTTTTACATAATGACTAACTTCTTTGTAGCTCAGATTTGGAGCTGTTTGTCGGTAAATTCTGCAAATTATGACTGGATTTACGAGAAACATAATCGGGCTCAATTATAGCGCAATAGTCGAATCTCGAGTGCGCGAAATTTCTATTGAAATTTTGGTTCCTAAAACAGATATTGCTGGGTTGAAGTGTACAGGAAGGGTATTGCAGTTATCAGGTGCAGCTAAGGTAGATTTTCAGTATCAAGCTATCTGCATATTTTGTGTAAAAATGCTCGTTTACTTCCGCGACTTTTTCAAAGCGCCTGATTAATTTTAACCTTTGCTTTTGTGCACTGGGCATCCGGTTTCGGTACTTATTCAAATGTTCAGCGTCTTTACTACGTTACCGGTGTCAGCATAGAAAATGCGCTATTTGCAGGGAAATTTTTTCGCTAGAACTCCGTGAGGCTGAAAAATGAAACTCGGTGTAAAACCTCGTCTTTCGCGTTTTGTTTCTTTTAACCGATCCTCTCACTGAAATGTGCATTCTACACTAGTTAAAAATTTAATTTTTATTGGGTTAATTAGCGCCGGCCTGTTAGCTCAGTTGTTAAGCCCACGCTATCGGTGCAGAAAGTGTGGGGTTTGCTTCCCGGGTGAAAGCCGCTAAGATGAGCCACGCCACTCGTTACACGCTTCGGCGTAATCCCGCAAGTGTAATGAAGATTTGATTTGATCCAATCAACAGTAGCTTTTCATCGTGCGTTTTCTCACTCGGGGCTTTAGTGAAAGTTCTGCTGTAACTATCGTTCTTCGAAAGTGTTGGGTTTACCTGCGTAGGTTTGACAGCTTTTAAAATTCAACTAAATCTAGAAATATACTGGTTATTGGCCTATCGAATACTTTTTTTTAATCTACGAAAATTTTAAATTCAGGATCGAATGTAGATTTTAAAGATTCAGCAGTGCTAGGATTAGAATGTTGTTTCCCTAGTAAGAAATTTATGTTGTTACTGTTCCTGAGCATGTTTTCGTTGTTGTCTTAAACAATGATTTATTTTCAGACGATTGCAAACCATTGATGGCTCTGTTCTGGAGTTAAATTCAGGAAATGGCTCTACTTTAAATCAGGTTAGTGTGTCAGTGTTCATAGTTCCCGTGAAGATATTGAACGAACAGTTACTCTGCGCTCTTCATTTACGTTCGTTATTAAACCCTTGAGATTTGATGGATCCTCGGACTAGTCAATTGTACTTCTAATCTAATCAACCTGAATCAGTTATAACTATATTTATTTTCAAACGTGATAGTGTTTATAGTCATCAGTAACCTTGGACTGTGACGCATTGCCGACGTATTCAATGTCAATATTACTATTACCGGTGTATAGAGCTCAAATGCTTGTAGTCAATTTGAATGTTGCTGAGTCTTGTATGCTGTAAAATTGTTAACCCAATGTGCAAGACGGGTTCAATTTTTCCTGGCGGAATGGCCAGTGACTAAAAAGTACTTGCAGTGGTTTATTGTAGAATATTTTACTCCATGAAAAAGAAGGTTGATGTAATTTTAAACATGTGCAACCAACATTGAATCTCACCAGCTGAATGAAGTCTAAAAATGATTCTATACATTTTTAGCTTTTTTCGCATCTTAAGTTTTCACGTTGTGGCTAAAATAGTCATCAATGAAGGCCTTCGTTGAGTAGAGTCGATATGCGTCGAAACCATAGCAATTTTTTGATATTGCTGAAGTTTTACATAATCTAGCACTTCGCAAACATTGCAGTTGACTTAGACCTACGGTCAAATTCCACTTTCCATTTGTTGTTATTGTAGTCTTTAAAGATTGTAGCTTATTCTAATGATACGTCGTAAATCCGTTTTAGAGAAAGCGTAGTTGTCTGAGCTTTGCTCTTTGACATAGTTAATCTCATTAAAACCAATAAATCTCTAGTCGTACCTACAGAATAGAGATCTGTCATCACCTCTTCAAATTCTGCCTGATAGTAACCCCTAAGCTTACCTTAAACGCATTTTTTGCTCAAGTTGAAGAATTGTATCAGTCATATCTTAATTCACTTGAAACCGAATATAAGAATGGAAAAATATCAAACATCATAGGTAACGTTTAAGGCATTAAACAGGTAAATCAACACTGGCAAGATAGAGACTGCTAAATAAGCTCTTCGTATCAGCTTTACACCTTCGAAGCCTATTTCAAGACAAAAAGCTTCAGCCAAGATTTGATCTCTTTACGTGGGTCTTTTAAGTTAAGCGTTGTTTTTCTGCGTCATGTCTAGGGAGATATGGCACTTTAGTTACATATCGTTTTCATTTGGAAATGTCATGGATATTGATGTTTTTTAGAATTAATTTGAGGTGCCTGCTTATATGGCAGAACCAATCCAATTAAAGATATGTTAGCATGACTTAAAAAGATGTGGAAATGTATAGGCAGTTACCTTCTTTACATGAAGTGCCAGGCTGTTTGATTGCATTTGCTCGATAGTGACTTGGAAATTTATTTCTAGGCCTTCAGTGGGTTCGAACAATTACCTTCATCAAGTGCTGGAAGCTGATAGAGCGCGAGCCTTCGTATGTTGTTGTGTTTCTTCGCAGCTTTATTCATTCACCAAGTGTAGATACTCTCTCACAGCGCTAAAGATCATTTGCTAGTTTTCACACTGATTCGCGCAGTCCAGTCATATCAAATATGAAAACTGGATGAAAATGATCAATCAGTGATGCCAATTTTTGATGATTCACCCTGGCTTTAGTCGCGTGAAAAACTTTGACTGGTGACTGAGGTGATTTGAAGCCGAAGCAGTATAGCTGCCGTATTTGTTTATTACGTTATTATTACACCTTACGTCAATCACTGTATATATGTGTTGTACGACGTAATAACGTTTTTTTTTTTTACATTTAAACACGATTATTTTTTACGTCGACAAATTTTGTGTCCACGAAAGCATTGAAATATTTAAATAATACTTAATTCTTGCAAATGTCCCAGGTATTCACCAAGTATTAGATTTTTGCAGTATAATGCATCTCTAATGCTTAAACCCGGTTCTTTGGCAAACGAAACATAAAATGTGTTTTTTGATTGTGGAAAATAGTGGTGAAAATTTGACTGCTCTGTTAATGCAGATATGCTATTCGGCAGTGTTGGTTTGGTTTGTTCGATTACCTATTTAATCATTCAACGATAATGCTTCTGGTGTCTTCAAAATTTGGTTTTTTAACTGGAAGAAATTTTGATGGGTGTGTGTTTGAACATTCATGTAGTTAATCTTGGTTTTTAATGCAATAGGATACCTAATATCATAAGGTTATTAAAAACGGCCAATCAAATGTCAAAATATTTTGTTATATTATTTTCAGGGAGGGGAAGGCTAAGTTACCACCAAATTGTATTGCTACACTCAATCATCATTTCATGTTTAAACTACGTAAGAGCATGCTTATTGGTAATCTAATTATTTAGCGCCTTTGACTTCAATGACTGTTTTCAATGATTGTGCCAAAAATGGACAGTGTGTTAAACCTATGTAAATTTTACTGTGTCCAGTCACGCTGTATTCCCAGTTCATGTATGTATTTATGATTGCATAACTTTTAACTAATTTTGGTCTAACAGACTATTTTTTCAATAATAGCTAACGGAATTTGGATTTAGATAATTATTTGGGTAAAAATATTATGATGGGAAATTTGATGTTGATTCAAATATTTTTGCAAGACTAAGGTATCTGTGTAATTTTGGCCGCGATTCAAGGTGTTGGTTTAGACTTTTTCAAAATACTTATTTCGGTTTTCAAAAATCTAGTAGGATCGGTTATTCACGATCGCTTAAACTTTTTGCCTTGAGTTTTGCTCCAACATGCATTAATTTATTTATCTGACAAAATATTACGACTCAGTACAATACTTTACGCACAGAATCGTTGATGCATGATAAACAAAATCTTCACCTCCCTTGAATTTTTTTAAAAAGTCCCTTGAGGTAAAGAGAATTGCAACTATGCAGAAATTGGTAATGGATGAAGTTATTTGCTCAAAAATTCAGGTGATCACGTGATCGTCGTGCATGAGTGATTTTGTGCGTTTAAGTTTCCCAACACCGCTTAGCTTGGCTTCCTAGACTTAGTTATTGCAGATGTGGTTTGGATAATTATTTATTGATTTCTTGCCATTTTAATGCTTCCTTGTTGGACCAATGTTTTTCTTTATTTGAAATGTGTAATGGTACACTTGCGCTATTCTCATTGAAGGAAAAGCAGTTGAGTTATCCTATCTGCTGAGGCTAATTTTAGCCACATTTGTTCGCATTTGAATGCAATTAAAAACTACTTTGGAGTTGGCAACTACTGTGTCCTCAATTCTCCTATTTTATTGCATAAAATGCTCCCTAACAGTCCACTTTGGTAAGGTTACTGCCTCCAAAATTAAAGGACCCATTTTAAGTAATTATTTGAGAACCACCTCACCAGTTGTTTTAAGAACAAGGCAAATTTTATTAGCTGAATATGCTTAAAGTTTTGGTATGTCACCGGCATTAAAAATCCTAATTTTGGTCCAGTTATATAGTTTATCGACTTAGTTTTGCAAAGACTTGACAGTATTATTACGCAACTACAGTTAGGTTGTGTTATGAAGGGCTATGCAGAATCGCGAAGGACTAAAGTAAGAACTGAACCTATTCGATTGCTGGTGGCATTGTTTAAAGTTTCGATACAGCTTTTTGAAATGTCCTCGATCGTTTCATGTATTTCAATCTAGTATTACCTTGACCATCGCTATAATTAGCATCTTTATAATTTTTACCCGTATAAAATTACCCTCAAGTTAAACGGTGTTTTCTCCTTGTCTGCCTACGTCACAATTTGTAAGTTGCTTGAAACTACCGAAAACCCAAGCTAATAAGGTTTTAACTTGTTTTCTTCGTGTCCGGCCACAAGAAAGTGACAGAAGGAACTTGTGTGACGAATTCCGGCCATCTCAAATTCCAGTTTTGCAGTTAAATGATGCCCAAAGATTTTTTTGAAATAATGTGCGGTAAAGAGTGAAAATTCGTTAAGGCCATTCGGCGATCATAACCTTTGTTACATTTGACGCATTGGTGTTAATTGAATTTGACGTAATAAGTACATGATTCCTTTGTTTTTAACATATTCATTATTGTGTTGTGCGTCGTCCTGAGTTACACATCGTTTAAAATGCATCTTTTACAAATTCTGAAGCTGTCTGCGAATCTGTTTTTTATGATTTGTTAGACCAGCAGATATGTGCTTTATAATGAATAGTGCACCATTACATCAAAGGTAAGTTTGTACCATTGCAAGTCTTGTTATAATTTTGTCGGTGCTTTTGACTCTTTTTGATGTGGCTTAAACTGAAAAAAATCAGGATTGCCAGAATCTTCTTTTTTTTACAGCTCAAGTTGGGGCGTTTTGAACCTTTTCTCGGTTTAAAAAATAGTTTAATTTTTGATTGTTTTTTTTTTTAGGGCAGCGTTATAATTGTATATAAGGCATTACAATGCTAGTGACTACTTTTGCTTTGTTCGCTTGAGCCCTCTTTATTTTTAATTTGGTCATTTTCGTGTAGAATAACTGGCAATCCTGAAAAGAATAATCGCTCAGTTGAAACTATTAACTGAAGTCACATTACTTGCCGTAGATTTACTGATATTTTATTACTGTTTGAAGCGTCTACGTGTTTTTGTCTCGTATTTGTGTTGGGCCAACAGCGGTTTATTTGCGTACGAAAAGTCATCTGCAAGTCTGCTACGGCCATTTGATCGTCCCATGTCGTGTTAATTTTTCTTGAATGGCGTGCACCTTAACCTTTCAATAAAACACGTGAAAATAGCTTTTTGTTTGCTGTGGATAAATGTTTAGCCATGATAAAATTTCGAAATTCTTGAAGTAGGGTAAAACAGGTAGTTAAATCAATGTCGCATTTGCGCGTAGGTAATTTTGTGTTTCTTTTCAAAAAGGAGAGGTTGGTTGGCTTAGTGGTTTGGTACCCTGCAAGCTAAGTGCTGCCTCGTAAAACTGTCTGATGTAGGCTGTATTGTGCTTTGGGCTTGCTTACTGCTGGTAGATTCAGCTGAAATATTTAAACATTGAATGGCGGCGTTTTATTGGTTACGGCGATTCATTTTTGCTTTCTTGGACAACAAATTAATAACTTTTTTTCAAATAGATGTTCAATGTCTTCATTGGGTTTTGTCACCTATGAGCGCCGTTGGAAAAAGATTGTGTTTTGTGAACCACGTTTATCGAGCTTATTTAGACCATTATTTGTCCGATATATGTATAGAAAATATCCGACTAATGTGTCGGATAAATTGTACTGTAAGTCGGACCAAAAATCACGCGCAAAACAAGTCGGCTATTTCCGACCTACATATCGGACAAATTTATCGTTCGAAAAAAAAAAAAAACTATAAGCCTACCGGTACGTTTTGTGATACTGGTACGTTAGGTACGAGTTGTAAGCCTGGTACGTCTTGGTACGTTAGGTAAGCCTACTGGTACGTTAGGTACGACTGTAAGTCGGATATATCCAACTTATTTCGCGCGTGACTTTTGGTCCGTGTTAGTATAATTTGTCCGATATATACGTCGGATCTTTCCTATATATTTATATGAGATTGATTAGGTCTAAATAGCTCAAAAAACATGGTTTACAAAGCGTAGCCTATAGTTTTTTTCCAAACGGCAAATTTGTCCGATGTGTAAGTCGGAAATATCCGACTTGTTTTGCTCGTGTTTTTTGGTCCAACTTACAGTACAAATTGTAGGACGTACAGTACAATTTGTACGACCTCTATCGAACAAATTATGGTCTAATTAAGCTCAAAAAACATGGCTCACAAAATGTATCGTATTGTTTTTTTCTAACGGCGCTCCGTAGTCACCAGTAGCGTATTTAGGGGGGCATTGGGCCATGGCCCCCCTTTTGACTCCGCCTTTTAGTAAAAAAGAAGAAAGCTAATGGTGCCCAGTGACTGAAATAGTTAGTTAGTTGCATATTTATCCTCCTATCACGAGAAAGCGATCAAAGCGCTATACGAGCTCGCTTAGGAGTTGCCAGCCATCTGTCTACCACACCAAGATGGGGGAATCCCGCTAAGTGCCTTTCCCAACGGCACAACAAGTAAACTTGCCGGCTTGTTCTCCACACTTTCCCTTTAATGCTGAGCGTGAAGCAGGGAAGCTGTGAATACCAATTTTAAAGTCATTGGTTTGACCCGACTCGGAATCAAACCCGAGTCTACAGCTCAAGAGACAGACGCTCTATACCACTCGGCCATCTGAGCTGTTAAATGTCAGACTCTTTTGATGGTTTCTGTAGCTTATGGCCAGGGGCGAATCTAGGGGGTAGGATGAGGAGTATGCATTCTCCACCAGTCGTTTTCAAAAATGTTTTTAATGCAAGTTATACAGTTTTTCCATAATTTCGAACCTCTTCGATAGCGAAGCCTTACGCCCTGAGCACACTCGAAAATATGCGAACAAATTGCATTATATTTGGTGAAACACTCAGATTTAGGGGCAAAAAATTTAAACAAATTTGCGTCAAAATTATTCAAAAAGCACTAAAATTTTACGGGGGAGCGTGCCCCGGACCCCCTAGAGCCTTTCTTGCTTCTCAATCAGTTTCAACTTAAATCTGCCGGAAAAAAAAAAACGCTTGAAAAAATGTAGAAATTATAGGCTCCCCTATTTTAATTTCTCGCTACGCCACTGGTAGTTACCTATGCGCCTATGTTGTTTCGCTTAAATTCTGATAACTTATTTAGTGACCAACTGTATGTCAAGGTTTGAGCAAATGCACTTTAAATTTAAGGGAAAAGACATTAAAATAAATGTACAGCAAGCTCGAATCTACGCCAGCTACCAAAAGACTGCCAGAACAAGGAGTGGATATTTTTTCCGCTGAGTTAGATAATCCCAATTAAGGTAAAGTGGAAAAAAGTGTTGTTCTTAAACTGTCATAAATTGCCTAAAACTCGAAAAAAATTGATTTTGAGCTATTGCAATTGTTAAGGGGCTAGCAACACCCTAAAAGTTCAAGGGGTCCATAATACTCATTGGGTTGGGTCATCTAAGTATAAGTAGCCTATGCTAACAGCAAAGCCCGATTTTCGCTGCAGGGTATCCAGTAAAATGACAGCCAAGACATAGAAGAATGACCAGTATGGCTTACAGTGGTGTAAAGTAACGAAGTAGTTTTACTTAAGAAGACTACTTAAGTATTATTACTTGGTAACTAGTACTTACTTAAGTGATTCAAACTTCGACTACTTCTACTTTTACTTACGTACTGTAGTTCAATCAGAAAGTAACGCTACTTAGCGGCTTTAAAAATGATAAGTAGTCAATGTTAAGCAATGTATTACGCAAATGATATTCATGCTTGATAATAAAATTGGTAACATTAGTATTAGGTGTATTGTTTTATTTTACATAATACAAGTCATACAATTTTGTGATATTAAGTGGTCTTTTGTTATTTGTGTTTGGCGTGAACAATGAGGTTGCATTTTGTAGATTGTGACACACATCACTTTATTATTTTGGTCAAATAAATGTGCTAATTATCCCAAATATACTTAAGCATCGGTAAAATATAATGTCAAGTTTGGAAGTGAGCAAATTATCTTTCGTCAAAGCTCAGCTATATTACCTTGATTTTGCAAACACTACTTTTTACTTAAGTAGCTTCAAATTGCTGGTACTTGTTACTTTTACTTGGTTACTTTTTACATCCCCTACCTTCTTCTCTACTTCAAGTAGTTTCCGCCATCAGTAACAATGCTTTTACTTAACTAGATTTGTGGACTACTTTTTACACCACTGACGGCTTAGTGGTAGCATTTTATTTTTTACCATCAAACCAGCATAGTAAACAATCACAAGATGCAAGCGTAGGCGCCACACACTAAATTAATGCCAACTGATAAAGGAGGCTGGTAATCGACGCCTTGAATCTACTAACTTGTAACAATTGAGCTCGGCTGAACAAATATAATGCACACACACATACCAGTTGTAGATTTTTGAGTTCTATCAGCATGCACTGCTAGTTCACGTGAATGAAAGACGAAATTTTTTACATCTTATGTACCTCTCTAAGATGGGGAAATTCCGCCGAGTGCTTGTACCAACGACACAATTGCTGGCTTTTTTTCCGTTAATGCTGAACGTCAAGCAGGGAAACTGCGGATACCAATTTTAAAGTCATTGATTCGATCCTACTCAAAATCAAACTCGAGTCTACAGCTCCAGAGGCGGGCGCTTTTAGCACTAGGCCATCTGAGCAGCTAAAGTACCGGTAATTTTATTCCACCACAAAACCGCTAATGGCACCACACCCCAGGCACAAAAAATACACAGTACTTTGAGTTCGGCACTCAACGCTTTAAAAATAGGTTTGTAACATACCCAATGCGACCTGGAACATCTAATGGAATACCACTTGGCAACCTACTGAGTTTTTCTCGAGAGACTTCTCTGAGTGAAAATGAGATAAAAGATCAAGTCTTTTCAAGTTATGCAGGCAAGTTTTCAAATGTCTTGCTCCTTCTTCTTTGATCCTATTTTCATTCAGATCAAGTTTTTCCATCTGAATGTTGAAAGAAAAAGCTTGTATTTCTGAAAATAGTTTTTGGATGTAACCCGGCACAATACACGGTATATTATGGAATTCGGACGTTTCGACAACATAGATTCAGTTGTCATCATCAGCAAGTTAGGCAAGGCAGCAGTGGAGTACGCAGGATTTTTCAATGGGGGGGTTCAGTGACGTCACTTCGTGATGACGTAAGTTTCAGTGACGTCACAGCTATTATAATGCCATAACGAAGAAAACAATCCAGATATTTCATTCACACTTTCGTTTGATTCTTTGCGCTTCATTTAGGAGCGAAAAGGTTTCACAAAAACTCAAGCTGTCAATTCGTGGTTAAAAATTTTCCAAAAGTTTAGTCGACTTCATTTTTGGGCCATAGGAAGGTTAACTGACTAAAGTAAGCTAGCTTTCGCAACGTCACAAACAGGGTGTAGCCAGGGGGGTAAAACAGGTAATTGCTTCCCTCCAAAAAAATCTTTTCAAAAATCAACATTGATATAAACAACACATAGCCTATAAATAAACCTTGATAAAAACATTTAATATGCTCTCATTATAAAAGGGGCAGTTTTCCCTGTCTTAAAAACTGAAGACAGTGAAGCGTGAGCAAAAACTGCCCTCCCTACCGAAACATTTTTAAATTACAATAAATCACGCGCGAGAGGAATCTCTAATCATGTGATTAAGGTCAATAACAGCGTCGATTATATCTAAGTATTTTCCACCCAAATCACAGCGTCGATATCATGTGATACTCTCAAGCACATAATCGGGGTGTCTGGGAAACAGAGCACTTCAGCTCCTGAGACAGTTACGGTGCGTAAAAATGATTTTGCCTTAAAACAAGAAAGGTTTCACTGTTTCTGCAATTGTCAACGTCAAGCGCAGCGCACAAGCAAAGTTGGACTGTTAGTAGGCTTATTATTGCATCACTATGAAAGTTTTTCAAGATTTTATAAGCAAGTTGGATAGAACAGAAAAACATGAGAGCAATTTCGGCAATCTGTGTATGAAAAAAGGCGGTTCGTTCCAAAAAAAGAGGTTTTCATTTCTTTTAAAATCTTCAATGAGGGGAGTTTTGACCCCCGAAATCCCCCCCCCCCCGTGCGTACGCCACTGCAAGGCAGTACAAAGCTGAAAAACTTCGTGATAAATATCTTTACTGAAACCCGGCGGATTAGCTCAGTTGCCAAGGACATCGCTATCGGTGCTGGAGGTCTGGGGTTCGATACCCGAGCTGGTCAAATCGGATACAGTGTTACCGTTACGCTATCGTTACGACGTTTCTTCGAAGATGTGTTGCCCATGAGCTTAGATACGGAGATGGAACTCGCAAACCGTTACACGCTTACGCGTTACACCGCGAGTATATTACTTTTACTAAAAAGTGATTTGCTAAAAAAACATTGCGGTCTCCCAGAGAACAATCACTTAATTGTGTATATTGGTACTAAGCCGCACTTCTTTTGAGAGCAGAAATGAAGATTTATCCTCTGCGCAAGTATTAAAGAAGCTTCTGTTATTCACAGGTGCCCTAATATTTGCGGGAGCTGTTATGCTAATTTTTAAACTGCCTCATTTTCTTGGCATTTGAAGCTTGAACGTCGTTTCAAATCAAATATTCGTTATACTGCACTAGCGGTATAACGCCAAAGCGTGTAACGAGTGGCGGAGCCTACCGCTGCGGCTGAGCGTCTGGTCTACACAGCTGCTGCTCCGAAGTCCGAAGAAACGTCGCAGCGATGGCGAGCCGTTGGCGACTCTTTGTTCGATTTGACCGGTTCGGAAATCGAGCCCCAGACCTGCCACAACGATAACGAGTTGCTTAAGAACTAAGCTAACAGGCCGGTCGTTTTCACGGATTGAAATAACTTTGGCCAGTTTAAAATTAATGGCCCAACATGGCTAGGCCTGAAGATGTTAACGAAATTTTAATGAGCCTACAACTTGTCAAAACTATCTTTACGCATTATCAACAAAGGCATAAAAGCAGCCATCACAAATGAAACTTCACCCATACCTTGCCGTCCCATATTCGGATACTCTGAGCGAGAACTCTGACACCCACATCTGTAATGTTGCAGTCTTGAAGAAGCAGTGATTTCACTTTATGCACACACGTTGCCACGTAAGCAGTCCCAGCATCACCGAATCGGTTCCATCCAAGATCCAGTTCCCGCATCTACAATATTAGGCTAGATAAAAATTAATGCAACGATTTTTATTCTGCTTGCACTATTAAACTGACTCTATAACACGTTCAACATAATAGAAGCAGTTTTAACACAAAACAAGCGCACGCCGCTGCTGAAACAACTGAATATTAGTTGTCGAAACGCCTAAAGACAATGGAAAGTAACATTCGTCATTTATTTAAATATTCCCACCCTCTAAACGTTCAAGAAGCAAAATAATCTACTTCTCACAATTTCTATCATAAAATATCGTGATATATCGCTACTATCATAAACTGTTGTATCAATACAATTTCCATTAGTTGTCGAACTGCACCGACTATCGTTGTACACAAATTACGTAGCTTTTGCGGTGTAACGCTAAGCTAAACAACAAAACGCTTTACCTCCCGGTCTCTTCTTTTGATACTCTGAGCCAAAGCTTCAACGCCTGCTTCATCAATGTTGCACGATTGAATGCTCAACGCTTCGATGTTGTGAATGCAAGAAGCCAAATTAACAGCACCTGAGTAACCAAACTTGTTCCATCCAAGCCGAAGTTCTCTCATCTATCAACAAAATGTGATCAAGAACTAGAATATAAATGCATTGCATTTTTCTTCAGTATACGCACAAAAAAGATCCTATCTGAGAATCAAATTCAAAGTATTTGGCCATCGGGTGTGACCCCCTTAATCCCACTGCACCAAATTCATACTGCACTATTTTTGGTTACCCATAAAATATTTTTCAACGAATACTTTCAAAGAAATTATGACGCTAATACTTTCTAACAAATCACATCAAACTGGCTGGTTGATGTAAGAAGTCAAAGATATCGCTATCGGCGCGGAAGATCTGGGGTTCAATTTCCGGGCCGGTCAAATCGTGCACAGTGTCGCCAAAGCTGCGATGTTTTGATGCTAAATACTGATTGATTTACGAATTTTATATTACATTCAATTGTCACGTTGGTACAGCTGCTAGGAGCAGTGCAGCATAGCAAAAATCAGAACATTACGTAAATTTTACCGGAGATTCCATTCTCTTGATGCTCCGAGCAAGGGCTCCGACGCCATTTTTCCCAATGTGGCAGTCATTGATGTTTAAAGATTCTATGTAGTTAATACATATTGACAAGTGAGCTGCGCCTGCATCACCGATGTTGTTGTTTCCGAGATGAAGTTCTTGCATCTAGCAACACAATAACAAAATCACATCAACGCAGATCAACTTGAGGCGAGTTCATATAGGCCTACAAATACAGTTGTTTTTTCTACGCAACAGTGATGTGCGCGTCAACGAAAAAAATTGACGGCGTCAGCATTAATAGCCCAAAATGTTAGCGCCGTCAGCGTCAAAAGTTTTAAAATTGGCGCCGTCAACGTCAATTTTAGCGTCAATATTTTGAAGTTTGGTAGCAATGATAAACTACATAGTCTTTTTATTACCTAGTCTCAAAACTTACTGCGAATGTATTTCTTCATAATATTTTTTTTGAGTGAAGTATGTGCATCATGATATATGGCTTAGCCGAGCATCGACCCGGAGAAAGTAGATTCACTGTCCAATGCGCTGACCACTCTGCGTTGTAATGTTCGCCGTGGCGGCTTCTAGTGATGTTGCTGATGGGTACTTGGTGCAAATGAGCAGTTGAGCACCGGTAAAATGTGCACCATGGCGAATGAGCACTTGGGGTAAATTGATTCTGGTGAAATAGGCAGTTGGGCAATTGGTCACTTCAGACGGGTGGACAGTTGGGAAAATGGGCACCGGAGCAAATGAACTCTTGGGAAATGCGCATCGGGGAAAATGGGCACTTGGGACAAATGGGTTCTAGCGCAAATAAGTACTTATCTTTACTCTCGTGCTCATTTTTCCAGGTGCCCATCTTCCATCTCTTCAATTGCCAAAAGCGTAGGTGCCCATTTGTACCGGTTCTCATTTGCTCCATTGTCCATTTGCCTCAATAGCAATTTACGGACTACGTTAAGCCCATTTTAACTTTTTAATACTTCAAGAAGTTCACTAGAAGTCGCAATAGAGCACGTGATGACACAATCTTTTCACAGGCAGTTCCCAGACTATACAAAATAGGCTAAGGGATCTAGGCTGTGATTAAACCACACATCGACAAATAGTTCATGACTGACTTGGACGAATGTGTCGTAAAATTTGTTGTGTGCATACCAGGGATGTAGGTCTCGAGACCGATTTCGTGCGGTCTTGGTCTCTAACTTGACCTCGTGGTCTTGGTCTCGAGTTGGTGCGGTCTTGGTCTCGTTCTTTCAAAGTTGGTCTCGAGACCGAGCATTTTTCGGTCTTCGATGCACATTGTAATTATTGTTTTTGCTGTGCCAACAAAGTCCACAATTGGACCCTCAGATTTTGAGCTTTGTAGGTACAGCAGCCTGCTAATAAAACAATCTCTCAAGCCTTGAAGCAGAATACACAAGCGAAATTCACTCGCAAAAACTGAATTTCGTGTCGGCTACAAAAATCGCTCTAAAAACTAAATCACACACTCTCAAGTTTCAACACGTTAATTCGATTTCGTTGACTAAAATTATTTAAAACAATAGATGAAGTCGATGGATAGATTTCCAGGCATTCAATCCTTTGTTTTCTCACCGCACGGAGGATAGGGTGTTTGTGGTGAAATCATAAAATTGTCTTACTTCGTTGTCTGTTTGCGTTACAAAACTGACATCCTGCAGACTGCATACAAACCTCATTTGTCGTAATGGGAAGCTTTATTGTAATTCTCACATCGATTATCGATTACTTGGTGTATATTTGACAGACGTTCTAGAATCTAGATCGTATGCAGAAGTCTTTGTTTGCGTTTTAAAACACTGCAGCAACAAGTTCTTTTGTACAAATTAAACTGAAATTATATTAGTCCGGTGACAGTTTTTTCTATAGTTTGATTTAAGCATTCCAGTTAACCACTGTTCTGTCGTTGCAAAGCGCTTCGACTAATGTGCGTGGCTGCGTGCCACACGCACAGTCAATTTAGAATGAAATGGGTGTAACGCTGTTGGTGAAGTTAGATATGCTCGAATTTGTAAGACCTTGGGCGAATTTTGTTTTACGATTCTCTCTCATTCTCCCTCGGTCTTGCAAAGGCTGTAATATAAAATTCTATTACAACTGTGTGGAAGTGAGAAGAAGAGCAGAGACAACAGAGAGACAATGGTAGCAAGCAGGGGCGGATCCAGGGAGGTATGTGGGGGATGCATCCCCCCCACTAGCCATTTTCAATAATGCTTTGGATGACTAAAATTTTTCCGTAATTTTGAACCTCTTCATAACAATATGCCTGAGTCGTCTTAAGCACGCATTATTGAAACTGTGGGAACAAAATATATCATATTTGGTGAAGCACTTAAAGTTAGGGGCCAAAAACATAAACAAAATTTGCCTGAAAATTGTTCAAAAAGCACTAAAATAGCCATTACAGTATGTCAATTTTCAAAAATTTTCCGGGAGAACATTCCCCGCACCCCCCTAGAGTCGTTTTTGTTACTTAAATTGCTTAAAATGATCTCTGTCCGAAAAAACTAGGCTTGAAAAAGTAAAGAAATTTGGTGCCCCTTCCCTGATAAAAAAATTTCTGAATACGCCCCTGACATGAAAACAATTTCAAAGGGCTTATGTACGCCCGTTTCCGGGTCTAAACGTCTTTGTATTTGATTAAACATTCAACCTAATTCAAAATTACATCCCACCCCACCAAAAATTTCTGGATCCGCTCCTGGTAGCAAGTTTGGAGCAGCTTGCTTCACGTTTACAGAGACTAGTTCCGTAGTAACAGGGTGTTTCCCAAGAGGTATGAACACCGACGTAAAAAAGCTGTTTTTTGTGTTTGTCTGTTACCAAACATTTTTGCTAAATATGCCAGCTAAAGACAACCAAGAAACCGTAAAGGCAAACACCGAAGGCACAACTCAGAAGATATGTGGACGAAGTTTTTACAATGACTTTGCCTTCAAATACTTTTGAATTTTGGCAAGAGAAAAGGCGTAAATTCCCTGCTCTTTTTACGCTTTCCACTAATACACTATGTGTACCAGCTTCTTCAGCTCCGCTAGGTAGAATTTTTAGTGCAAGCGGGCTAATAATGCAACCACAGTAAGCAAGACTCTCTTCGGAAACGCTTGAAATTCTTGTGTATTTAAAATGCAACTTCAATTTTTTGGAAAATAAAAAAATTGATTCAACTTGGTGCTAAGGATTCATTTTTAAGAGGCCGAATGATTGCCGGCCTCGGTCTTGGTCTCGATTCCTGCTGGTCTCGAACCAAAGGTCTCGGAAGACAGCCGGTCTTGGTCTCGAAAAAATTATCAGGTCTTGGTCTCGAAGCAGGTGGTCTCGACTACAACACTGGTGCACACCTCGTAACCGAACCAAGCATTTTAATTTATTACTACTTTTATGCAGTGGTTTTCAAACTGTGTTTCCACGCCTACCTTACAAATATTCAGTCATATGACGCCTCCCCCGATTTTATAAAATAATAAAAACACAAAAAATTTTAACACGAACCATGGAATGCATGTATATAGGCCTATTTGACAATTTATAGCTTTCACAGCAAAAGAGAAGTGAATCTCTTTTGCTGATTTTATGATCTCAGTATCTCCCTATATTATATTTTAATTTAGATGACATTTATTACATTGTTTTTTTGAATATTTCTCCATTACTTTTTGATTAAATAAGATAATTAACTGCAGTCGATAGGGCCGCTGGACTTAGCAATTGCATTTTCGAACGTTAGGCCATTGATTAAGGCCTACCGCGAAATCACTCAATACGGTAATACGAATCATATGGCATTAGGACGTCACAATGACCTTGGAAGTTTAGTAAAGTGTACAGCAAGACTTTGGAATCTGGCTTAAATTTCTTGTTGGCGAGATAATAATTTTAAATTGATTTTGCAACTAACACTTCGGTTAATCAAGCAAATAGGTGTTATTTCTATGCAATTAAACGGATTATGCTACAGGCTTTTTATGCGTGTATTTTTAAATGATTGTGGTTAGCATTCGCGCCTCCCCTAAGAATAGTCTGCGCTTCTCTGGGGAGGCGCGCCTCCCAGTTTGAAAAAGGCTGCTTTAATGCTTCCGTTCTCGAGCTGTGGTAATGAACCGCTCGACTGCAAGTTAATAGTGCGTTTTGCTACGTTTAAGTCACTGCAAGTTGTAATGCGTTTTTCTCATTTGTTCAATTGGTAACGATTAGCATCTGAGTTACAGCAGTGCATTTTGTTCTTTGCACTGATGGAAGTCTTATTGCAATCTACAGCTGGTTTACAGTGATTAAAGCGAGAATATTGATTATGTGTTTACGCAGGTTATGTTAAATGTTATGCACCTCAATCTTTTTTGAATTAAAGCCTGATATTCATTAATGTTGTGAGATTGTCACTGCCAGTGGCGTACGCAGGATTTTTCAATGGGGAGGGGGGGGGGTTTCAGTGACGTTACATCGTGATGACGTAAAGATACTACATTACTATTACAGTAGTTTAGAGGTATTAAAGTGCATCGTATTGTAATGTTTCCAGGCTAAATTGCAGTTAACCATGATTAAGCTATATAATGCCATAACTAAGGAAACAACAAAGATATTTCATTCACACTTTTGCTTAATGCTTTGCGTTTCATTTGAGGAGGGAAAAGGTTTCACAGAAACTCAAGCTGTCAGGCCGTGGTTAAAAGTTTTCTGAAAAAGTTTTAGTTGAAATCATTTTTGGGCCATAGGAAGGTCAATTGACTAAAGTATAGGCTGGCTAGCTGTCGCAACGTCACAAACAGGGTACACCCAGGGGGTAAAACAAGCAATTCCTTCTCTCCAAATAACTTTTTTCAATAACCAACATTAATACAAACAACACATATAAGCTAAACCTTGTTATAAACAGTCAATATACGGTACACTCATTATGAAGGGGGCAGTTTCTCGCTTGAAATTTGAAAAGTGAAAATATTGGAGCACAAGAAAAAATTGCCTTCCCTACCAAAACGTTTTTAAACTAAAATAAATTATGCGCGAGAGAAATCCCTAATTATCCGATTAAAGTCAAAAACAGCGTCGATATTATCTAAGCATTTTTCTGCCAAATCACAGCGTCGATATCAGATGCTTTTAGACACATAATCGGGGTGTTCACGGGAAACGAAGAACTCTAGCTCCTGAGATAGTCAGCTTACGATACGAAAAAACAATGCTGTCTCTCCCCTCGTTGCGCCCCTACGCCTCTTCAAATCTTTCGTTGGTCTATGGTCGTCTTTGGCAGTATTTTTATCTTACTTTTGGCATTTACAGCAGTGTCAATTTAGTTTTTTATATTTAAATAAATTTCTCAAAAAACCTGGCGATTATAGCGTAGAGTCAAAAGATTTCGCTATCGATGCGGAAGGTTTGGGACTCAATTCCCAGGCCGGTCAAGTCGGACACAGTGTAGCCAACGGCTCGCAACCGCTGCGACGTTTCTTTGGAGCTGCGTTGCCCAAACGCTAAGCCGCGGGGTCAGGCCCTGCCACTCGCTACCACGTTTCGGTACAACAACGAATTTAATGAAACGAGTATAATCAAGATTTCATTTGATTTTTGAAAAAAATTTTGTGTGCAGCCATAGTTACTGCAGATACACTGCATTTAAGAAAACTCCCACTTCTTAATTGTTTCACAGCAACATCAATGACAAAAATGCACTTCAAGCAAAACACAACAGAAAAGTTGGACTACCGGGTACTGGTATTGTAGCATTGCATCGTAATCAGTGCTCGAGTTGTGAAAACACTTATGGGGGGATAGTACAACTTTTCACGCAGACGTAAGGAGGGATGATCCTTGTACTTGTAAGGGAATGGTTTACGCCAAAATGTTTTGTGGGGTATGGTGTTGTTTGGGATGAAAACATGATAGCAATTTCGGCAAGCTCCGCATGAAGAAAAGTCGATTCGTTTTAAAAAAGAAAGGTTTCATTTTTTCTGCAATTGTCAAGGGGAAGGGGAGTGCTGACTCCCGACCCCTGCGAACGTCACTGGGGCCCATCTCTCAGCGCTTGGGTAACACAGAAACGTCGCAGCGATGGCGAGCCGTTGGCGACACTGTGCCGATTTGACCATCCCGGTAATCGAACCCCAGACCTTCCGCACCGATAACCTATGCGCTTAACAACTGAGCTAACGGCCGGTACCGGCCCAAAAATCGAACCCAAAACCTCCCGCGCCGATAGTGATGTGTTTAACCACTACGCCGACTGGCCGGTTTGGCTCAAAATTATGACATCGCAAGCGGAATATCAGCATGCGTTGCATCCGCTCTTTTCCAAGAATGCCTTCTGCGCTAAAACGTTGTCTTGTCCAGCCATAGCCGTTGAGAACAATGTCTTTATGATATCACAACACAACTCCAGCTTTAGCGCCCATTGACCTTGTCCATGCTTGCATTTTGAGCCAGCCATTGGTTCAAGCGCTACACACCAGAAAAGTTTGACTACCGGTATTATTCCATCACAATGAAAGTTTCTCGAGATTATACAGGCAATTTGATACAGCACAGAAAAACACAATCTCTGTATGAAAAAACGCTAATCGGTCCAAAAAGAGCGGTTTTTAATTTTTTCCAATCATCAATGGGGGGGGTTTGACCCCCGAAACCCCCCCGTGCGTACGCCACTGGTCACTGCAGGTTACGACATCAGCAGTCAAATTCAGGTTGCATAATAGTCAAGTTCAGGTTGCATAATTTCGCTGCTTGCATAATATAGGCCTATCTTTTTTTTTTTTTTGTTATTTCAAGCCACTTAATTGCAGCTCAGGATTTTTGTGGTAGTGAAGTACATGCATCATTGAGATGATCTAGTTGAGCATCGAATCCGCGAAGCCAGCTTCGGAGCCCAATGCACCAACCACTCGGCCAACTCCATGTGCTATAACATTATACCGGTGCAGCGAGGCGCACTAACTGCCCTAACGTATTTATTCTTTTCTTTATTTTCTTTCCAATCGTTAAATAGCGATTATCTCTCGGATTTAAATCTACGAAAATGTTAAATGCTTACAATTCAGTATAGAGTAGTCGGCGCATTGAATTGAGGAGTTAGTCTCGCGGGTTCAATGCAGAGCTGGAACGAGGACCCAAACTATCGAGAGAGATCACAGCTCGAGACCCCACACGAGACTTTTTCTGTTTAAGCTGAGGTGAGACGAGACTTGAAAGTTACGAGACGAAACACGAGACTTCATGAGGAATTCAGTCGGCCAGAACAAAAGCTTCCGTAAGGTGAATTGCATCTCGCTGTTGCAGCATGTACTAAACAAATGTGGCAAAATGTTTTTCCAAATTGCGAAATCACGCACAATTTTTTGCTTTATACACCTCAGGTACTTATTGTTGCTGCTTAAGTATCAACGACCTGAAAACTTTTTCAAAGCCAAAACTTTTTCATGTCTCGATTGAGACATGACCATTTTCCAAGACTTGCAAGGTCCGAGCTGTAGACGAGACATTAGCATAGCCAGACCGAGACACTCAAAAACGAGTGTCGAATCCCAGTCATATCTTGAAACATCCAGCTCTGGTTCGCTGCTCGGCTAAGTTATCTACCATGATGTGTATACTTCACTATGGTTAAAAAATTAAAGATTCTGTGAAAAAAAAAATACAAAAAAGAAATGTCTACGATTCAACAATGTGCATCGGGGGCATATTTTCCACTATCAAAACAACGATCTGCAATAAATCAACAATTCGCTATAACTCACGGTATAAGGTCTACTTACCTACAGCTAAGTATCGCTCTGTTCCATGGTTTAATAAGTACGTACAAGTGCAATAGGCTACAACACGGTCATCACCAAGCTTTGCGCATAACATTTTCAAACGTTCTTTTGCAGAACTGTGAGAGTGCGCTGCTATTTATAAGCATATTTAAACTTGTATTCATTCCTGTATCGAATATATCGAAACGATAACAGCAGTAACTTCAACGAAATTTGGTTTAAGCCAAAAATTTACCGCAACTTTATATCCTTCCGCTGTAACTATTTATATCTAAACGCACAAAACTGAATAAAACCGATATTATTCGGTATAGGAGAAAAATACTAATTGAAATATTTTACGTTTAAACCCGGTTGCGCGCCCATTAACCGAAGTTAATTTTCTCCTTTCTTTTGGATTGATCGTAATTTCCGCGTTTATATTTTTAAGAACACCTCGCTTGTTTTGCAAAAAATCAAAGAAAAGCATTGTAAAAAACAGCTGAAATTTTGACGGCGTAACGGACAGCGTCAACTTTTTGAAAATTGATTGCGCATTGGCTAGCGTCAACAAAAAGTTGACGGCATCAATTGACGCCGTCAAATTAGCGGCGTCAACGCACACCACTGCTAAGCAAGACATCATTTATCAAAATCAAATTTTCATTAGCGGTATTACTCGGAGGTGAGCTACGAGTGGCGGCCTGGCGGGTGTCCATCTCCACGGCTTAGAGCCCGGGCAACATAGCTACCAAGTGACGTCACAGCGGTGGCGAGTCGTTGGCGACTGAGTCCGATATGGCTGGTCCGGGAATCGTACTCGCGACTTACCGCGCCGTTAGAGGTGCCTTCAACCGCTTCGCCAACAAGCCAATTCACGCAAGACATTCATGAGCAAAACATCGAAGGCGCGTACAACGTAAAAATTTATAACAAGTTTTCTAAAAGGTTGCTCTAATTGCACTAAACGTACAACCAGAGATGGGCATTTATCGAGATACAGTAATTTATCGGCGATAGTCATTGGCGATAATTTATTACCGATTATCGTTATCGCTCAAAATAGTAGGAATTTATCGATTACCGATATCGCTTTTGCAATATATTTGGCTTTCGCCGATAAATTATCGCGATAAACAATCGTTTACGCACACAATGTTCAATCTTCATTAGGAAGTTGGCGCTATGGAAAAAAATACAAGGTGTCCGTTAAATCTTGTTGCAATTTTTAAATCTCTCTCTGTTTTGTTAAATGCCATGGCAGAGTCAGTGAACTGCTCTCTTTTCTTGAAAAATCTAGAAAAACATTTTTGCAATATGATTTACAAAAAAATCTTCGTCAAACACATCGAAAATTTACGGCAACATTTATCGGAAAAATTTATCGGCGATGATTTACCGATTACCGATATCGCTCTAAGAAATTGAGATTTATCGATTATCGATATCGCCCAGGGATTTTTTAAAATTATCTATTATCGTTATCGCTTTAGTACAAAAAGGTTTATCGTGCCCATCACTGCGTACAAATGCGTTATAAAAAAATATTCATTCAACCAACAGAGTCGCTGGTAGATCGAATCATTGACGTAGTGACAAGGACGTTGCTATCTGTGCGGGAGATTTGGAGTTCGATTCTAGGAGCAGTCAAATCAAACGCAGTGTCACCAACGGCTCGCCATCGCTGAACGTTTCTTCGGAGATGTATTGGCCAGGTGCTAAACAGCGGAGATGGACCCAGCAGCTCGTTACACGCTTCGGTACAATAACGCAAGTATAATGAAGATTTGATGTTGGTCTTTTTCATTTCTTTTTAATGTTGTACTTTCGCTGTTGTTTATTTTTTGATCATTGCTAGGGGCTCTTGATTTTATGCGAGTTGTATTAATTATTAAACGGAAACAAACTGCTGCTTACTCGATGTTTCAATTTTCTGATATTCTGTGCGAGATCAATCACGCCAGAAGTACCGATACCGCAATCGAAAATGTTGAGTGTTTTCACTCTGTTTATAATCGGAGCCAAGAACGAAAGACCTCCATCGCGAAACTTGTTATCACCAAGACTAAGCACTTGCATCTAGATCAACAATTATAATAAATACCTCGAACATTTATAGCTCCATATATTATTCTTTTGTTGCTTTGTTTGGTATCATATTTATCCTCCTATCTTGAGGAAGCGAACAAAGCGCTATAACGAGCTCGCTTAGGACTTGCCGGTCATCCGTTTACCACACCAAGTTGGGGGAATCCCGCCAAGTGCCTTTTCCAAAGGTATAAAAAATAAACTTGCCGGCTTGTTTTCCACACTGTCTCTTTAATGCTACGCGTCAAGCAGGGAAGCTGTGAATATTTTTGTATTTAGCTGCATATTTATCCTCCTATCACGAGAAAGCGATCAATGCGCTGTGCGAGCTCGCCTAGGACTTGCCAGGCATCTGTCTACTACCCCGAGATAGGGGGAATCTTGCTAAGGGCGTTTCTCAGCGGCATAACAAGTATACTTGCCCGCTTAATTGTTCTTCACGCTGTCCCAGTAATGCTGAGCGTAAAGGCTGGTTTACACGACCAGCTGAGCTGAGCTTAACGTTAGTTTGTTTTATTAAAGCTGACTCACAACAGTTGAATTCAGCTGAAGTCAGCTTTAATAAAACAAACTAACGTTAAGCTCAACTCAATTGGTCGTGTAAACCAGCCTTCAAGCAGGGAAGCTGTGAATACCAATTTTACAGCCATTAGTTTGACCCGAATTGGAATCAAACACAATTCTACAGCTCCCGATGCGAACGCTCATATCACTCGGCCATCTGAACTGTCAATAGCAAATTTACATTCATTGTCTGACCCAACTCGGAATCAAGTCCGAGTCTACAACTTCAAATGCAGACGTTCCTACTACCAGTTCATCTGAGCTGTCAATAAGATGTCATACACAACGCGACCAGAAATTTTCAAGTAGCGTAGTACATATACCGGAGTCTCCATGTGCGCAAGAGCAGTAGCGATCATTATCAATGCTTCTGTGTTTATTCTCGAACCGTTGAGATTTAGTTCCGTCATGCTTTGAAGTAAAGATGACAAGTACACAGCCTCGTCTCCATCCAGTTCGTTCCATCTTAACCCAAGTTTCTTAACCTGCATGTTACATCAATGGGAAGCATTGTTTTTTATGCTAACACCTCAGATGGGCAAGAGTGTCCGCCTCTGGAGCTGTAGATTCAAATTTGATTGCGAGTCAGGTTAAACCAATGACTTTAAAATTGGCATTCACAGCTTCCCCGCTTGACGCTCAGCATTAAAGGGACAGTGAAAAGAACAAGCCAGCAAGTTTACTAGTTGTGCCGTTGGGAAAGGCACTTAGCGGGGTTTCCCCATCTTGGTGCGGTAGACACTAAGCAGATGGCCGGCCCACAGGTCTACCACTTCAAGATGAGGAATCCCGCAAAATGCCTTTTCCAACGGCACAACAAGTAGACTTGCCGGCTTGTTCTCCATACTGTTCCTTTAATGCTGAGCGTGAAACAGAGAAGCCTAGAATAGCAATTTTATAACCATTGGTTTGACTTGATGCGGAATCAAACCCGAGTCTACAGCTCCAGATGCATATTGCAAGAAAAGCATTCAAATTGTGCAAATGTGCACGGCTGAAGACAACCAACACTATTAACTTATCTGCTCCGAGCCAATGTTCCTCATGAAACAGAAACGAATATTTTAATGAACTACCAAAAATGTGATTTACGACATGGGAATTTTCAGACTGGGGAAAATTTTCTTGTCATGTTGTTTTCATATTCTCGCAGCTTTTTACGATAAAGTAAATTAAAATACTTGGATTTATAATCGCTAGATAAGATTACTACCACTTAACACGTAGTTTATTTTACCTTAACATTGGCTGATCTAAACACGGCGTCAAGGGCAGCGAAATAAGATTTTCTGCGATCTTTGTCCAGATCCGGATGTGGAATAATCAAAAACAAGGGGGATTTTCTCAGTTCCAGAACGTACTGGAACGCAGGAATATCGCTTGGAAGAATGTCACCGGACACTACCATTTCGCTTTTCAAACTCGAAACCGCTTTCGCGGTGAGTGCGTCATCACGCACCTCGTAAAACCACCCATAGATTTGAAGCAAGTCAGCAAAGTTTTGCGCAGATTTGACTTGCTCCAAAGCTAATTTTATCAGAATCTTTTTCTTTTGCTCGTAGTCTACTAGATTGAGTTCTTCAGGTGGAATAAGGTTTTGCAAATAGTGAAGTGTCACCGAATTGCAAAGTCCGAATGAAAACCTTGCAGCCATTTCAAATTTATTTGTTTTTAGGACGGGGAGTTCTTTGACAAACTTTTCAGTCTTCATGAACAACATGAGATAGATTGCTACGAAAAACTCATGGAGCAGTAGGTGCGAAAAATAGGACTTAACCGTGACAATTCCTTCCCACAGCCTCATGGCAGCATTCTTTCCTAGACGAGTGGTAAGGAAAGTGGTCGCTTGATGCTTGCTAATGCCTGCTTTTTTCAAATCCTTACTTTCAAAAAACAGGCGATTAGCAACAAACGCGGTGTATGCCAAACATGACAAGTTTTTGGTTTGAAATGTTTCCCCCCGTAAATGGCCGTTTTCTATAAAGAGACCCAGTGTGGCGACCAATATAGTGGTTATGGAATCCATTCTTTCTAATGCGGTCAAGTGTCCCAGCATGAAGTTGGCATGTATACAATACATGACCATTATGCAGTTCGCCGGGACATAACAAAAACTCATCAAGTCAGGACGATCCTTCACGAACTTGAAAACTTGAGCACAAGCGTTGTCGTTTCCGCATATGTCGTTGCATATTTGCTTCTGAGAGTCACCATTCAATCCCAATACATTGACGATAAAGCGTGGGCGGAAACTTTTGTGAAGATGAAAGAGTTGCCGCGGTCGTGACGTAAACAGCTTTTTAGCTTTGGGAAGAAGATTTCCGCAAAGAAGATGTTTGATAAAAGTTTCCGCTTTCACTTTATCGTAGATGGTACAATTACCTTGAAGAGGTTTCGACTTCCGTTTGACGACACTTTCGTCGAAGCCATCACAGACGATGCAAACCTTGTTGCTTTCTGAAAGTTTTTTGAGTAGTTCCTTCAAATCTTCTTTTGCAATCTCATTGGCAAAGAGTGAATTGTTAGTAAGAAATTGGATGAACGTCATGTTATTTTGGTACTCGATATCCCTGAAACGTAAGTAGAACACATACTCTGCGTCATATAAACCTTCACATAAAATTTTCTGAACTAGAAGCTTTGTCAAAGTGGTTTTACCTATTCCAGCCTGCCCAATGACAGCCACGACATTGCCATGGGCAAGCTGGTATTTCTCCTGTGCATCTGCGGTGGTGCAGTATATGAATGACTCGCTAATAGCTTTATTTTTGGATTCTAGGAACAATTGGGAATGGTGAATATTTTGAGCCGGAGGTTTGTTAAAGACTTCCGCAATTTCATCGCGGTGATGATAGTGACCTGACTGATCAGCCAAATCGGATTCTTTTGCTTGAGTTGACAATTCCAGAGGAGCTATGTTGATTCGTCGATCAGAAAGTATGAAATCCTCTTCACCGCAAAGTTCACTGGCTTGTTTTCTCGATATCTCAATTAATTCTCTGCCTGTAGTCAATTAGGGAAAACAGTTTCAGTCTGAATGCGGAATACAAAAAATATGGCACGAAAATAGCTTAAGGGGGAAAAGCACAGCTATAGTAATTCTTAAAACCGGACGTTTCCACAACATAGATTCAACTGTCACTGTCAGTTTAGTGTTGCCGTACTTGCCCTGCAGGTGATGACACCTGATTCCATGTTGTAGAAATGTTCAGTTTTAAGAATAACTGCGGCTTTTTCTCAGTTTCAGCCTGTTCTGACAACATTTGCCTCAGATATTTTGAGATAGGCTATACCAGTAGGCCTACAGTTGTTCTGGCACGGCATTTCATACCTTAAATTCATTTAAATCATGTGAAAAGCAAAATTTTTCATGGTATGGTCTACTCCAGTGTTTATCTATTGATAATCTCAATCTTTAGAGGTCCAATGTTGATGTGTATTTACGGTATCCTCCTATCGCATGAAAGCGATCGTTAATATAGAAGTTAATGGCCACCCGTCTACCACTCTAAATTGGGGGAACCCCGCCAAGTGCCTTTGCCAACAGCCAGTAGCGGATCCAGAAAATTTTGTTGGGGGGAAGCAGATTTGAATCAGGTTTAATGTTAACTGGATACAAAACGTCGGAGGTTTAGATCGGAAGAAAGGTGTGTTTCATGTTAGCGGCGTAGTCATAATTTTTTAAGGGGGAGCACCAAATTTTGACATCGTTAAAGTGCATGTTTTTCCGGCAAAGTTAATTTGGGACAAATTAAGGAAAAAACGGCTTTAGGGAGGTCCGGGGGCATACTCCCCTGAAAAAATTTTGAGAACAAATTTAGTTTAAATTGTTTGTCCCTAATTCGGAGTCCATCACCAAGTGCGATGTACTGTATATTGTTCGCGCATTTTCGATGTTCAGTATGCGTGTTTAAGGAATAAGGATTATTGTTATCGAAGGAGTTCGAAATTATGGAAAAATTGTACTCATCAAAAACATTTTTGCAAATAGGTGGTGGTGGGGATGCATATCCCTTTGGATTCACTCCTGCCAACAGCTAAACAAGTATGAACTGTCCGGCTTGATCTACGCACTGTCTCTGTGATGCTGAGCGTCAATCAGGAAAGCTATGAATACCAATTTGAAAGCCATTGGTTTGACCCGAATTAAAATCAAACGGAGTCGACAGCAGCCAGAAGCGCACGCTTTTACCACTCCGCCGTCTGAGCTCTCAACGTGCTACGTCCAAGGCATAAATTAGATTGATCTTGCACAACATCGATCACTAACTACAACATACGTACATAGCGCCTCGATGTCTGTTGGTGGACTGGAAGGTTCTTGGCTCGTTGGAACGTGGATAGGTTCTCCTGTGTCGCAATTAAGTGTGTGATGTGCATGATTTATACATCAATTTACGCTACACCAGAGGTTTTCAACCGAGGTTCATGGGACATTAGCCAGGGGACCTCAAAACGCAAGATTTTTTTAGTGGTAATTAACCACTTATGACAAGCTGACAGCTGTAGTCCTCCGGAGTGAAATACCCACGAAAACGTTTACTGCTGAGTAGGGGGTCGCTGGTGCTGTAAGTTTCTAGAAGGGAGCCACAAAACCATAAAAGGTTAAGAACCACTGGCCTACACTATAATCGAGCAAAAATTGCCCATCTTTTGGCCAAAATATAAACTCGGAAATTCTGCTTAACGAGAAAAAAAAGAAATGGAATGCAAACAAGGCGGTTACTTCTGGTAGGGGTAGTAGCTACGGGAAGCTATTTTGGGCGCTATAAGCCCCCCAAAACCATTTTGTGTCATTAAAGGGGATTAATTTTTAGAAGAATAGATGGCAAGAATATATTCAGGACCAGTTCACAGACACCGCTAGCGGTACGAGAGGTTCGATTCTCGCGCCGGTCAAACCAGACACACCGGCGATCTGAAGCCTTGCCACCGCTGCGATGTTTCTTCGTAGTGATATAGGTTCGTTTCTAAGGTGAGTACAAATTAAAGTCGGTGCTTGAACAGGAGCTGTGCTGCCCAGGCGTTTAGTCGCGGAGATGGCCCCGTCACTCGTTACACGCTTAGTAGTAATACCCCCAGCATATAGAAGATTTGTTTCGAAGGTTTCAAGCAGAGATATAAAGGGGAACTCCCTTTACTGACCACAACGGATGCATCATCAAACCTTGAGCTGGTTGATTTGAGGTCTGAAGGTAATAATTTTTAGTCACGTTGGTTGTAAATTGACGATTGTCCACGAAGACGTTCGTAGCTTGTTGACTGGAAGCTAAAAAGGAAAAGTTTTGACTCTTTATTTTTTTAATAGCATATTTATCCTCCTATCACAAGAAAGAAATCAAAGCGATATAACGAGCTCGCTTAGGAGTTGCCGGCCATCTGTCTACCCTTCTAAAATGGGGGAATCCCGATAAGTGCCTTACCCAACAACATAAGTAAACTTGCCGACTTGTTCTCCACATTGTCCCTTTAATGCTGAGCGTCAATCACGTAAGCCGTCTACTCTTGGCGTAAAAATATTTCTACGCTGATCGCTCAGCGTAAAATCTGTCTACACTTGCAAAAAGCAGACGGCGCAGCCTACGTCATTTTCGCGCTGATTTTTGTTTTCTGACCTGCTTGGTTATTATGACATCACTGAGTCCTTTATGCGCTACTACTACTACCGTAATGAATGACCAGAAGTGACCTTGCCAATTCAAGAGATAAATCATTCCATGCAAACTTCGCAATAAAAATCTTGTTTATGGAATCATAAAAAACTAAATAACCAACGAAATGCAATACTTGGGCCTACCAAAAAAAAAAAAAAAACAAACTAAAACGCTTCTATGTTGCAATTTTGAAAGCCAATGCTTCTGTATATCGACGTTTTAAGCAGTAGACTAGACCAGTGCTGGTCAACCTTTCTCAAAAATTTACACACTTTTGAAACATTGTGCTCATCCTACTACTGTACCAGTCTTGGAATACAACAGCAACACTACTCTGCGTGTTTATATTAACAAAAGCGTATATTGCAAATTAAACGACAAATCAGTTGTTTGATCATTTAAATAGCAGCTTGCTGTTAAATATCATCAGCCAGTTTTGCAAAATGACTTCGTACTCTTGTTTTCAGATTCTCTTTCCCTTAACGTTTTTCCACAGCATCTTGCATAATCTCATCTAAAAACAAGCACATAAAACTTTGCTAGCAAAACTGCAATATACCCAAAATAGCATTGATAAACTCGTAAAGCAGTTTCAGAGCTGCTGGCTCAATACTGCGAAAACTGTGTCAAAATTTACATACCGATGCATCATTATGCTAGCTTACCAATTTGCTGTGTAACTGTAAGTCACTTACTCAGAGACAAGCTTGAAAACTTAAATATGAGACATAATGAGGAAAAGCTTTGTGTAGGCGACTGGCAACAGGCGGGCTGCCAATCAAGGTGATTCTATTTAACCAGCGATGCCGGGGCGCAACCGGAAGACTGATCTTCTCTACCAGCAGGCCGAAAATCATAGAAACGTGAGAATTGATATAACAAATTCTGTATTATCCAAAGTCTTGGCTGTCCTGCTTAGCCAACACAAACACAACAGAAAAACATTAATCATGAACTAGACTACTGGTCGTTAAAGCCTAATGTACATCGCCTATAAATAGAAACAAAGCACCAAAAGTCTGATAGCAAAATCTGCACTGTTAACTGCTAGGCGAAATCTACACTAAGCCACTAAATGAAATTTAGGCTAGGCCTACAAACAACTAAGCCAAACTAACAAACAACAGCTAACTGGCCTGATCGACATACAGCCAGGGTTGCCAGGTTTTGCAGAGTAAAATATACCAAAATGTTCCAAATTATATACCAAATATATACCAAAGTATGTTATCAAAAATATACCAAATATATACCAAAATTTCGAAAAAAAAATCATCAGTTCATCTGTAAAAATGAAAAGTAAGTGTTGCATTTTTGAATGACATAATTAATTTCTTGCTCAATCTCCCAACAGAAGTATTTTTACACTGAACATAAATCAGTTGTATTTGCTAAATACAATCAAGTTTTCATTACCAGTAATGCAGATTAAATAGACCAAGGAACCGAATCAAAGTTTCTCACGCTAAACAAAAAGCAATAGTCACAAATACAACAGTTTAATTGAAATTAATCAACACTTCACAGTTCACAATTCTCGCTTAACAAAAAGATGTACTGCACAAAACTCACAGTTTCAAATAAACTAGCCCCCATTACTTGAAATTAATCAACACTTCACAGTCCACAATTCTCGGGTAACAAAAAGATGTACTGCACAAAACTCACAGTTTCAAACAAATCTCAAGTAAGGCCTACATAACAGGGAGTCGAACCGAACCCGAACCGCGAACCTGTAAAAACCGCTTTTTTCCGGTAAACCCGAACCGAACTTGAACCGTTTAAATTTGAGATCATTGAACCTGAACCGAACCCGAACCTTTATTATTTAAAATCTGTGAACCTGAACCGAACCCGAACCTTTAAAATTTTATGCAAGTGAACCCGAACCGAACCCGAACCTATAATATTTTGTAGACATAAACCTGAACAGAAATCGTTTAGTAACAATGTTTGAATCTGAGCTGATTCTTAAAAAATATTAATAAAAATAACTAGACATGTGCTGCGATGCGTAACATTCTTTCTGCTTACTTGGACTTTTTCTCGTTCTTCCGGTAACTTTACAATAACCTCAACTAAATCTAGTCAGGTTTTTTATTTGCTGACGTTTCGTTGGTACAGACGACCAACATCATCAGAACGATAAAGCACTGACCTATTCCAACCTTTGCAACATTCTTTCTGCTTTTCAAAATTCAATGAATTTTTACATTTTTATTTAACCTTAATTGATTCGGGCATGCAATTTATATTTCGTTATCTTAAAGATTTATCTTAATATTTGTAATTGGAATTAATGTAGCCATCATATACGTAACTTTGCTACAGTGATTGACGGCATTTGTATTCTCGTAATTTTGCGGCAGTGGTTGGTAACATTTGCATTCTGCACATATTGTGATCTTGTAATTTGATTTATTAGTGCATTTCTTTGTTCGCTATGTTTGGCGTTTTCAGCTTTAAAAAACCGTTTTTTTTTTTTCTTTTTGCCATGTGTTATGTTAAATAGAGTGTAGCGACTTGATGAGCCCCAGGCTCTTTCACATGCACGAATAAACTCTAACTCTAAATATTAGACCCTAATTTAGTTTTTGGCCAAATTAAAGATTTTGAAGTGAACGCGAACCTGAACCGCGAACCGGTAAAAACCGCTTTTTTTCGGTGAACCCGAATCGAATCTGAACCTTTAAAATTTGGATTTAGTGAACCTGAACCGAACCTGAACCTTAAAAATTTGGTTTTGATGAACCCGAACCGAACCCGAACCTTTAAATTTTGGTGCAACTGAACCCGAACCGAACCTGAACCCAAATTTTTGAAAAGTCTTGAGCCTGAACCGGAACTGAACCGTTAAAAATAAAATTATGTAAAACTGCATTGCTTAAATCCGTAGAAAGGATTTATTAGGTAATCCGGCAATTAAAGAGCTTTCTAGTAATCTTCAACATATCAGTTATATTAAATTTCTGAAATATACCAAACGCAAAAAAACACTACCAAAAGGCATAAAAATATACCAAATTTAAGGACATATACCAAACCATAATTTCACCTACCAAACGGTCCAAAAAATATACCAGATTTGTGAAATCTGGTATATAAATATACCAGTTGGCAACACTGCATACAGCAATCGCAAGCATTACGCCAAAATATCCAGACGCCAAAATATGGTAATCGGTCAAAATATTAAGAATAAGTTTAAGATAACGTCGGGGACAAGCAGGACGGCGAACGACTACACTTTGGATTATTGAAAGTAGATTGGTAAATAGATACTTACTATTCTCTGATCCTTGTTTCTCAGCAACGTTTCTCCAAGCATATTTTTAAAAATTTGTGTTGAGGCTGCTGGTAACTAGCATTGGATAAACACCATAGAATTGGGTAGAATATTGTTAAACTGCTATCAATAAGCTTTAAGTCTCATTCCAAGGGTATGGTTTCTGTCAAAATTGTCTGACTTGTCTATTTTTATCTGTAGACCAACTGCTTAAAAAACCTTCTGATACCAAACTGCAAAATAAAAACAAATCGGTTTTAAGCTACGGTACCCGTACTGATTCACCATAAACCTATTAATATTTCAATCAAAAACCAATCTTTAAAAGAACTATCTGGTCGCTTACAGTACAATTGGCACTGTAATTCACTGGACAGGGCTACATACCAAGAATATTTAACCATCATCCAGTTCCAGAAGCCTATTTATCTGCGCATAGCTTGTACTAGACTACCGGTATGTAACGGCATCATCATAATTAAAATTTAGAGGGGCTGAGACCCTGCATCTACCAATGAATCATACATTAGCCTAAAGAATTGAAAAAAGTTTTCTGGTTTGTATGGCACTGCAGACTAACCTGGATAGGGTTACATATGACTTGGCACTGACATGCTCATAAACCTAGGTCTACGTCTGTTTTTAGCGTATTATGCCATGCAAATTGAATCAGTAAGCATCTAGCTTATAGTCTTTTCAAAAAATGTAAAAAAATATGAAAACCTCTGACTTGTTCATGCAAAAAAGACAAAAGGGCCCCAAAACACTGTTTGCCTACAAGCCTAGGTTACCGGTACAGGGTTACCTGCCTTTTCTAAGCTAAATATGCTTAAAACTTGAAATAGCTGAGGTTCTAACGCAAAGTCTATACCTAGTCTTTTCCATAAACACGGAATCGTGTCCAAGCAAATAACGCAGGAGTCCCAAAACACTATTTTTCAACTAGCCTAGGCTAAGACTTGACTGTTACCTCAGGATCAGAGCATACTAGACACTGAGCGTTTGGAAAATACTTTGCTAAAAAGGCAAAGTTTTTACGCTGAAGATTCCGCGTTGAGCGTGCTAGCACATCCGCGCTAGCGTTTTTCCAACTAAGTTAAATAAAGAAAGAATTTTACGCTACGCTAACGATTTTACGCCAAGTGTAGACAAGGCTTTAAAGTCATTGGTTTGATTCAACTCAGAATCAAACTCGAGTCTACAGCTTCAGAGGCACACGCTCTTGCCACTAGATCATCTGAGTTATTGTTATTCGTTAATAACTTCAGAATCTTTCCTTACCTGCGCTCACATCTGTTGATTCCAAACACTGCTGGCTGTGTCCGGCATCCAAAGGTTGAGACATTTTTGTAAAAGTTTGGAAAAAAAGCAAAACCGAACTATTTAACAAAACTGAAAATTAAAATTTATAGCAACTTAAGTGTTCGGGTTTCCATCGAACTGGCAGGTTAGCGCTGCTGTTAAAGGCATCGCTATTGGGGCGGGAGGACAGGGGTTCAATTGCCACGCTGATCAAATCTGACGCAGTGTCGTCAACACCGCTGCGATCTTTCTTCGGAACTGTGTTGCCCTGCCGCTAAGTCGCGGAGATGGATCAACCACACTTGCTGCAAGGTTTGGCGTAATATTATGAGTGTAATGAAGATTTGATTTCCCATTCAGACCAAATCAGTTTTTGTGCCATCTTGTCCCCATAAACTCATTTTTTTCTCAATTTTTTAATACGTTTTCTAGAGACACTATGATGCACTCTCTTGATGCTGACACTTCTAAAATAACATTTCTTCCAAAAACTATTAAGTAAACAAAAAGGATTGATTTGTAATAAAACTTGTTTTTCATTTTATTTCTTATTATCTACCGTATATGCACTGCGCATAGAGTGAATGTCGGCCACCATAGGCACATTAGACCAATACTCTACACAGGTGCTATTAACGTTTTTTCTTTGCTTTTAATTGCAACGCTTGCTGACTAGTAATGGAGTCAAGTTCTGATGGTCAAGACCGAGACTTCAAAAAAAATTGAGACCAAGATCCAAGACTTGAAAAAATTTTCGAGACCGAGACTCGGTGAATTTGGTCGAGACGAGACTTCGAGACCAAAGTTTTACGAAGGAAAGTTTTTCGGGTATTAACATTATACCTAACACTGTCTGAGGATCGATTCCCGGGCTGGTCTGATTGGACGCAGTGCCGTCAACGGCTCGCCACCACTGCGATGTTTTTTCAGAGTGGTGTTGGCCAGGCGCTAAAAGCCGCGGAGATGGGCCTCACCTCGCGTACTCTGCCGTGGCATCAAACAAAACAAAGAGAGATTTTTTAAATTGCAACAAGACTTTATGGATACCATGTATTTTTCTATAGCGCCAATTCACTAACTTTAAACACTGTGTGCTTGAAGAATCGTTTATCTCGATAATTTATCGGCGATAACAAAATATATCACAAAAGCGATATCGATAATCGATAAATCCAAACTATTTTGAGCGATTACGATAATCGGTAATAAACTATCGTCGATAATTTATCTCGATAAATGCTTATCTCTACTGCCATGCTACCACCCAGCCAAGCTGATTCCATATGCAAGGGCCCTAAACGAGAAATAATTAGGGCATTGACTAACAGCGAAGAAAATAACTAGTAGACAGCTTCAATTAACACCTACAATGAAGATAAACATCAAATAACATAGCTGGCACGGCATCCTCCTCTCCCGACAGTTTTGCATCACACCTTCATAAGCAAACAAAAAAGTGAATAAGGACAGATAGTGGAAACTACAGTATGAAGAAAAATGTCAAGCAGCTCTATCCCATCCCTCTACCCGAGTTTTCTCGAACCTCAACTATCTTTCACTGTTAAGCCAATTATCAGAGATTGAAATTGTAACAAAAACTTCCTCATATTCTCAGTTTAAAACGTTTAAAGTGAGATTGCGAGAAACAAAATTTTAAATTGCTCTCATTCAAATCTTTTTCTGCTTTGCTCACATCGTCAGGGGCGGATTAAGAGATTACAGGGTCCTGGGCAGTTAACGGTGATGTCCAATTTTCCGCCCAAAATCGGGTGGAGAGCAAAAAAAAGTCATTAAGTCCGCGGGCTGTAGTTTGAGCTGAAATTAGTATCGTTTCACATTCGAGCAGCAAGAGATTTGTAAATGCGCGGGCCCCCCAGAGCGCGGGCTCCCCAGAGCGCGGGGCCGGTGACAACTGTCCAGTTTGCCCATTGCTTAATCCGGCCCTGCACAGTGTATACTTTAATTTAAAATTTCGTAGTCTACGCTAACCTAAAATTTTGAGTCTCGAGACTTCTGATGTTTCAAGACCATAACTTTACGAGACCGAGACTTTGAAAAATGTGTCTCGAGACCCGATAGGCCTACTTGTCTCGAGAACTCTATCACTAGGCCTATAATTATTGACTGCAAAATTCATATTTTTATGGAACGGGCTTTGCCTTGACGCTTGCTGACTGCAAAAAATTCATACTTCTATACATAGCTTCAACTACGCAAGAACAATATTTCCGGCGTGCTATGACTGTATGTAGCGAAGTAATTTCTTGAAAAGCACAAAGCTGAAAACATTTCCGCATAATATAGCGAAGAAAACCGTTGACTCATTCCCAAAGGTGTAGTGTAACGGAAAATAGCTAAACTTAAGTAGCCTACTCAAGTTAAATTTGTCAGTAACGAGCACTTTTTTGGTAGGCCTAATTTTATATGAATACTTTCTACTTCCACTTCCGCGATTAAAGGTGTTGATTAAAGGTACGATTAAAGGTGTTGATTGAGACTTTTTCAAAACACTTATTTCGGTTTTCAAAAATTTAGTAGGATCGGTTATTCACGATCGTTTAAAGTTTTTGCCTGGAGTTTTGCTCCAGCGTGCATTAATTTATTTATCTGACCAAATATTTCGACTCAGTACAATACTTTACGCCAGTGGCGTAACGAGAAATGTCAAAGGGGGGGGCATAATTTCCTCATTTTTCTAAGCATATTTTTTTCAGCAAAACAAATTTGAAGCTAATTGAAAAACAAAAAAAGTTCTGGGGGGGGGGTCCGGGGGCATGCTCCCCCGGAAAATTTTGAAAACTTACATGCTGTCATGGCTGTAATGGGTATTTTAGTGTTTTTTGGCAAATTTTGTTTAAATTTTTTCACCCTGATTCTGAGTGCTTTGCCAAATATGATGCATTTTGTTCGCACATTTTCGATTATGCGTGCTTATAAGGCGTAAGGCTTATTGCTATCGAAGAGGTTCGAAATCATGGAAAAATTATATTCATCAAACCGACCGGTTAGCTCAGTAAGTTGCTAAGCGCAGACTATCGGTACGGGAGGTCTTGGGTTTGATTCCCGGGCCCGTCTAGTCGCCAACGGCTCGCCGCCGTTGCAACGTTTCTTCAGAGCTGTGTAGCCCAGGCGCTAAGTCACGGAGATGGGCTTCGCCACTTGTTACACGCTTCGGGGTATACCGCAAATATAATGAAGATTTGATTTGCATACATCAAAAACATTTTTGAAAATGGCTGGTGGGAAGATGCATAATTGCATACTCTTCATTCTACCCCCCCGGATCCATTATTGGCCATAAGCTATACGGAAACCATCAAAAGAGTCTTGCATATTTCATCACTTAGCACCATTAATTTTGTTCTTTTTTACTAAAAAGCAGAGGCAAAAGGGGGGGCATGGCCCAATGCCCCCCCTAAATACGCTCCTGCTTTACGCACAGAATCGTTGATGCATGATAAACAAAATCTTCACCTCCCTTGAATTTTTTTAAAAAGTCCCTTGAGGTAAAGAGAAATGCAACTATGCAGAAATTGATAATGGATGAAATTATTTGCTCAAAAATTCAGGTGATCACGTGATCGTCATGCATGAGTGATTTTGTGCGTTTAGATTTCCCAACACCGCTTAGCTTGGCTTCCTAGACTTAGCCTAGTTGTGGTAGATGCTGTTTGGATAATTATTTATTGATTTCTTGCCATTTTAATGCTTCCTTGTTGGACCAATGTTTTTCTTTATTTGAAATGTGTAATGGTACACTTGCGTTATTCTCATTGAAGAAAAAGCAGTTGAGTTATCCTATCTGCTGAGGCTAATTTTAGCCACATTTGTTCGCATTTAAATGAAATTAAAAACTACTTCGTTGAGATGGGCGAACAGTAATCATTCGTTAAAAAGTAACGGTTAACAAGAAGTAACGGGTAGTAACAGATTCGTTTTGTCAAAATACCGATTCCAAATTGTATTCGTTTGCCATCGACAATGCAACATACTCGAAATGAAAACCAGGCGAAAAATAAGCCTACTGGTTTGAACCGGTTTATATCGCATTTTTCCTAGCTTTCACCGCGCAAGCAGCGAAACTATAAATACCGTGGTTGAATCTATGATGTCATGATTTCGGCATTGACTTATTGCGATCAAGGCAATAGAAATGTCTGCGCTACAGTCAAATCTCGATACTATGCCACTCTTGATACAATGCCGCTTTTGAGCGTTCCAACGAAATTTATTAAAAAATAAAGTTGCTATGCCATCCCTTAATCTCGATACTATGCCACGTGAGATTTATGAATGATTAGCACGGTAAAAAGAGCCTTGTGACGAGTCAATGTATGACAGTATGCCACGTTTACTGTTTGTACTGTGTTGCATAACTATAGCACAGAAGCCTACAACACTTTCGAAGTCAAAATTTCATTTCAAATCGATATTTTAGCCAAAATGTCAACTCAGAAGCGCAAGTGAACTGACTTAAACCCAGCGAGAAAACGACTCCCTACTTTTATTTCATAATGCTTCTGACTGACAAGCAGGGTTGGAAATATCGATTAGAAATCGATAATCGATACTGTTATTCGCTACTTTTTCGTTATCGAATGCAAAATTTCGTTGCTTTTTATTTTCATTATCGAATGCGTCTTTCCCCTACTTTTTTGCCTGGTAAATCGATATTAATTATTCGATATTTTTTTAGGTTAAACAAAATTTTTTTAAAAGCAATTATTTGTTGTTGTTTTTTTTGCACTTTTACGCTTTTGTTTCGTTGGCATTTATTATTATCTTTCACCTAGATATAGAAAAATACGTTGTTTGTGTGAAATTCCGCATGGACAGCGATTTTTGACTCCATTCCGAAATCTGACAAAAAACGAACGCTCTCTGGCACAGAGATGTTGCGGACACACAAATTATGTCCGCAAGCTGCGCTGCAACCGCAATTTGTTGAACAATTTTAGTACCGCACCGCGCTGCACACCGCAGTTTTTTAGGATGTTGTTAAGATCTTACGAAAATATTTAAGATCTTATGAAAGTATTTGAAAATAGAAATATACTTTGCGCGGCACGCCTCCACTACACGGCAGACGTTTTACTCCACTACGCGGCACGCTGCAAAAAAACGATAAAAGCGGCAGCGCAAGCTGCGCGGTTGACATCTCTACTGTGGCAGGCGTGACTGTCCCTGAGTGAGACAGGCTAGTGCAGGACTCAAGTCGGCGCAGTTTTGCTGAATTAATCGGTTATTAAAGAAGGTAGTAGGCCTTCTGTAAGCTACTGTAATCTGGAAGTAACTATGCTATGCAGTGCGCGCAGTAGGTCGTCCGAACTTCAGAAAACTACTGAGAAAGCAAGTGATTACCAGAATGATTGTTAATTTTTATGCCTTTATTGCTTAAAAACTTTACAGGTAGTCTTAGTTTGATATGGCCTTACGTAATGCTTTATAGTGTGATAGACTAACAGTGGCTGGGTGGATCGTTTTGGTCTCTGGTGGAAGTGGTAATACTGTATTAGGTCTGTGGTGGAAGTGCTAATAGTGTTTATGCAAACCATACAGCATGACAGCCAAACAACGGCTTTGTTCACTAAAACAATCATTAAGATTATTTTTCAATGGTGTGTCAATCTATTTCAATTTATAAATTTAGTACAATCTATTCATGAGAAAACAGGACTTAAGTGCTGTTGAAGTATCTTTCGGCTGCTAAGTGTTATATTCAAGAACTTTGGGTCAAGTTTATGCATTGGGACTTTGCCATTTTGCCTGTGTGATTGTAGCAGATTTAAAGTTTGTGCGCAGAAACATTGGAGTTATCAAGTCAGTTACATACAGATATTAAGTTTGAGCCATGATATTAAAATATGTTGATGCTATTGTTTGCGTCAATGAAAAGTATCGATTTGAAGTTATCGATTAATTATTCTCTACTTTTTATTTTTGTTATCGAATCAAGCTATTCTTTAATTTTTTCTGAGGTATCAAATTATTCTCTACTTTTTTTGTTATCGATTTCCAACCCTGGTCAAAGTAATGAAGTAGGTCTACTAATAAAAATGAGGTCACATTGAGCATAGACTGAAATTAACCATTAGGCCTACTTGCTCCGATACTGACTTTTTTGAAACATCATTTCTGATTTGACAATACTCGCATAATTTGTAACCAATTATTTAGACATTATGTAAAAATATTAAGTATATACTCGAATTACTGTGTGTAGAATTTCACTAATTTTGAGTTTATAATCACCGAGAAAATTATTAACAAAAAGTGGTTCATTTTTTTTGGGACACCCGATATATTCAATACTGCCTGGCTCAGTTTCATTCAATCTGACCTAGATCTAACACTAGATTCCGGTCCCACTAAACACCGCAAAGGACTTCAAATTGATGAACTAAACACCGCGAAGAACGACAAAGGACCTTAAATTGATCTACTAAACACCGCGAAGAACTACTAAGGACTTGGAATTATACCATAACAAAAAACTTAAGGGGTTAGGCTCCGGTTTTACGGTTCTTTGTCGTACTTGCGGTGTTTAGTACATCAATTTGAGGTCCTTTGCGGTATTTAGCAGGACCCACTAGATTCCAATTCTGAGATGCGAGCTAATCCAGCAAAAAAGAGGCAGGTGCGTGCCCAAGCAGCTAGATGCAGTGATCGTCACCAGTTTTTCTCCATTTTGAGTAGAGAGTTTATTTCGTTGCTCACAATGAACGACACAAAAAAATAAGCGTAATATATCGCAGAATAGTGCAATTAGCAACAGGCAGCTGTGAAGGGACCAGTGGTCTTAGAGTCGAACAGCAGCCAAACATACTTGTGTTTAGAAAAAACAATACAAAAAAACAAACAATCAGAGGTTTTTCGTTACAATTAGAGAAAAAACAATACAAAAAAATAAACGATCAAACAAACGACTCGAAGACCACTGTGGTCACTTCGCAGTTGCCTGTTGTTAGCTATTTGTTGTTTATTTTTTCGAGCGCCATGAATCGACAACAGATAATAAATTTTGAATTGAATTTGTGAAGTGGAGATGGAGCGGACTATCAACGTCTTAAAAGCTTTTTAGCTTCATGTTTCCAAAGGTGAAAAATAGACTACTTAAGTTGTATGAAGTAGGCACTAGCCTTGCACGATTTACCGATTTGTGCAATCATCTTCAAAAAAAAAAAGGTCGCATGTTCTGTTTATTTCCAACAGTTTCATCAATAAACCACATAAACAACTGTAGGCCTACATAACTGAAGCATGAAACAGAACAGTGTTATAAAATGATGGTAACAAACGATGGAAAAGCTTCATGAGCTAGCCTGCTGATGTTTTAACTAACCATATGACCTGGTGTGTCATATAATTTATGTTTATGGTCAGCTGGATTAGCAGATAGCTCGTAATTTGTCAGAAGAACTTCTTGTCGTCGCGCCTAGACGAAAAATGCAATATCAATCACATTATTTGCGTTACAATACCAGCCAGTTAGCTCGGTTGTCAAGACATTGCTATCGGTGCAGAAGGTCTGGGGTTCGAATCCCGGGTCGGTCAAATCGGACAGTGTCCCCAACGGCTCGCTACCGCTGCGACATTTCTTCGAAGCTGCGTTGCTCAGACGATAAGCCGTGTAAATGGGCCCCGCTACTCGCTTCGGCATAACGCCGCGAGTATAATGAAGGTCTTTGTTTAATCAATCAATTAAATGTAAACTGTAACAGTGCTTAACGCTACACAAAAGCAAAACAGTGACATTTCGTCGCAAAGCATTAGCACGGAAGGAACAAAGGCAGGCAACATAAAAGGCAAATAAGCAATGAAAAAAATTGCACATTTTTTTTTTCATTACTTCTTTACAAAATAGCATATAACCGCCCGGTTAGTTCGGTTGCTAAGCGCACGCTATCGGTGCGGGAGGTCTGGGGTTTAATTCCCAGGCTGGTCAAATCGGTGCAGTGTCGCCAGCGGCTCGCCGCCGCGAGGACGTTTCCTCGAGAGCTGTGTAGCCACGCGGTAAGCCGTGGAGATGGGCCCCGCCACTCGTTACACGCTTCGGCGTAATACGGAGAGTATAATGACGATTTGAGTTTTTTGAAAAATAGCAAATTATCAATTCGAAAACATTCTCAATCAAAAGCTCAACGTTGACGTACCTTCATAAAGTCTCCCATCATCCCAATGTAGTATACCTTCGTATGTTCGCCATCATACGACTCAGGGAAATACATTGACAAATGACTAACGTTGGAAAATCTAGCAGCTCTAAAATAGAGTTGACAGCTAAAGCTATTAATGGCATGCAAAGAAAACGGAGATTCGCTAGGTCCACTGAAAGTGAAAATAGACAAAATCAGCGGTAGCAGTAACCGGTGAGTTAACTATAGCCTTATCCACAAAATTTATCGTGGATTTAAGCCCAGGAGCTTCGAGAGTTGTCCATGGCTCCACGTGGGCTATCGTCACAAACAAGAAAGCTTTGCCATCTTTTTTGGAACGTTGTCCCAAATGCATTTCGTAAGCAAATGAAACTTCTATTTAATATTAAAGAACCAAAAATTTTTAATAGGGTGGAAATTACACTTGACAACTCTACCCATAATGAGCAACAAATACCAAAGATGTACCGTAACAAAATAACGTAAAGCTCTAGAAAAGCAAAACTAACGAAGAGCAACTCCAAAGAAAGTAAAATTTGCTTAAAACAAGGCAAGTTGGTTGTGTTTTCGTGGCAATACAATATAAACCAAATTTAAAACAGCACTTACTTCGTTGGCAGCTGAACAACATCTTGGTAATTGCGCGGCAATTCATATTCTTGATCAGGTTCTTTTGCTGTCTGGTCAAGTGTCATATTTACGATATTTTTATATAGTTTTAAGATTTTGGGATGAAAATCATCTTCGCCTCCCAGTATTGCTATTGATTTCAGCTTGACATTTCCAGTAAACCTAAATAAAGAGTGCATGTGAAAATCTACAAACTGAGCATGTTGAAAGGTGTAAAATAAAATATTAAACCAGAGCTTTTCTTTCTACAAAATTTTATGACAATGCTCTACAATTGTGAATACCTATTTGTGCCATAAGAAATCGCTGAATTTATTCCAGCATAACGCGCAAAATTCTGTTCTAATTTTCAATCAAAAATTAAGGGTGCGCGCAGGAGAGTATTTAGGGAAGGGCCATTGTGCCATGCCTCCCTCCCCTATTCCCAAAGAACAAAATTAATGGTGCCAAGTGACTGAAATATGCCAGACTCTTTTGATGGCTTTTGTAGCTTATGGCCAAGGTCGGATCCAGGGGGGTGGATGAGGGGTATGCATCCTCCCACCAGCCATTTCTGAAAACGTTTTCGATATATCGATATACAATTTTTTGCGTAATTTCGAACCTCTTTGATAGCAATAAGCCTTACGCCTTAAGCACACATAATTAACCAAAAATGTACAAACAAAATGCATCTTATTTAGCGAAGCACTCAGAATCAGGGTCAAAAAACTTAAACAAAATTTGGCTGAAAATTGTATAAAATAACTACTACAGCATGTAGCATGTAACAGCATCAAATCAGTTCTGCCGAAAAAAATATGCTTGAAAAAATGACGAAATCATGGCACCCCCCTTCTAAATTTTCTTGCTACGCCACTACTTGCGCGTTATACACGAGTAAGAATACAAAAGACAACCTGGTGTGGGATTTAGAATCAGTTTCAGAAAAGTGAAGAAACTGGTGTTCCTGTCGACTAGGACACTGATATAAACATATCTCGAGAAGAACTCAAACAACTGTTTTGTGAATTTGATGATGAATCTGATTTTGAACGGTTTTAAAGTGGCAAATTTTTTTGGGAATTGTGCATATAGCTACTGACAGTTTGCTTTACCAGTGTACCATGTGTTGTCAATAAATTTTTTGTCATAGCCGCATGCTTTCAACTGTAGTTGTTCCTTTCTACCTTTAATCTGAGCTGAGAAAAAGTAAAAAAAAAAACGTTATACCAGTTTTCAATCAAAAATGAAGGGTGCACGTTATGCTCAAATAAATACAGTACCTTAATTACATTTAATAAAAAACATCACTAAAAAGAAAGTCTCATTACCTTAGCACCAGTACTAGTATTAGAATTTGCTGTTATGATATCAGCCTTAGGAAATAATCTCGTAAATCAATTGAAAAACATTAAAGCATTGAAAAATATATCACAAAAACAAAAGGCATTAACTTTCTTATGCAAATAACTAAATTATTTAAAACACCATAATTACGGAACATTAAATAGAAGCTCAGGATCTACGTCACTTTGCACAAACTCTCTTCGATCAAATCGATCCTCCCATGATTTAAACACAGTTTTTCCTGATCCTTCCACCTCTTCGTTCAAACATTGAACTCTTAAAAAGATATGCACTATGCAGAACTTACAAAAAAAAATTATGCAAAAAAGTCTCAAGTATACAGTGATGGGCATGATAAACCTTTGTGTACTAAAGCGATAACGATAATTGATGATATAAAAAAGCCCGGGGTGATACCGATAAATCTCAATTTCTTAAAGCTATCGCGGTACCGGTACTCGATAAATTTTTCCAATAAATGTTGCAGTAACTTTTCAATGTGTTTGGCGAAGTTTTTTTTGCAAGTCAAATTGCACAAATGTTTTTCTAGATTTTTCAAGAAACGAGAGCAGTTCACGCACAGACTCTGCCGTGGCATTTAACAAAAACAAAGAGAGAATATATTGAAAGTGTGACACAACTTAATGGATACCGGTACTGCGCATTTTTTCCATAGTGCCAACTCACTAACTTTGAAGTCTGAACATTGTGTGCATTGCTATAGTTTATCAGCGATAACAAAATGTATTGCAAAAGCAATATCAGTAATGGATAAATCAAAACTATTTTGAGCGATAACGATAATGGGTAATAAATTATTGCCAATAAATTATCTTGATAAATGCTCATGCCCATCTCTGTGCGTATTGGTATAGGCCTATAATGCATCAGTTACAATAACGTTACTGGCAAGTGCTGCGATGCCTGTACACAGCTACACTCTCGGCACTCTTTAGAATAAATCAGCATCAAACTTATTACAAACAAACTGTTTCTACTATGAAATAACCCCAACCTTAAGCAAATATGACAACTCCCACAGTGATATTGTTGAGCATTTAAGTGGGATCATTATACAATTACAATATACCTGTAGTAATGACATTCACCTGTTTTCTATATTGAAACTTATATTTAATGAACAATGGAAAAACAATGTCACTCACTGATCCAATGGTCACCTGATCACGGCTTCAGTTTCTTTAGGGATGTGCCAGATATCCGGCAAATCTGACTTGCTGGATATGCATCCGCTATCTGGCACATCCCTAACTTTCTTGACTAACAGTTTGGAAATGCACCATTGCAATGTATTAATAAATGCACATCATTTTACTAACCGTTAGTCCGGTTACTTGTACCCCATTTAAAATTTTTATGTGGTCCAAATTAGTAGACCACAATAAAAAAAACTCCTGCTACAAATAAAAAATAAATATGATACGCTGTACCAAAAAACGTAAAAATGAGCAATATTTAAATATGGTACGATAAGGGGCAATCAGTAATAATAATGTAAAGAAACAACTTACCCATCCAAATTAATTTTTAAGTACAGACTAAAACTTGATGATGCATCTTCTGCTGCATCATCATGGTCATGATGATGATCACACATTCTTTTAGAGTAGACAGAGTACTCTTTACTAGCCTACCAGCAATAACAATTCAAAAGTTTATCTTGATTGCACTGTAACCATGTACAATCGGCAGATTACTGCCAGTAAAGTACTGGTAGTCTACTGCCCGTGTAGCAGACCCATACACCATTAAACAGGAATTGTACTGGTGTTACCGATACAATACCAGTAGACTACCAATCAAGAATGCCAGATTGCTTTCAGCAAGAGGTTTCAGATTGGACCTCAAAAAGGTTCCAAATAGTTCCAAATATTAGAACTGCAATTTCGCAAGTTAAGTGTTGCATACCAGTATACAAAGGTGACGCTACTTCAACATATCATACTAGGCTAGGCAGTAGTCATACAGTCTGCATATACTGTGTAAATTCAGATGGCCGAGTGGTATAGAGCGTCTGTCTCTTGAGCTGTAGACTCGGGTTTGATTCCGAGTCGGGTCAAACCAATGACTTTAAAAATTGGTATTCACAGCTTCCCTGCTTGACGCTTAGCATTGAAGGGACAGTGTGGAGAACAAGCCGGCAAGTTTACTTGTTGTGCCGTTGGGAAAGGCACTTAGCGGGATTCCCCCATCTTGGTGTGATAGACAGATGGCTGGCAACTCCTAAGCGAGCTCGTATAGCGCATTGATCGCTTTCTCGTGATAGGAGGATAAATATGCAACTAACTAACTGACTAAATTTACATATAGCCTACGAGGTGTGTGATAAAAATTCTAAGACTGAGATCACAAATTTTTTAAAAAATTGAATCAAAGGCTCATACATTGCCCCTTCAAAGTAGGCCTAGTCCGCCTGAGTTCAACACACTTTTCTACTCTGCTTTTCCACGCATCAATGCTCTTCTGGAATGATTCTTGGGGGGATTCCCTAAAGCTTCTTTTGTTGCAGCATTTTGGCATTTGTGCTTGATAAACTTATTCCTTTAATGATGTTTTTAACTTTGGGAAAAAGAAAAAAGTCACATGTAGCAAGATCAGGTGAATAAGAGGGTTGCTCCAGCACTGTATAAAGCTCATCGCTTATGCGATTTGAGCACTTTGGCAGGGGTGGAGGTTTTTTGTTTTGTGGTACCACAAACTTTTTTTTTGCAAGTCAACATTCTCAAAGCATATTTGCAAGTCAGCACTCTCAAAGCATATTTGGAATTTAAAGGAAAATAACTCAAATTTCCTGGTCCGTCATAGCCCAAGTATTCCCAAATTTTTGCAAAGGAAAACGCTGCAATCTGTGCCTAACCGAGAAACTACTCATCAACAAGTGCATGAACGAAGATTTGTTAAATTCAAGAGACGAATTGCTGTCCAAATGTCGCAATAAAAACAAATTTAAATTGAAACAGTGCAATCTATCATTTTTATCTTTACTTGTAGGCCTAATTATTATCTTAAATAGCCTATATATACGAAGATATACATATTACCAAAAGTTTGATTATACAGGCAAGAGTGCTCAACAGGCAGAAAAGCAAGGAGCAATATTTGTAGAAAAATTGCGATATTTACTTGCATAACCAAAAAGAGTGCTCAATAATCTCTTAAGACTAGAGCAAAACTAACTAGATGGCAGCTGCAAGCACCCGCTTATGGCTTCCCGATCAAGCTTACTAGGGACCCAAACGTCTAAGGGAACAGCACAGCGACTTCGCTTTTACAACTTAAAAAAACAACAAATCCGTGCAAAGTATAGGTGGGCATTATCACACATGAAGTAAGTTTAATTTCCTGCAGCCTGTGCTCCAGAAACTTAATAATATTGTAACGACTTTTTACATTTCTGTAATACAGTCATCGAAATTTCAATAAAACTATTATCCTTAAATTTCTTCACGTGTACGGTGATGATGCTGCACAAAAAATCAAATCTTCATTATACTCGCGATATTATGCCCAAGCGTGTAACGAGTGGCGGAGCCCACCTATGTTTTACCCACATTGAGATAAATATCCTCCGATAATTTGAAGGTCCTAGCTGTTGTCATTTAACAGTTATGAGCTTGTGAACATTTTCTTATTATTGACTTTTGACCCCAAACCACTTGACTGCCACCCCCCACAAGTTGTGAGACACAAGTTTACGTCGAGGTCTATCATCCCTGAACATTTCAAGCCTCTAGCATCAGCGGTTCAAATGCCCTAGACTGCGCAAGATTGGCAACATTTATCGGTTTTTTGACCTTTGATCATGAGTCACGTGACATAGAGCGTTCATGGTTGGTACACTGCAAGGATATATCAAGACACACCAACCCTATCAAATTCAAGTTCTTATGTGTTTTGAATGAATAGTTATACGCCAAACGACATATTTGCGTATTTGACCTTTGACCCCAAGTGACGTCACGCAAAACTAATCATTGCTGGTGTTTTTGTACTCTGGTTGAGATGCATCTGCTCTGTAAATTTCAAGGTCCTACCAGTTGCCATTCACAAGTTATTAACGTTTGATCAAACTATTTGTCAATTTACTTGATTGACGTTTGATCTTTGACCTGTTGACCGCCATCCCCCTAAAGTTGTTAGGCACAAGATCACATGGAGGTCTATCATCCCTAGGAATTTCAAGTCTCTAGCATCAGCGGTTCAAAAACCTTCAAATGCACAAAAAACTGCTAAGATTCGTTGATTTGACCTTTGACCCTAAGTGACGTCACGAACAGGTCATTATTGTGCATATTTTTGTTCCCCACATTGATATGCATATACTGTGAAATTTTGAAGGTCCTACCTGTAGTCATTCAAAAGTTAATAGGTTTTGGTAAATTTGGCTTTTTGACCTTTGACCTTTAACCTGACGACCGCCACCCCCCAAAAGTTGTTAGGCACAAGTTCCCAATAGGATCTACCATCCCTGAACATTTCAAGTCTCTAGCATCCGCGGTTCAAAAACCTTAGGCTGCGCAAGATTGGCAACACTTTTCGTTTTTTTTGACCTTTGACCCTGAGACACGTGACATAGAACGTTTATAGTTGGTACACTGCAAGGACATATCAAGACACACCAACCCTATTAATTTCAAGTTCCTATGTGTTTTCCATCAATAGTTATACGCCAAACGACATATTTGCGTATTTGACCTTTGACCCCAAGTGACGTCACGCAAAACTAATCACTGTTGGTGCTTTTGTACCCTCGTTGAGATGCATCTGCTCCGTAAACTTGAAGGTCCTACCAGTTGCCATTCACAAGTTATTAGCGTTTGATCAGAATTTTGATCATTTTATTTGATTGACGTTTGACCTTTGACCTTATGACCGCCACCCCCCAAAAGCTGTTAGGCACAAGTTCACATAGAGGTCTATTATCCCTGGGAATTTCAAGTCTCTAGCATCAGCGGTACCTTAGGCTGCACAAAAATCTGTTAAGATTCGTTGATTTGACCTTTGACCCTAAGTGACGTCACGAACAGGTCATTGTTATGCATATAATTATTCCCCACATTGATATGCATATACTGTGAAAACGTGAAGGTCCTACCTGTAGTCATTCAAAAGATATTAGGTTTTGGTAAATTTGGTTTTTTGACCTTTGACCTTTAACCTGACGACCGCCACCCCCCAAAAGTTGTTAGGCACAAGTTCCCAATAGGATCTACCATCCCTGAACATTTCAAGTCTCTAGCATCAGCGGTTCAAACGCCTTAGGCTGCGCAATATTGGCAACATTTCCCAATTTTTTTGACCTTTGACCCCGAGTCACGTGACATAGAGCGTTTATAGTTGGTACACTGCAAGGACATATCAAGACACACCAACCCTATTAATTTCAAGTTCCTATGTGTTTTCCATCAATAGTTATACGCCAAACGACATATTTGCGTATTTGACCTTTGACCCCAAGTGACGTCACACAAAACTAATCACTGTTGGTGCTTTTGTACCCTCGTTGAGATGCATCTGCTCCGTAAACTTGAAGGTCCTACCAGTTGCCATTCACAAGTTATTAGCGTTTGATCAGAATTTTGATCATTTTATTTGATTGACGTTTGACCTTTGACCTTATGACCGCCACCCCCCAAAAGCTGTTAGGCACAAGTTCACATGGAGGTCTATCATCCCTGGGAATTTCAAGTGTCTAGCATCAGCGGTTCAAAAACCTTAGGCTGCACAAAAATCTGTTAAGATTCGTTGATTTGACCTTTGACCCTAAGTGACGTCACGAACAGGTCATTGTTATGCATATAATTATTCCCCACATTGATATGCATATACTGTGAAAATTTGAAGGTCCTACCTGTAGTCATTCAAAAGATATTAGGTTTTGGTAAATTTGGTTTTTTGACCTTTGACTTTTAACCTGACGACCGCCACTCCCCAAAAGTTGTTAGGCACAAGTTCCCAATAAGATCTACCATCCCTGAAAATTTCAAGTCTCTAGCATCAGCGGTTCAAAAGCCTTAGGCTGCACAAAATTTGGTGTTGAAAAAAAAAAAAAAAAAAAAAAGAAAAAAAAAAACTAGATGGCAGCTGCAAGCACCCGCTTATGGCTTCCCGATCAAGCTTACTAGGGACCCAAACGTCTAAGGGAACAGCACAGCGACTTCGCTTTTACAACTTAAAAAAACAACAAATCCCTGCAAAGTATAGGTGGGCATTATCACACATGCAGTAAGTTTGATTTCCTGCAGCCTGTGCTCCAGAAACTTAATAATATTGTAACGACTTTTTACATTTCTGTAATACAGTCATCGAAATCTCAATAAAACTATTATCCTTAAATTTCTTCACGTGTACAGTGATGATGCTGCACAAAAAATCAAATCTTCATTATACTCGCGATATTACGCCCAAGCGTGTAACGAGTGGCGGAGCCACCTACGCGGCGCAGCGCTTGGGCTACACAACTCCGAACAAACGTCGCAACGGTGGCGAGCCGTTGGCGATACTGTGACGATTTGGCCGACCACGCAATTGAACCTCACACATCCCGCACCGATAGGGTGGGCTTAGCAACTGAGCTAATCGGCCGGCACAATGCTACACAAGTCTGCAGCAAAATCATCTTGTTTCTCTGACATTTCCAACAAGCTGGCAAATCTTGCAGTAAATTCAAACAATAAACGCCATGATTCTTGAAGGATTTGTGCAGCTGCAAGGACGACTGCATTCACACAAAACGAAATTAAGTCATGGAGCTTGTGCTCGTTTCTAAGGGCCAAGAAATCGCGGCATAAAATGGGATGTATTATTTTGATATATCAAAAAATGAAGTTACAAAGTAAAAATTACGAGATTTTAAATAAACAGAAATTACGAAAAAAGATCTACATTTACTTGCCATTAACATGTTTTTTATTCAGAAACTCATTAACAACAATTTATTCAAGAATTTTTTGAAAAGGATGGCATACACCGCATTAAAGCAGTTTAAATAAATATAAAAAAATGAATGTTTGACTTTTTCGTCTTTCTGCCGCTCTCAACTAGGGCTTATTTTAAGGGTAGGGCTTACATTAAAATCATCCTCAAAAATCACGCTAGGTTTTATTTTGCGAGTAGGTCTTATTATCAGGGAAACACGACAATTACAACCAATTTCGCGAAACCACAAGCTTGATAATCTGATAGCGGACTATGCTAGCTATTACTCTAGCAAACTCTTCGCCGCAATGCGAACACAGTTTCAATGCGAGGAATCCACAAAACTAAGTCATGAGTCCAATGCACCAACCACTTGGCCAATTCCCATGTGCCCCTTATTGCTGCTTAAAACGTCAGTTTGACCACAAACTCATACGGCTCACTCACGAATGAAAAAGTTTTAAGCCAAAATAGCTCAAAAACATGTTTCCCTACTGCCCTCTAACGGATTACATAAATTTGCTTGACTTTCATGAGGTTTCCTGAAATTTCACGTTTTTTACGTTTGACTCCAAGTCAGGCGCTCTGGAGTAACCCTTCATTATATTGATATTTTACCCACATTGAAATAAATATCCTCCGACAATTTGAAGGTCCTTGCTGTTGTCATTTAACAGTTATGAGCTTGTGAACATTTTCCTATTATTGACTTTTGACCCCAAACCACTTGACTGCCACCCCCCGCAAGTTGTGAGACACAAGTTTACGTCGAGGTCTATCATCCCTGAACATTTCAAGCCTCTAGCATCAGCGATTCAAATGCCCTAGACTGCGCAAGATTGGCAACATTTTTCGATTTTTTGACCTTTGATCATGAGTCACGTGACATAGAGCGTTCATGGTTGGTACACTGCAAGAACATATCAAGACACACCAACCCTATCAAATTCAAGTTCTTATGTGTTTTGAATGAATAGTTATACGCCAAACGACATATTTGCGTATTTGACCTTTGACCCCAAGTGACGTCACTCAAAACTAATCATTGCTGGTGTTTTTGTACTCTGGTTGAGATGCATCTGCTCTGTAAATTTCAAGGTCCTACCAGTTGCCATTCACAAGTTATTAACGTTTGATCAAACTATTTGTCAATTTGCTTGATTGACGTTTGACCTTTGACCTGTTGACCGCCACCCCCCAAAAGCTGTTAGGCACAAGTTCACATGGAGGTCTATTATCCCTGGGAATTTCAAGTCTCTAGCATCAGCGGTTCAAAAACCTTAGGCTGCACAAAAATCTGTTAAGATTCGTTGATTTGACCTTTGACCCTAAGTGACGTCACGAACAGGTCATTGTTATGCATATAATTATTCCCCACATTGATATGCATATACTGTGAAAATTTGAAGGTCCTACCTGTAGTCATTCAAAAGTTAGTAGGTTTTGGTAAATTTGGTTTTTTGACCTTTGACCTTTAACCTGACGACCGCCACCCCCCAAAAGTTGTTAGGCACAAGTTCCCAATAGGATCTACCATCCCTGAACATTTCAAGTCTCTAGCATCAGCGCTTCAAAAACCTTAGGCTGCGCAAGATTGGCAACACTTCCCGATTTTTTTGACCTTTGACCCCGAGTCACGTGACATAGAACGTTTATAGTTGGTATACTGCAAGGACATATCAAGACACACCAACCCTATTAATTTCAAGTTCCTATGTGTTTTCCATCAATAGTTATACGCCAAACGACATATTTGCGTATTTGACCTTTGACCCCAAGTGACGTCACGCAAAACTAATCACTGTTGATGCTTTTGTACCCTCGTTGAGATGCATCTGCTCCGTAAACTTGAAGGTCCTACCAGTTGCCATTCACAAGTTATTAGCGTTTGATCAGAACTTTGATCATTTTATTTGATTGACGTTTGACCTTTGACCTTATGACCGCCACCCCCCAAAAGTTGTTAGGCACAAGTTCACATAGGGGTCTATCATCCCTGGGAATTTCAAGTGTCTAGCATCAGCGGTTCAAAAGCCTTAGGCTGCACAAAAATCTGTTAAGATTCGTTGATTTGACCTTTGACCCTAAGTGACGTCACGAACAGGTCATTGTTATGCATATAATTATTCCCCACATTGATATGCATATACTGTGAAAATTTGAAGGTCCTACCTGTAGTCATTCAAAAGTTATTAGGTTTTGGTAAATTTGGTTTTTTGACCTTTGACCTTTAACCTGACGACCGCCACCCCCCAAAAGATGTTAGGCACAAGTTCTCAATAAGATCTACCATCCCTGAAAATTTCAAGTCTCTAGCATCAGCGGTTCAAAAGCCTTAGGCTGCACAAAATTTGGTGTTGAAAAAAAAAAAAAAAAAAAAAAAGAAAAAACTAGATGGCAGCTGCAAGCACCCGCTTATGGCTTCCCGATCAAGCTTACTAGGGACCCAAACGTCTAAGGGAACAGCACAGCGACTTCGCTTTTACAACTTAAAAAAACAACAAATCCCTGCAAAGTATAGGTGGGCATTATCACACATGAAGTAAGTTTAATTTCCTGCAGCCTGTGCTCCAGAAACTTAATAATATTGTAACGACTTTTTACATTTCTGTAATACAGTCATCGAAATCTCAATAAAACTATTATCCTTAAATTTCTTCACGTGTACAGTGATGATGCTGCACAAAAAATCAAAACTTCATTATACTCGCCATATTACGCCCAAGCGTGTAACGAGTGGCGGAGCCCACCTACGCGGCGCAGCGCTTGGGCTGCACAACTCCGAACAAACGTCGCAACGGTGGCGAGCCGTTGGCGACACTGTGACGATTTGGCCGACCACGCAATTGAACCTCACACCTCCCGCACCGATAGGGTGGGCTTAGCAACTGAGCTAATCGGCCGGCACAATGCTACACAAGTCTGCAGCAAAATCATCTTGTTTCTCTGACATTTCCAACAAGCTGGTAAATCTTGCAGTAAATTCAAACAATAAACGCCATGATTCTTGAAGGATTTGTGCAGCTGCAAGGACGACTGCATTCACACAAAACGAAATTAAATCATGGAGCTTGTGCTCGATTCTAAGGGCCAAGAAATCGCGGCATAAAATGGGATGTATTATTTTGATATATCAAAAAATGAAGTTGCAAAGTAAAAATTACGAGATTTTAAATAAACAGAAATTACGAAAAAAGATCTACATTTACTTGCCATTAACATGTTTTTTATTCAGAAACTCATTAACAACAATTTATTCAAGAATTTTTTGAAAAGGATGGCATACACCGCATTAAAGCAGTTTGAATAAATATAAAAAAATGAATGTTTGACTTTTTCGTCTTTCTGCCGCTCTCAACTAGGGCTTATTTTAAGGGTAGGGCTTGCATTAAAATCATCCTCAAAAATCACGCTAGATTTTATTTTGCGTCTAGGTCTTATTATCGGGGAAACACGGCAATTACAACCAATTTCGCGAAACCACAAGCTTGATAATCTGATAGCGGACTATGCTAGCTATTACTCTAACAAACTCTTCGCCGCAATGCGAACACAGTTTCAATGCGAGGAATCCACAAAACTAAGTCATGAGTCCAATGCACCAACCACTTGGCCAATTCCCATGTGCCCCTTATTGCTGATTAAAACGTCACTTTAACCACAAACTCATACGGCTCACTCACGAATGAAAAAGTTTTAAGCCAAAATAGCTCAAAAACATGTTTCCCTACTGCCCTCTAACGGATTACATAAATTTGCTTGACTTTCATGAGGTTTCCTGAAATTTCACGTTTTTTACGTTTGACTCCAAGTCAGGCGCTCTGGAGTAACCCTTCATTATATTGATATTCTACCCACATTGAGATAAATATCCTCCGATAATTTGAAGGTCCTTGCTGTTGTCATTTAACAGTTATGAGCTTGTGAACATTTTCCTATTATTGACTTTTGACCCCAAACCACTTGACTGCCACCCCCGCAAGTTGTGAGACCCAAGTTTACGTCGAGGTCTATCATCCCTGAACATTTCAAGCCTCTAGCATCAGCGGTTCAAACGCCTTAGGCTGCGCAATATTGGCAACATTTATCGGTTTTTTGACCTTTGACCCCGAGTCACGTGACATAGAACGTTTATAGTTGGTACACTGCAAGGACATATCAAGACACACCAACCCTATTAATTTCAAGTTCCTATGTGTTTTCCATCAATAGTTATACGCCAAACGACATATTTGCGTATTTAACCTTTGACCCCAAGTGACGTCACGCAAAACTAATCACTGTTGGTGCTTTTGTACCCTCGTTGAGATGCATCTGCTCCGTAAACTTGAAGGTCCTACCAGTTGCCATTCACAAGTTATTAGCGTTTGATCAGAACTTTGATCATTTTATTTGATTGACGTTTGACCTTTAACCTTATGACCGTTACCCCCCAAAAGTTGTTAGGCACAAGTTCCCAATAAGATCTACCATCCCTGAAAATTTCAAGTCTCTAGCATCAGCGGTTCAAAAACCTTAGGCTGCACAAAAATCTGTTAAGATTCGTTGATTTGACCTTTGACCCTAAGTGACGTCACGAACAGGTCATTGTTATGCATATAATTATTCCCCACATTGATATGCATATACTGTGAAAATTTGAAGGTCCTACCTGTAGTCATTCAAAAGATATTAGGTTTTGGTAAATTTGGTTTTTTGACCTTTGACCTTTAACCTGACGACCGCCACCCCCCAAAAGCTGTTAGGCACAAGTTCCCAATAAGATCTACCATCCCTGAAAATTTCAAGCCTCTAGCATCAGCGGTTCAAAAGCCTTAGGCTGCACAAAATTTGGTGTTGAAAAAAAAAAGAAAAAAAAAAAAAAAAAAAAAAAAAAAAGAATTTTTCGGAAACAAAATATTTTTTATCTAGAAAGTGGGGGGCTGCCGGGGAAAGTTAGGGCGACCAAGGTGTAGACCTAGGTGGGACACACATTTGAACTCTAGGTCACTTTTGAATTGGAACAGTAGTTTAGCAGCTACAACTGCTGGAAGTGTCAAAAAGTGCACAAATGGCCAAACAAAAGTAATATGGCTTCCCTTTTCGGGAAGCCATAAAAAAAAAAAAAGAATTTTTCGGAAACAAATTATTTTTTATCTAGAAAGTGGGGGGCTGCCGGGGAAAGTTAGGGCGACCAAGGTGTAGACCTAGGTGGGACACACATTTGAACTCTAGGTCACTTTTGAATTGGAACAGTAGTTTAGCAGCTACAGCTGCTGGAAGTGTCAAAAAGTGCACAAATGGCCAAACAAAAGTAATATGGCTTCCCTTTTCGGGAAGCCATAATTCGATTAATTTGGCAGCATTTATTAATAAAACTCCAACGGTCCGTTTCACGCTTACGCGATCATCAGGGAGCCTAAATACAGAAAATCTTTAGAATTTAACACAAGGGTACTCACCAAAATCCAATACAGTTAACAAAACCTACACTAAAGCAACTGCCAATTCAAAGACTCAACGCGCCGTTTGGCTTTCCTCATATGAACTGATTACTAAATTAAGTGGGGAAAATCTGCCATGCTGCTATACTAGATCTGTTCTATCCTTGAAGACCGGATAGAACAAATGGCGAATAAAGCAGCTTTTGTAACTCTTAAGGACCACAAGGAGAATTTCACCAGTGCTCCACAGTGCAGACTTATAAACCCGGCAAAATCGGAAATTGGTAAAGTTAGTAAAAAGATATTAGATGAGATTAATTGTGACATTCGGACTAAGCTGAAGCTCAATCAATGGCGCAATACCGATTCAGTAACATCCTGGTTTACGAAGTTATCCGATAAAACTTCCTGCAAATTTTTCAAATTTGATATAGTTGAATTCTACCCTTCTATTTCGGAAAACTTACTCAATCTTTCCTTGCAATTCGCAAAGTCATATACTTCCATTTCAAGCGATAAAATTGAAATAATTCGGCATTGCAGAAAATCAGTTTTATTTAATGATAGAAGTACATGGGTTAAAAAAGAAAACAATGCATTTGACGTTACTATGGGATCTTACGATGGAGCAGAGGTATGCGAACTTGTTGGATTGTTTTTGCTTCATAAACTTGCTCAAGTAATTGATAAGAGCTTGATCGGTTTATATCGTGATGACGGTCTCGCGCTTTTGAGAAATACTTCAGGCACAGAAATGGAAAAGTTTAGAAAAACTGTGGTCAAAATTTTCAAAGAACTGGGGCTAAAGATTACGTCTGAATTGAATTTGCATCAAGTTGACTTTTTAGACGTAACTCTAAATTTGAATAGTAGAAAATTTTGGCCTTTTCGAAAACCAAACAATAATTTGCTGTATATCAACGCTCAATCCAATCACCCGAAATCTATTATCACTCATCTACCAACTATGATTGAAACACGTATCTCCAAAATATCATCCGGCGAGAAAGAATTCGAGAAGGCTAAGCCAGCATACGAAGAAGCGCTCTCTAAAAGTGGGTACAGATCTACTCTAAGTTATTCACCGACAGATACCGTCATAAGACATAGGAACAGATCACGTAACATTATTTGGTTCAATCCACCGTTCAGCAAACACGTTAAAAGTAACATCGGAAAAGAATTTTTGAAATTAGTCCAGAAGCACTTCACCAAAAACCACAAGTTAAGAAAAGTTTGTAATAAAAACAATATTAAAGTTAGCTACAGCTGCATGCCAAACGTTGGATCTATCATTAACAATCATAACCAACGTATTTTGGAACTAGCCCAAGCATCTGAGGATGAAAAACCTTGTAATTGCAGAAATAAACAACTCTGCCCATTGAACGGTCGCTGTAATACTCGTTGCATAGTCTATAAAGCAGAAATCTCAAATAAACATGTAACTCCGGTTTTAGCTTCTGGAGGAGCGAATAGCAGTGTGTCTGCATTACCAGACGATAATAACAACGCAAGCAATTTGCCAACGACGTCCCACCTGCCAGCAAATCAAAACTCAGCCTGCAGACGCTTTGATACCTGTGCTGATACTTACCGTATTAGCGCTTCTAAAAAAAGCAAAGATTCTCGAATTTATTATGGCAGCTGCGAACCTGAATTTAAAAGCAGATATAACAATCATACTTATTCATTTCGACATCCGCATAAGTCAAGTGCCACAGAGCTTTCCAAATTTTATTGGTCATCCATCAACAGAGGTTTTAATCCAACTGTGAAATGGTCAATCAAGAAAAAGTCAACACCCTATCAAATGGGCAAAAGAAGATGCAATCTGTGCTTAGATGAGAAATTTATTATTTTAACTGCTGGAAGAGATGAAAATTTATTGAATAAGCGCTCGGAAATTATATCTAAATGTAGACACAAAAATAAATTTAAACTAAAAAACTTTAATACCACATAATTTGAGCTAGGCCTATCACTATATGCATTTTTTATGAGCTGTGTATTGTTTGTAACGCTTTTGACTTGTTTCTACCGCTACTTCGCCTCTATTTAGTTAGCACTGCCTTTCATTCCATACCCCTTCATGGTGTAACATTTTCTATTATGTCATAACCGCTTAATTTGTAATTTTGTCATAATGGCCTTTATCCTAGTAATCAGCTGTCATAACATTCCCACAGTTATAAGATAAGATAATTTATTCATGTACAGATTTTAGTAAGCTTGATGAGGATAGAACAGATCTAGTATAGCAGCATGGCAGATTTTCCCCACTTAATTTAGTAATCAGTTCATATGAGGAAGGCCAAACGGCGCGTTGAGTCTTTGAATTGGCAGTTGCTTTAGTGTAGGTTTTGTTAACTGTATTGGATTTTGGTGAGTACCCTTGTGTTAAATTCTAAAGATTTTCTTTATTTAGGCTCCCTGATGATCGCGTAAGCGTGAAACGGACCGTTGGAGTTTTATTAATAAATGCTGCCAAATTAATCGAATTAGTTTTGCTCTAGTCTTAAGAGATTATTGAGCACTCTTTTTGGTTATGCAAGTAAATATCGCAATTTTTCTACGAAGATATACATATATATATATATAGATTAGTCTCTGGTCAAAGTGTCTGGATGCAATATATACTTTTTTTACTTCTTATAGTAACTTAGGCTCTCTCTTTTTAGCTCTTGCCACCTTGGAGATCACATGCTACCTGAAACGGTTTCGCTCACGGGTTCTCAAATGATATGGACTCTTTATTGTACTGATTATTTTTAAGCCTGTGGTCTGACTGGGCAGGATTTCTTTTGGTAGCTTTCTTTGCCTGTTAGGTCTTCTGTGGTTGTCTTTGTCGAAGCAGTTGTAATAGTCCTCAGTGTACTAGTCCATCTTAATTCCAGGACCGCCGAGAGGGGGGGGGGCAAAAGGGGTCACTGTCCGGGGGCCCGAGGACACAGGGGGGCCCGGGGTTCTGAATTGTCAGGTTTAGAATGCAAAATTCATCAGCTCAAACTACGGCCTGTGGGCGCGATGATGTTATTTTTTGATTTCGGGCCGAAATTCGAACATCCGCGGACGCTATGACCTTATGTTGCTCATCACTAGATGTTGAGCCGAAATTTGAACATCTGCGGAGGCTATGACCCTTTTTTTGCTCATCACTTGATTTTAGGCCGAAATTCGAACATCTGCGGACGCTATGACCTTTTTTTTTTTCTAATCATGTGTTTTTGGGGCACCACTGATCAAAGGGCCCAAACGAATTTTTTGCCCCGGGGCCCGAAAGTTCTCTCGGCGCCCCTGCTTAATTCCCTTTTTTTTTTTGTCGAGCTGCTTGGAGGTGGAATAACCATAGTAGACCACCCACTGTTAAGTTTCCTACCCTTGCACTATAAAAAAGCGGTGTTGGTAGCTGCGATGCTTCTGTTGGCTTTTTTTGTCTGACCATGATGGTCTGACCGTCGTTTTTTATCGCCTTAATTTATTCTTTTATTTTTTTCAAAATTTCTGCTCCCGACCTGGGAGTTGCAACCATGCCCAGTCCTGTATTCTGTTAACTCCTCTTCTCTTACCTGCATGCCATAACGTTAATCGTTTTGTTGCTTCTTCCCTTTTCCTGTGCCGCGTTATATATATTTCCTTACTCTTATCGTATTCGTTTATTGTGTTGACGGAGCGGAAATAAAATACACTACTACTGCGGCAACGTTTTCTTTTTTCGCCAGAAACTTCCGAATGTTTAATAAAGTGTGCGCAGGTGCATTATCGTGATAAAGCAACCATGTGTTGCTTTCTCACAATTCTCGCCTTTTTTCTCGTACTGAGCGAAGTACACGCTATTTCGGTTTAATCCCTCTTCGTCTGAGATCAATCGCTCAGTTAACCGACGATCTCCACGCACCATCTTCTTTACCAGCTCAACATTGGCTTCATTTCTACTGGTTGAAGGTCCTACGCGCCTGGGGTCATCCTCAGCATCCTCACGTCCTTCTTTGAATCTTTTATGCCACAAAAAACAGTAGCGTGAAACAAAGTGTGCTCTTTGTACAATTGTTGCAGCGTAGAGTAAACTTCTGTAAGAGATTTTCCCAAACGGACAAGAAATTTGAGGTTGGTGCGTTGCTCTGTTGTCATTAGTAAACCGCTAAGCAAAAAAATAAAATTTTCAAAACAACAGTAGCAATGTTGACTATTTTCTTTTGCTTCTAAAATGCTCAATAAATCTTACTGTGAGCTGAAATTTTGGTTAAATACTCCCAAGAAGTTATTAAGTCGTCTGCCATTTAACTTAGTCTTATAGCTTGACTGTAGCTTACACACGGAGCTCAGTCTTAGAACTTTAATGACACATCTCGTATACAGTAGCCTATATATAACACTAACAGTGCATTACCAACATTTTTTTCTTCAAAGAAAGTGTTATAGGGGAGAGTCGGGTAAGTTGGACAAAAAAGTGTATATGTTTAAATAACTTTTGAACAACTGCAAAATAAATCACCGTAGTTGCACTACAAGGCAGTAAATTTATCGGTCTCCTTTTGTACGGCTTATTATCCCAAAATATTCAACATTTCGCCGTTAAAATTTCATTTCAAAAGAGGTCGGTGTAGGGTAAGTTGGACAATAGAGTGGGGTAATTTGGACATGCTTTAAACTCAAATGAAACACAAATTATCAAGACATTACTTTTCATCACAAGCTCTCTTTACCAAACTGGAAAAAGCTTCACGATATTTTATTAAAATAACACTTTATAACGCGTTCACGCAGCTTATTGGCATCAGATTTCCCTTTGTTTTTCATCGTACTTTAATGATGGTAAAATGTCAGTTTGGATTTGTTTGTGAGGGTCATTTTAATTAAATATAGGCCTATTAGGTCAGGGATGGCCAATCTTTTCAGGCTCGGGATCGAATTTCGGTAAAATTAGAAGGGTGAGAGCTACTGATCATGGGAATTTCCCAATTCGCCAACGAAAATGCAGTGAAGAGCAAAAAAAGTTTTCATGGCCCAGACGCATTTGAAGAGCGAAAGAAAAGATCTTCACGGCCCGGACGAGTTACGTGAACTGGAAATGCTGTTGCCCAAACTCGTCATGCAAATGCCAAATCCCGATTCGGCATGCGATCGACTGCCAGGCATGCAGAGATCGACCGGTGGATCGCGATAGACTGGTTGGCCACTCATGTTATAAATAACCCATAATGATACTGCTTGAATCGCTTGTGTCCTTCAGTTTTTGCAAATAGCGATGGAATGAAGATCGCTTTAGCCCCGCATCAGACATCATTTTGAAAGCTTTGTGCTTATTTATGCCTGAATCCACCAGTTTCTTTGCCTCTTTGCACGTGAAAATTGATACCTCGCCTCGAGCCCTCTATCAGGTTTCTTCCTTTTCCTGTAGGAAACCATCTCTCATTAGCAAAAACTACTGCTTATTAACTGATTTGGCAAGATAAAATTTGTAAATAGCAATATTTCTGGCATTGAAAATATAGTAAAAAGAGTTGACAACTTTAAAGTAGGGTACGTTGAACGTATGTCCAACTTGCGCTACCGTAAACTGCCCGACCTGCCCTATCAGAGGACATTTTGTTTAGAACAACCTCACCCCAAATATACTTGAAGTTCAGATTAGCCACTTCGTCCTACAACAGTCCAACCCTACCTAATCCTCCTTGCACACTTAATCCATTTTAAACTACTGTTATTTTCTTTGAACAAGTTAAAACATAAATTTTTCGAACTTTCACAACCGGTCTAAAAGCTCACTTTTTCATACAATTGTGCTTGCAAAAATTGTTTCGCTCAGTGAAACCAGCGTAAACTTTTGGGAGAGCAAGCTCAATATAAAAGCTAATCATGCGTCAAGCAACGTCATAATCGGCTGCAATATGCAAAAGTTATTTACATTTTCCCAACCTGCCCGATTTCCCAACTTCCCCGATTTTCCCCTACTGTAACCGTGTAAACACCTCTTTTTCGTTACGGCACAGATCTATAGGATATTATTCTTTAGCTCATAATATGCCTGCTATGGCAAAAGATGCCAGCTAAGGCAAAAGATGAACTTTGTAATAAGTATGATGATATTGATAACGATTTTCGAAAATTTTGCAAAATTCTTCCGCACCAACGAATATTTCTGACCACACCTACCCCCATTTTTAAAGTTTTTTTAGGTTTTATGCATCATTGCAATTTTGTGCATTTAAGTAAACAGTGTAAACACTATAGACAGATGCCCCTCATAATTACTTAACTTTAAAAAAAAGATGTCATACTAAAAAAAATGGAACATCAAATCTAAAAAAACTTCAAAGATGGGGGTAGGTGTAGTGACCTAGTCACTACAATGTGCGATGACTTGTATGATCAGGCCCGTAGCTACGGGGTGGCACTGGGGGGGCCGGACCCCCCCTGAAAAACCTTGGGCCCCTCCTGTAACTTGGCGAAAAATTTGCAAATTTTTCTGAAAAAAATTGCGAAATTATAGATACAACAAAAACTTTGTTTTACGAGTCAAAAATAGCGCTAGTAGCCTATAATGTAACAATGATGATGATAAACGCATGACTCTGGTTTTGTGCAATAGCAAAAAAGTGCGGTTGGAAGTTGGAACACCGCAGAAGAATCTGCTTTTGAGCCAAATTTTTACTGCTATTTTCATTTCAATCGTAAACAGCGTTGCCAAGTGGTATACCAGATTCGAAAAATCTGGTATATTTTTTGGCTATTTAGTAAGCAAAGTTTTGGTTTGGTAGCCTGTATTTCTGATACATTTTAAAAATATGCTTAAACTCAGTCTATCGGGGGTAAAACGCAAAAACCACATTATCGCAACTCTTCTTCAGCCAGTCAGTATTTGAGTCCTCGATTATGCTTGGACTCGTAGCTTTGAAAGGAATCGTGTTTATGATATCACAAAATTCTTTGCGATGGAAGAAGATAAAACTTAGTCATATAGCTGCTGTAGATGTAATAAAAGTCATGCGTAGAGGGAATATAGTAGGGATGTGCCGAGTCGAGTCCGAGTACTCGGCCGAGTAGTATTTATTTATTTTATTTATTTATTTGTTTTACCACAACGCACGAGAAAGCACTGGTAGAAAACAGCGAAAAGACCATTATTCGGTCATCTAGGTCAACTGCACCTTTTTGCCATATCTTACTGTGACATTAATTAGTAAAAAGTAAACGCAAACACACACACATACAAAATAATAATAAAGGGTTGAGCAGGTTGTCAGTGACGGCATAACTTTACGACAATCAGAAAGGGGGGTTTAGCTTGGGATTCAAAGCTAATATAGCCAACAGCAGTGTTTAAAAAATAGGGTAAAAAAATAATAGCTAAAATACCAACATCCTACAATACTTCAGAAAACACAAATTACAACTTCAGAAAACATAAATTACAACTTCAGAAAACAATATGTACACAAAGCACAAGAAAACAAAAACTTTGGTTTTGGAGAAGGTAAAAATACATTTAAGGGATACGGATATCAACTATTTAGTTACAATATCAAATTAAGCGGTGATATTTGTATAAAATTGATAATCTGCTGAAGGCAAGATAAACTACTGCGGAGAAGGTGATTTCACACATATTTGGAGATGGCAGAAGATTTAACGCATTTTTTGAAAGAAGAAAAGGAGCAGTACTTAAATTCTTCGGGAATGTTTTTCCATATTTTCAGGCCAATGTGTTGAAGAGATTTTTGCCAGTTTCCGAAGCGATAAAAGGTTGAAAAAATTTAGAAGTGTTATAATGATGTATTACATCAAGTTTCGTGAAATAATTGTTGAAAGAGGGTGGTAACAGACGGTTATTGTATTTAAACATAAATTCAGCGAACTCTTTTTTAATCATGTCAGTAAGCATAAGTGTATTAAACTTAGAGTAAAGAAATTTATCGCTTTTTCTTTCCCACAAAAAAGACTTGCTCTTATGAACTTGTTTTGGAGAATTATCAATTTTTGTAAGTGAGAAGAGGCGGCTCTACCCCAGTTTGATAAGGAATATTGAAGATGAGAGTGAAAAAGACCGTAATAGACTAACTTGAGTGAGGATAGGGGAACGTAGTGTCTTAGTTTGTAAACCATACCAGAGATGGAAGTAGGGTCGGGTTTTTCGGGTCGGATTCGGGCCTAACTTTCATAAGAGAAATCGGGCTCAATCGAGGGCACACTAGCTAATAATTTTTTTACATTAGGATATTTCTCAAAACTAGATTTTTGTGCGCCGAACGGCCGAAGTGACTAGCTGGTAGTGTACTACAGATTTAATAATAATTAGAAGCTCTTCTGCACTAAGATCATTAACAAAAGACACTGCGTTATGCATTGCTAATAAGTGCTCTAGCGCTCAGTCGGAACGCGACTTTTCCTCCTGCGGACTGACCATAACAGCAAGGCGGACATTGCTATCTCCAGAAACCGTGGAGGCAATAGAACTACTGAATTCTGCTTATCAATAAATAAATCAATCACTGATTTATTAGTGTTTTTGTTTTGTTTTTTTCTAAACAATAAAACTGCTTTGAAGCACATTACCATTCAATTATGTAGCATAGCCTACTTAATGAACCGGAAAAACTACTGTCCGGCCGAATCGGGCTTCCTTATTAGGCCTCGGGTTCGGGCTTACTTCTTCGGGTTCGGGTCGGGTTCGGGCTGAACCAACACGGCCCGATTCCATCCGCAAGCTCTGGAAAGTTTTTGTGATAGTTTATCAATATGTATTTTCCATGACAGACGATCGTCTAAAAATAGTTCAAGATACTTGACATTGGCATAGTCCAAGATACATGACATAGATAAAGAGTAATAAGGCATTACTCGGACTCGGCCGTTTTGCTCTTCACCTAATTTGGAGTTCATATTTTGACGTCGTAGATACTCGGACTCGGCCGAGTAATGTCGCGAATACCCGTTACTCGGCGAGTCCGAGTAATTTTCCTCGAGGCACATCCCTAGAATATAGAACCAGCGTAGGCTAATTAGTTCTACTTGTGCAATTATATAACGGTATCAGTAGTAGCAGTTCATTTATCCTAACAAAATCAAGACAAACGGTAAGGCACAAGAAAAAAACAGCGACAAACATAGGCCTAAAGATTAGCTTTATCATACATATTCGTCCTCATACAAATATGTTTGGAATGGACCACCAAAAAAATTCCTTTTCATGCTTACAAAGAGTGTTAAGCAAGCAGCGTATGAGCATGAATCATAGAAGAAAGAGTAGTTTGGTACACCTGGCATACGAAAGAGACATTACCAATAACATTAAACTTGACGAATTTGTAGAAGTCTTTAAAAATGAACATCCACGACGCCTGAATTTATAAAGTGCTTTACACCCTACAGGGAGTGCTTGCTCTTTTTTGACTTAATGTGAAATCTATAATATCACCTTAACTTATTTTCAAGGCAAAGAGGTGTATACTGTACGCATATTCAAAACATTTGTGATTGTTCAGGCGTGTATCGCGCTTCATTTGCTTTTTCTGCGAGCATCTGATGAGTTATCTCCCAGAAAACAAATATTATACAGTAGCCTACACCTTAAGTCCTTAATTATGCCTGTATAGTTTACCATGTCTGCAGTACGACCCCTCTCCCAACAAAATTTACTTCGGGCGCCTCTGTACACGTAATACAAGCAAAACTATCGTGGTATTCATCTTCAGAAACTTATTTACTTTTAAAACACCGCGCGCATAAACCGTACAGAGAAGCCAATAAGCTGTACACGTGTGTGGTCACTGCACGTGTACAGTTTATGTATAGCATGATAAAGATTATGTTAGCCTACTACTACGTTGTCGCAGTGTTTGACGTCACATATGTAATAAAAATACAGGCCTCAACGGACCCCCCCTGAAAAAAATTTCTGGCTACGGGCCTGTGTATGATAATGTTCAGATGTTGACTAACTCCGTTATTGTTAAGTGTAAAGTAATGTTGGCAACACTGCAATCTACAATTATTTGATGGCCGAGAGGTATAGAGCGTATAGATGGCCGAGTGGTATAGAGCGTCTGTCTCTTGAGCTGTAGACTCGGGTTTGATTCCAAGTCGGGTCAAACCAATGACTTTAAAATTGGTATTCACAGCTTCCCTGCTTGACGCTCAGCATTAAAGGGACAGTGTGGCGAACAAGCCGGCAGGTTTACTTGTTGAGCCGTTGGAAAAGGCACTTAGCAGGATTCCCCCATCTTGGTGTGGTAGACAGATGGCTGGCAACTTCTAAGCGAGCTCGTATAGCTCGTGATAGGAGGATAAATATGCTACTAAATAAAAAAAAATTAAGTGGCAACATTTATTAAGTCTTTTTCGTTGTTTTGCAGGAAAGAGCAATAGGCTAAAAAATTATGGTATTCAATTGTGTTTAAATCACCTGTTGAGAAGAATGAAGAAAAGTAAAGGAAGACTAACAAGAAGACGAGAAGAATATTGTAGAAAGTGAGTCGTGCCCTACATAGGTGGGGTCAGAAATATTTGTTGGTGTGGGAGGTTTTTCAAAAATTTTCAAAAATCGTTATCAATATCATGATACATATTAAAAAGTTCATCTTTGACCATAGCAAGTCAGAACAATTTTTTATCATAACCCTAATGATCACACCAATTGACTGCAACTAAAAAAACTTTTAAAGAAACTGACAAGTATACAGGTAGGTCTGTTTTTAGTAAACTCATTACCTGGGGTATAGAGCAACTAAACATTCAGTTTTACTCTAGGCAGCCTGTCGAGTTGGCCTGTTTCAGTAAGTTGACTACCTGGGTATCGCAATAGTCCTACCACCGTCACTAGTCACTACAGTTCTGATGTTTGAGTTACGGGTATCATAGTCCGTATAGTTCCACTAGTAGGCTATCTGACTTAATATAGTCTGTACTCTCTAGTATCGTATGAAGGATTTCCAAAAATGATTTAACACAGGACAAGTTTGGAACATTCTTTCCTTCTGGAAGGCGCGCGTCCGCTGCTGATCAATATTCCTGTCGCGGCCACCACGCACTTTTCAGTTTCATCAGAAGAGACAGCGCCCTTTTTTCTCTTTTTGGAAAACATTTAAAGCTTGAATGCCGATTTCTCGACCAAAATAGTGAGATGAGCCAAAAAAAGGTTCTTTTCCAAAAGTTGGAAGAAGAAGTCAATTTTATCGTGCGCATGCCAGAAACTGTAGGTTTCGCATGTGCGCTGTCCAAAATTCTGGAACTTTCCAAAAGCATCACTTTGGCTGATTGGCTCTAAATATACTACCAAATTCCAAATCGAAAAGTTTGGTTCTGAGCGCTTCATTTTAGTTCTAGATCTAGAACAAATAGTTCCAATCTGACAACACTGCTACCGATACCATAGTCAGAGATTGGCATTTATCAAGACAATTTATGGGCGATAATTTGTTACTGATTATAATCGCTCAAAATAGTTTTGATTTATTGATTATCGATATCGTTTTTGTAATATATTTTGTTATTGCCGATAAATCATCGCGATAAACGATTCATTATCAGGGCCGTAGCCAGCCGGACCAGCTTAGGGGGGCGAAACAAATCTCAGGGGGGGCGAAAAAAATGACCTTTTTTTCAACGATATAGCCATCCTAAGGTGTTTTCTGAAAAATTAACTGGGCTACGCCCCCGGCCGCTGACGGAATTTTCGAATTTTAAGCAAAAAATACTTCATTCTAACGCACTTTTTATTAAAAAAAGTACCTGTAACTGATTCAATAATACTGGTAGCAAAAGGACCAGAAGCAGAAATCATCGCATAAAGCTGATACAAAAGTTATTTTTCATTGGTCTCATGGCCAAAGGGGGCAAAGGGGGAGTTGAACTCTTCTCCTGCACACGCCACTAGACGTTACATGATGATTTAGTTGTATCAAACAATTAATTATTCAGCTTGGGGGTCTGGAAGAGCGTTGTAAGCTCCCCATGCGGGGTCCGGGGCTAAGCCCTGGAAGCTATTGCTTTTTATGCTTTTAAAATTACTTTTCTGAATCAGCTTTGAGGTTTTGAGGCTGTTAGCAAATTAGTTATTTTGCAATCAGCGCGCCTACAGGCCTCAGAAAAGGCTATTAGGCCCTCTCAAATACAAGGTGGTAATATAGTCAATTTATGTTGTTTATTGTACGCTTTGATAAAGTACTGGAGTTTCAAAAAGTTCTTAGCAGTAAATACTACATGCGTAGAAAATATATGCACCCAAGAAGCTAGTGTGTTTCAAAACATCGGCTTCATGTTCTGGTTGGGACCCATTTTCAAGCTTGACTCCAGAGAGGGGTAGGAGGGTAGCCAGACCCGAGTGCCAGGGGAGAACAAAACTATTTCCAGGGGAAGCAGAAAATCTTAATCTTTTTGCAAATTATTTTGCAATAATAAGCTACTTTGGCTCAAGAACTTATCGTTTATTAGGCTAACACTCAAATCGGGTATCGACGATAATGTGCTCACTTACTAATAAGCGCCTTGCCTAACGGTTTACAGTATCGTACCATATGCTTATCAACCAACTACTACAAGGGCCCACCTTACGAATAACAGAAGATATACAAACAATATTTTTTCAAGCTTGTTACATCATTGTACTATCGGCCTTTTAGAAAATATGCTTGAATAGCGATTACAAAAAAATGAAGCCTATACAGGTCAATCAATGTAAGATTCATGATTAATTTGATACAACATTTAGAGCAACATCATTATGATAGCTTAAGGAACACGTGCAGCGTGCAGGAGAAATAACGAAGTACTGTACATTGTAGGCCTATAGGTAGGTACTTTATGCAGGTTTAAGAGAGACGCCCACTGAGCAACGATACAAGTACAGGGAAAACGATTGTAACATAGGTCTAACTATATGGAACACCGCATGCTCTTTCTCCACTGCTGCATGTTTTGCTGTGTTCTGTGTCGTTTAATGAGCAACAAAAATAAACCCGTTCTTTCTCTTCGTCAAAACAAAGTAAATTCAATTATGACGTAATAATCAGAGCTATGCAATAATTAGGGCAATTTTTTTATGACCTATAAAATTTTAAAATATGACTTTATTTTTTGAAACATATGACTTTTCATGACTTTATATATTTAGAACAGTAAAGCTAGGGCTCCACCAGTGTAAATTTGAAATTTTTACCGCAAAAATTGGCGATAATTTCCAATTCTCACTGGAGACAACTTGCATTAATTTTTTCAGTGAGAATTTTTAAAATTATTACCATGCGTAAAAAAATTAACGTCGTGCGTCAAAAAATTAACACTGAAAATTCTTTTTGGCCCAAAATTCTCACTGAGTGTTAATTTTGGTGGAGCCGATAGTATTAGTTTGAAATTTGCCATTAATTTGTTTTTTTGGCACTAATTTCGGTGATAATTTCAGTAAGATTTTAAAGAATTTTTGATTCCGAGTCGGGTCAAACCAATGACCTTAAAATTGGTATTCACAGCTTCCCTGCTTGACGTTCAGCACTAAAGGGACATTGTGGAGCAAGCCCACAAGTTCGCTTGTGGCGTCCTAGGGAAAGGCACTTAACAGGATTCCTCCATCTAAGTGTGGTAGACGGATGGCCGGCAACTCCTAAGCAAGCTTGTATAGCGTTTCGAGGCTGTCTTATGATAGGAGGATAAATATGCTAATCAATAAATAAAAAAAAAATTTTGTACAACTAAGCATACACTGCTGATGATGACAGCTGAATATATGTTGTCGAAAAGTCAAGTTACGAGAATTACTGAGACATAATTTTTCCTGCATAAGTTATTTTCGTCCCATGTTTACTGTATTACGAGTTTCGACAAAGTTTTTGACGATGGATGTTATTGTTAAAAACTTCGTCTAAGAAAGATGGTTAGATGTGATGATATATCAGCTCCACCACTAGGCCAATTAATTCCTAAATCTTGATATGGTATTAACTTTTTTTTTTGCATTAATTCAGTGACAATTCAAAACTCACACTCGTGGAGCCAACCACGCCTTGTTCGTCATCCAGTTGGCTCCACCAGTGTTAATTAAAGCAAAAATAAATTATCACCGCCCAAATTAATACTGCGAGTGAGAATTTTAAATTCTCACTGGTGGAGCCTTAGCTTTAATGTATGCTGTTTTCCGTAATTAACATCTCATATGAATGTCTAAATATGTATTTTGAACAACATCATACTCAAAAGAACAAAAAATTCACTTGAAAATCGGTAAAAAAAATTAATGCAAATGTGCATCTTACAAGTAAGATATTCAACTGTTGAACACAATTTTATGATAGAACGCGACGTGTGCATCGGTAAAATTTCGGTTTTCATGATTCATGGATTTTGACATCGAAAATGACCGTTCTACGGACGCTGATGTGGGCTGGTATGTTAACAACTTGGCATACAATACTGGAGATATATCTGGTCTACTTGTCACCACATTGGTTTTTGCATAATTTTTTTCTAAACTAATAATAAAAAAGTCCCTTCAAACGCTTGGTGAAAGTTGGCATGAAAACTTAAAAATTCTCATTGCCCCTCTCAACATAAATTTTTTAGTTTAAAGCCTACAGGCACTATATCTACGGTGGTACTGGGGTTTAATAAGTTGTATTTTATAACCAAAATCAATGGTCATATTTTATGACCAGATAAAGAAAATATGACTTTTTATGACTTTATAACTTCTTAAATAGACCTCGTATCAACGTAGTTTTTTCGCAATTATCGGTTTCATAAGTTTTTGCGCTATTAAAAAATATATAACTTTAATGACTTTTATCCCCCCTAGTAATAATCGAACATCGCGAGCAAAAAGCGCAAGCAAAAAAGGCAAGTTGTAGGTTTGAAAGACAGTTTTTAAAACAGCTGCGGATGCCGATCCAAAAGGTTCAGTGAGAGGGGAACTTGGGCAATCGTTCTCTCCCAAAACGTCAACAATTTATACTATTTGCAAAAGAAATTAAAATAATATTTTCAATAGGACTAAAGTATTTTGCCCCCCCCGGTTATCGAATTTGTGGATCCGCACCTAGCGGAGGATCAACAGAAAAAAATTGTATCAAAGTATAATTTTTTTGGTTTTATTGATAAAATCGCGATTTTCTCAGGGGGGACGAAAATTCTGCCAGGGGGGGTGGCGCCCCCCCTGGCCCCCGGCTGGCTACGGCCCTGTTCATTATGCACACTGTGTTCAAAGTTAGTGAGGAATGGGCGCTTTGGAAAAAATGCTAGGTGTCCAGAAAGTCTTGTTACAATATTTAAAAAAGGAAGTGTCTAGAGCACCGGCAGCCTTTTAAGTGGGAAGCCGATCAAACAAGCAGTCCGATGCAGCGCGGGAAACCGGTCACACGTCACACTCACAGCGACGTCATACATAGAAACAAAGTTAGCAGTCCGGTGCAGCAGGGTTTTGATTATGAAAACCGGGCCGGTGCTCTAGACTCTGCCTTTAAAAAATCTCTCTTTGTTTTGCTTAAGGCAGAGGCTTAGGTTACGTGACCGTAACATTTGTATCTTGGGTTTATTTTATTATCCTTTCACGCTTACCCGGTTGCACCATAGCGTGACGAAGTAATAAAATAAACCAGGGACAATTGTTACGGTCACGTAACTTTAGTCACTTTGTATGTTCAATGCCGCGATAGAGTTTATGAACTGCTCTCTCATCTTGAAAAATCTAGATAAACATTTTTGCATTTTGACTTGGCAAAAAAATTCGTCAAACTCATTGAAAATTTACAGCAACATTTATCGTGATAATTTTCCGATTTGAAGCTAAAAAGCAATGTCCTTCCTGGCCTACTGGACAGGAAGTCAGGACGACTTCCTCTTATCGGGTGGGAGGCTATACCAGCTCTACATCACCAACAGTTGCAACGCAACACCAGTAACAACGTACGGTAACTGTAGAACAGGATGGGTAACGTCTAGTATCAGCCAGTGGCGTAGCAACGCAACAAGCCGCTCTTGGATTTTTGCACGAAATGCCGCCTCTAACTCCATCATAGAGCTGATTAAAGTTCCACACAACAAAAGAATTAAAGAGGTGTTTGTTTAATCCTTATCGAAAGTTTAAAATTTTATACGTCGAGCTTTCATTGAAGCAAACCCAGAAATTATATCGCCAAAAGATGATGACGCAACTAAATCACTTTCAATGGACAGTATTGCTAGCGGGTCATTCCATGTCAGTTGATCCAAAATTTTTATGTTTTTTAACCCAATGCTCCAGATTTTGTTCAAATTTGGTGAGAAGGTAGAACTTTTTCTTCTGATTTCAAAAAACTACGTTTGACAAAAACCGAATAAGAAATAAAAAAATCACAGCTTATGCAAGTTTGGCTGTTTTCGTGTGCAGCAAAGCGGAACAGCCATACCACTTTTCATATCTCAACTTTGAAAAAACAAATCTTATCTTAAAAATGAAGTTTTCAGTAATAAAATTACTGAAAACGTAAGTTATTAATGTGTACTATCCACAGATCATGAAAACTCGCACAAATTTACGACCTTATCTTAGTTTTTATTTAACAAAAATTTTGGGGGTACAAAAATCATTCAAGCGTAACGCATACTTAAAAGTTGAATATCTCTACGAGCCCACGTTGTATAATAGCAAGTAATAGCTTCTTTGAAAGCTCTTGATGCAGAGATTACAAAAATAAATTTTTTCAGATGTTATATTTTTCGTGTTTGAAAAATGCTATTTTCAATCTAAGGCTGACTTCTGCCAAGCGCTTATCGAAAATGCTGCATATGAGAATTTATTTTCTACAATAAATGTGATTTTCTACGAGAAATCTGAATGCATTAATAAGTATACTGTATATATGGATCTAAGCAAAAAAAGTGAAAGTGGCGTGAGACAAACACGTGCCTGGCTATTAAAGCAGGACACTATGCATGTAGGATACTTGATAAAAATAATGTTGCTAAACATGACACAGACTAATACGCCCACAAATATTAACGGAAAAATGCATTAAAAACTACAATTTCTACCACAGTGACAGCTTATGGTTTTACAAATTTCATTTGTAGTGGATGCAAACAGAATACAAATATTCTTGCTTGCCTGTATCTTCAACAACTCGTAATTGAAGAAGCTCAATTTCTTCTGAAGTGGGGGTATCAACTGAAACTAAATCTTGTTTTTGGGAAAACTATGTTTTCTTATAACATTTCTTATCCAGCAAGATTCCAATTCTGTACTTTTCCAATAATAAAATATTTGTAATTAAAAACTATTCAAAAAAATCCAAATTATCACAGATTATCTTGTTTGATTGTATGCATCAGGAGCGAATTTAGGGGGGTCCATTGTGCCATGCCCCCCTTTTCACTCTGCCTTTTAGTAAAAAAGAACAAAACTAATGGCGCCAAGTAACTGAATTATGTCAGACTCTTTTGATGGCTTCTGTAGCTTTTGCGAGAAGCGGATCCAGGGGGGTAGGATGAGGGGTATATGCATCCTCTTACCAGCCATTTTCGACGATGTGTTTGATGTATACAATTTTTCCATAATTTCGAACCTCTTCGTTAGCGATAGGCCTAAGCCTTACTGGTACGCCTTAAGCACGCATTAACAGCTCAGATGGCCGAGTGGTAAGAGCGTCTGCCTCTTGAGCTGTAAACTTGGGTTTGATTCCGAGTCGGGTCAAACCAATGACTGTAAAGTTGGTATTCACAGCTTCCCTACCTGACGCTCAGCATTAAAGGGACAGTGTGGCGAACAAGCCGGCAAGTTTACTTGTTGTGCCGTTGGGAACGGCACTTAGCGGGATTCCCCCATCTTGGTGTGGAAGACAGATGGCCGGCAACTCCTAAGCGAGCTCGTATAGCGCATTGATCGCTTTCTCGTGACAGGAGGATAAATGTGTAACTAAAAATAATAATAGTAATCAAAAATGTGCGAGCAAAATGCATCATATTCGGCAAAGCACTCAGAATTAGGGTCAAAAAATTTAAACAAAATTTGCCTGAAAATTAATCAAAAAAGCACTAAAATAGCCATTACAGCATGTAGGGGAAAGCGGGGAAAAGTGGACCGCTCAAGCTCTAAGTCGCGTAACTGCTTAATTTTAAAAATTATTTTGATTTTTTTGTTTTGAGGGTAAGTGTCTTTGTTGAACTCGAACCTGCAGCATTAGCAGCAGGCACTCCATCCCCTTGATTTGATTTCTTTACATTTATCCTCCTTTTATGTAAAAGCGATAAAGGCATTATGCATAGGATGAAAATCGACGTATTTAACGTTTCCATCATTTTCAAGTTTTCCTCTTAAACTTTGAATCTTTAATTTGCTGTTTGATTAAAAGCCTTTAGTTAGAGATAATGATCGTGAAGAATTTTATCCAAGGATGTAACAACAATGCTTGAATGCGAATTACAACACTTTACAATCATGATCGCCATGAAAATTTTGCACGAAATGCTCAGCACTAAAGGGGCAGTGAGAAGGACAAGCCGGCAAGCACACTTAAACTGTTTTGTTGGGAAAGGTATTTTACGGGTTGCCCCATGGTTATGTGGTAGACAGATAGCAGCTTGACTCAAAAGACCGCAAGAAACTTTTACTGTGTCATAGCTGCGTATACGACATGAATAAACTAAACTATGCATTCAAAGTTTGATATGTGTAGATTCACTGTTTCAAAGTTTGATATGTTTCAAAGTTTGATAACAAGATTCAAAGTTTGATAAGTGTAGATGTATGGGTAGTACTTTTGTGTTTTGCACAGTCGACCAGAAAAATCTGGTGTACATATATACACACTGGTCCCAATGTGTATGCTAGCTGGGTAGTGCCTCCCCGTGGCATCAAACGGGCAACGGTCTCGACTGGCCGGCTAAAGTACCTCAGCAACCCTGCTGCTTTGCAGAATAGGCTGTGCCTTTTTAGGCAAAGGTAGGCCCACTGCTTATAACTGTGGTTGGCGTCAGCAAGGGCATGCGGCCGTAAAATAAAAAGCTCCAAGAAAACCTCATAAGGATGCAAAAGAAAATTTTGGCCCCCAGTTCCCGGCAGCCCTTAAATGGGCAGGGGGTGCTAAGAATCTCCGGATTGAATATTCTTACAGAAAAAGTTGCAAAACGTCTTGGAGTTAGATTTGGAAGCTGGAATGTTGGAAGTTAGTATTTCTGGCAGAGGAACGGAGGTGTGCGAAGAATTGAGGAAGCGAAAGGTGGATGTATATTGTTTGCAGGAAGTGAGATGGAGAGGTAAAGGGGCTCGTTTTATCGGTGTCAAGGGAAGGAGATACAAGCTGTAGTGGTGCGGAAATGGTGATAAAACCGGAGGCGTAGGTATATTGGTAAAAGAAGAACTCTGTGAGAACGTGGTAGAGGTCAGAAGAAGGTATGACAGAGTTATGGCAATTGTATTAGTCTTTGGAGAAGAGGTGGTGAGAGTGATATGTGCTTATGCACCACAAAGTGGAAAACCAGATTCAGAGAAAGAGAGATTTTATGAGGAAATGGCGAGCGAGTGGAGTATGGCGAACGCAAATGAAATGGTGTCGTGATTGGGAGATTTCAATGGCCATATGGGGAAATGTGCATAAGGATTTGAAGGTATACATGAAGGGTATGTGTCGCGAAATAGGAAATGGAATTACTTCGCTGACAGGACGATTGATAAGAATAGTATGACAAACTGTAGGAATTAATTCGTTCTCTGATCTGACCTCACGAAAAAACCAAGACCTTCTTCACCAAACGAATATAATAATCGACCCAACTTAACTCACTTAGCCACGGTACTCACCGTACTACTTTTCAATAAACACAAGCACCACTGCTCACTTCAGTAACACCATACAATAAGGGCTATACCCTTCAGCATACAACAATATTACTTACTCTACGCACACTAAATCTACACTCGAATAATTACGCTCGAAAATTCACGCCTGTGTATACTCTAAATTCAGTTTCGAGAAAGTTCTACGGCATTCTCAAAAAGAAACAAGAAGAAAAATCACATGACATGCAAAACTCACACCAAACCACGGTAAACACGATTGTGACGTCAAGAGAAATCATATGACATGTAAAAATTCACACCAAACCGCAGTAAACACAATTGTGACGTCACAAGCACAAATTTTGACTCAGTGAAATTACGTAACGGAGAAATCTGTTCAGAATATTCACAACACAATTACGTCAGTAGACGATTATGATTTCATAATGCAACCTTACGAAACAATCACACGAATACAACTTCGGAAAACAACGTATCGGTCTGGAACCTTTTTGTTGACAAAGCATTCAGAACCAGGGAGTCGAACCGTTCAAAATATCGCTCCGGTTCCGGTTCGGGTTCAAGAAATTTTATTTTTAACAGTTCAGTTCTGGTTCAGGTTCAAGACTTTTTCAAAAATTTGGGTTCAGTTTCGGTTCGGGATCAGTTGCACCAAAATTTAAAGGTTCGGGTTTGGTTCAGGTTCAATGATCTCAAATTTAAACGGTTCCGGTTCGGTTCGAGTTCACCGAAAAAAAGCGGTTTTTATCGGTTCGCGGTTCAGGTTCGGGTTTGGTTCGACTCCCTGCTTGTTTCAGACTCATTAAATTGTGAAAAGCAGAAAGAATGTTACGCATCGGATCACAGGTCTAGAGATTTTTATTAATATTTTTTAAAAATCAGCTCAGGTTCAAACATTGTTACTAAACGATTTCTGTTCAGGTTTATGTACACAAAATATTATAGGTTCGGGTTCGGTTCGGGTTCACTTGCACAAAATTTTAAAGGTTCGGGTTCGGTTCAGATTCACAGATTTGAAATATTAAAGGTTCAGGTTCGGTTTAGGTTCAGTGATCTCCAATTCAAACGGTTCAGGTTCGGTTCGGGTTCACCGAAAAAAAGCGGTTTTTACCGGTTCGCGGTTCGGGTTCGGTTCGACTCCCTGTTCAAAACAAAACCATAAAAACAGTTATATCGTTACAGTATGAAATAGAGAAAAGAAATGTTGAAGGAAGAATGTTACTAGATTTCTGCGTTCAAAAAGATTTGTTTGTTGCAAATACGTGGTACAAGAAGAGAAATGAAAGGAAAGTGGCTTAGGCCTACAGTTTAGGTGGAGATGATACAGAATAGACTTTGTTCTAGTGGGAAAGGAAAAGAGAAAGTATCTACGAGATGTGAAAGTTATCCCTGGGGAATCGCAGCACAGACTGGTGGTGGTTGATGTGGAGAATCGTGAACTGAAGAAGTTAGGGAAGAAGAGTAAAAGGGTGAGATGGAGGGTGTGAAAGCTGAAAGAAAAAGAAATCAAAGAGGAATTTGAACAAAGAGTAGTGGAATTAGTGGACATTGAAGCAGTGGATTTGTGGGAGTCTTACAAGAATGGTGTTTTAAAGGCTTGCGATGAATTATGCGGAAAGACGAAAGGGAGAAGAGATCAGGCAAATACATGGTGGTGGAATGACCAAGTAAAAGAAGCGATAGATCGGAAAAAGAAATCATTTAATACGTGGTGCCAGAATCGCTCACCGGAAAATAAGAATAATTATAGGAAAGCGAGAAACCAAACAAAGAAAGTGGTTGCAAATGCCATGAAGCAGGCGGCTGAGAAGGAGATGAAGGTGCTATGCGACAAACCAAACGAAGTTTTCAAGTTAGTGAAGTTCATGAGAAAGGATGGAAAGGACATATATGGTGGAGGTTGCATGAAGGATAAAGATGGGAGACTTGTGGTTAGTGAGAAAGATCGTGGAAAATTATGGAAGGATCACATGGAAAAGATCATGAATGTGGAAAATGAATGGGATCAAATGGCAAAAGCAGATATGGTTGAAGAACCGGTTGAAGAAGTAACTTATGAGGAGGTGATGGAAGCTATGAACAAAATGAAATTGGGAAAAGCAGCTGTTCCCTCTGAAGTAAATATGGATATGATAATGGCGAGTGGAAAGTTTGGTGTTGGAGTATTAAAGAAGCTGTGTCAGAGAGTTTTAGATGGAAAAGGTATGCCAGAAAAATGGAAAACAAGTGTTGTTGTTCCAATCTTTAAAGGAAGTGGAGATGTGATGGATTGTGGAGCATATAGAGGAAGTAAAGCTGTTGGAGCATGCAATGAAGATAGTCGAGAGAAGGCTAGGAAAGAGAATTAATGAAGGGAGATGACATGCCATTTGGCTTTATGCCTGGGAAGGGCACGACTGATGCTTTATTTATTTTGAGAAGGATGCAAGAGGAGTTTGGTGGAAGAGAGAAAAAGCTGTACATGTGTTTTGTAGACTTGGAAAAAGCGTTTGATAGGGTTCCCAGAAAAGTGATGGAATGGGCACTAAGAAAGAAAAGCTTGCCTGAAGTGTTGGTGAAAGCAGTAATAAGTTTGTATCAGGGTTCAAGGACGAAGGTCAGAGTTGGATCGGGTTTATCGGAGGAATTTGAGGTAAGGGTTGGTGTTCATTAAGGTTCTGTGATATCACAATTGATATTTGCTATTGTGGTTGATGCAGTGACAGAACAAGCAAGAAAAGGGTTATTGAATGAAATTTTGTGCGCGGATGATCTGGTGCTGATGAGCGAAAATTGGGACGATTTAAGGAAGAGGTTGTAAAGGTGGAAAGGTGCATTGGAAAGCAAGGGAATGAAAGTAAATATTAGAAAGACTAAGATGATGGTGAGTGGTGCAGAAGGAGAAAGCAAAGTAGATCCGTGTGGAATATGTGGTAAAAGAGTTATGTCTAATGCGGTGCTGGTGCACAATGCGTAAGAAATGGATTCACGCTAGATGCGCCCAAACGAAAAAAGTATGCAGCAGTTTTGCGCAACTATTTATCTGCAGAAGATGTGAAGATATTGGAGACGGCAAGGAAAAACCAGTGGAGGTGTCGTGTGATGAGGTGGAGACTGTGAAGGGTTTTTGTTATCTTGGAGATAGGCTGAATGCTAGTGGTGGGTGTGAAACTGCAGTGACTGCAAGAGTAAGGTTCGGAGGGATGAAATTTAGAGAATGCGGAAAGTTGTTACTTGGGAGAAGGTTTTCTTTGAAAATGAAAGGGTCGGTGCATCGTAGTTGCATAAGATCGGCAATGTTATATGGAAGTGAGACGTGATGTTTGAAGGAAAATGAAATGATAATTTTAAGAAGAACCGAAAGAGCTATGGTGAGATCGATGAGTGAAGTAAAACTAATGAATGGAAAGAATACTGAAGTACTGATGAAAATGCTGGGCTTGAAGGAAACTTAAGATAAAATGGCACAAGCGAACGGAGTAAAATGGTATGGACATGTGGTTAGTAGGGATGAGGAGAGCATTTTATAGAAGGCAATGATGCTTCAAGTGAATGTACAACGAAAGCGAGGACGGCCAAAGCAGACCTGGAAGAGACAAGTCGGAAGAAAGTTTGAAGAAGATTGTGTTGAGAGTGGTGGAGGCTACAGATCGTGCGAGATGGAGAGAGGGAGTGAGAGCGATTGCTGAGGGAATGAGGTACATCCGGCCACCTTTGGACACGAGGAAAAACCGCATTAAAATTGGATGATAATGATGATGATGCATGCAATCAAACAAGATAATCTGTGATAATTTGGATTTTTTTGAATAGTTCTTAATTACAAATATTTTATTATTGGAAAAGTACAGAATTGGAATCTTGCTGGATAAGAAATGTTATAAGAAAACATAGTTTTCTCAAAAACAAGGTTTAGTTTCAGTTGATACCCCCACTTCAGAAGAAATTGAGCTTCTTCAATTACGAGTTGTTGAAGATACAGGCAAGCAAGAATATTTGTATTCTGTTTGCATCCACTACAAATGAAATTTGTAAAACCATAAGCTATCACTGTGGTAGAAACTGTAGATTTTAATGCATTTTTCCGTTAATATTTGTGGGCGTATTAGTCTGTGTCATGTTTAGCAACATTATTCTTATCAAGTATCCTACATGCATAGCGTCCTGCTTTAATAGCCCAGGCACGTGTTTGTCTCATGCCACTTTCACTTTTTTTGCTTAGATCCATATATACAGTATACTAATTGATGCATTCTAATTTATCTTCCTCTTAGCAATTTTTCTGTTCTTATCAAAATTTTTCCCTTTGGTGAACGGTCAAATTTGAAAAAAAAAGTGCTCCTACTAATATTAGCTGCCAAGTTTGCATGTCTTCTTTGAGAAACTGCCTCTTTTGTGCAAAGCAATCTGAGTCTTGAATTTTCTGTGCTGGTACCGGTACGTATACATCTATCTCTTAACTAGCAATAATTATTGACAGACGATAGTCTAATTTTTGCAGTGTACGTGGAGTATGGATATATTAAACAGGATCCTTCATGTTTGTTTCGTTCTGAATGCTACTATCACGCTATTTTTTGCACTCCATTCTCACCCAGTTGTTAAACCAACGGTGTTCAATTCAGTGCCGAAACTATCGCCCCCTCGAATCCCCCAACCGGGGGGGGAGGGGGCGCACAAAAAGGGGGCCCCATAAATAGTCAGTACGTAGTACTATTTACTCAACGTATGGTAAAGGTGCCTTAAATAGGCCTATTCTAAGATTCAATATATTTTTTGTCTCAACTAGCGCGATGTGGGGCCCCCATGCCACATTAAGGCTTTTGGCCACGGGGGACTCCTGCAAATTTTTCGAAAAATAACAGTCGCAAAGCTAGCAAACAAACGTGTAGTAGCATACCAAGGGCTCCTTATCCTCAAGTGAAAGGTGCAAAAATAAGCCTTAAAAACGTATTTTCTTCGCATAGGCAGCGAAATGTTAGAGTAGGGTTTGCTTGCAGCATTATTTCAGTGGGTTTGGAAGGGACCTAGTAAAACAGACTACTAAACCTTGTTAAAACTGAGGAATTTTAAAGGCTCAAACACACAAAAAGCCTCCAAAATAAGGTCAAATTCCGCAAAATTTTCGGGGGGGGGGGCATGCCCCCAGACCCCCCTAGCTTGGCATCTCCACTTCGAGACTAGCTCTTTTGCATCACCATCCAAGAAAAAAATTTTAGGGGGCCCAAAACGATGATTTCGGGGGGGCGCATTGCCTAGTTTGGCATACCCTGGTTCAACCTGCGCCCGTCGATGAAAATTTATGCGCCCGTTAACACGCAATTTAATATACATGCTTGGCGCCCGTGCTGGCAATTGGCATGCGGTACATTAAAGTAAAACAGAAGTAATGCACCTGAGTTGGCATGTACTATGCGAGTCATGGAATCATGACAAATTGATACATAATGATACTGTACATTGAGGCTTCATTTAAAAGCGGTGGGTGTTGATAGCTATTTCATTGTAAACCGTCTGAATTAATTTTAATATTTGTAAGCAGTAGCAGAAGAGAAAGGAAAAAGAAATGTAGCAGAAGAGAAAAGAGTATTTTAATTCCAAATGGGAGTTGGACTACTTCATGATCGAGACAGAAGCGCATACCATGACGTGTCTACTGTAATATGCAGTCAAGTTGTTAAAATAGTGAAAGAAGATGATGCAAAGCAACATTTTCGTCGTCATATAACAGCTCAGATGGCCGAGTGGTATAGAGCGTCTCTCTTGAGCTGTAGACTCGGGTTTGATTCCGAGTCGGGTCAAACCAATGACTTTAACATTGGTATTCACAGCTTCCCTGCTTGACGCTCAGCATTAAAGGGACAGTGTGGCGAACAAGCCGGCAAGTTTACTTGTTGTGCCGTTGGAAAAGACACTTAGCGGGATTCCCCCATGCTGGTGTGGTAGACAGATGGCTGGCAACTTCTAAGCGAGCTCGTATAGCGCTTAGATCGCTTTCTCGCGATAAGAGGATAAATATGCTACTAAATAAAATAAATAAACAAATGTCATACACTTATGCAAAATTGGAAGGCTAGTCAAGAAAGATTTGTACAGAAAATTTAAAAAGTTTACGAGAGCAGACATCTTGCATGTCCACTTTCATTAAGTCTAGTAATAACCGCTGCGAAGCTTCCTACGGAGTTGCGTATCATCTTGGTGTGGCGGGGAAGCCTTATTCCGATGGAGAGCTCGTTAAGCGATGTCTTATAGACGTTGTTAAGTGCATTCATCCCGGTAAGGAAGCTGACTATTGATCACTTGCTCTTGCGCGTAATACCATTCAACGTCGGCAAGATGCTATTGTTAAACAGCTGTCTCTCTCCCTGCAGACAAAAGCTAACAAAGAAGCAAGTTTATTTTCTCTGGCTGAGGACGAATCGACTGACATTAAAGACTGCGCAGCTACTAGTATTTAGTATACCTTCTCTGACAGAGTTGTGCGAGGATCTTCTTTCCATGGAAACACTCTCTTCTCGCACCCGTGGTGAAGATATATTTGTTGCAGCAAAGAATGCCTGCATTAAAAATGGACTAGAATTGAAAAATCTGCACGGATGGAGCACCTGCAATGACGGGTAGCATAAAAGGCTGTGTGGCAAGATTTTCAGAATATGTGTCAAAAGGGTATGACAATATGCGGTTGAGTAACCTTCATTGCATTATTCACCAAGAAGCGCTGTGTGTCAAATCTGTTGCTTTAGATGACACTTTGAAAGACGTGAATCGCATCATCTTGTACATTCGTGCGAATGCTCTTCCTTACCGACAATTTCGAGAAATTTTGCAATTAAGTGAAACGTCTGCAGAAGACATTTTGTATCACACCGCAGTCCGTTGGTTGTCTCAGGGAGAAACATCTCGTCCTGTTTTGCACTTGCGCAAAGAAATACTATTTCACAAAAAACAAAAATTGCCCATTACAAAATTCCAGCTTCCTTACATCTTTGGCGTTTCTGGTGGATTTTCTGTCCCACGTGAACAAATGTTAATCAAAGCCTACAAGGAAAAGCAACAACAGTATACAGCATGTACAAAAAAGGACTGGCTTTTCGTGACAAATGTCGTCTGGTTAAAAATCATCTTCAACAGGACAATTTTTTCCATTTTTCTCAACTGACGTCTTTGCTTACCATGCCCCTAACTTCAGCAAAAGTCATTTGGAGACAGCTTGATGAACTCAAGCTTTCCTCTAGCTAGCATATCACGCAGTAGCCAGATCGACGTTTGTAAACGTGTTAACCTCCTTTAAATGAACTTGTTATCCGTTCACAAGCTCCTAGTCTCAGACTCCTAGGCAGGAGCGTGTTTAAAGAGGGGGGCATTGTGCAATACCCCCCTTTTTTGACTCTGCCTTTTAGCAAAAAAGAACCAAACTGATGGTGCCAGGTGACTGAAATATGCCAGACTCTTTTGATGGTTTCTGTAGTTTATCGTCAGGGGCGGATCCAGGGGGTAGGACTAAGATGAGAGGTATGCATCCTCTCACCAGCCATTTTCAATAATGTTTTTGATGCATACAATTTTCTGTAGTTTCGAACCTTTTCGATAGCGATAAGCCGTACGCCTTAAGCAGGCATAATCGAAAATGTGCGAACAAAATGCATTGTATTTTTTTTTTTTTTGTATTTAATTGCATGTTTATTTTCCTATCACGAGAAAGCGATCAATGCACTGTACGAGCTTGCTTAGGAAAGTACCAACTCGCTTAGGATAATACTTTGGCGAAGCACTCAGAATATAGGGTCAAAAATTTACACAAATTTGCCTGAAAATTATTTAAAAAGCGCTAAAATAGCCATTCGTAGCATTTTAATTTTCAAAAATTTTCCGGGGGAGCATGCCCCCGGACCCCCCTAGAGCTTTTCTAATTTCTCAATCAGCTTCAAATTTGTTTTGCCGAAAAAAAAATATGCTTAAAAAAATGTGGAAATTATGGCCCCACGCCTCCTAAAATTTCTCGGTACGCAACTGCTACTAGGATGAGCTATTCTAATTTGATATTTTGTTGTTTCGCTGTTATTTGCCCAAACGTTTCTACTAAAATTGGAAACAAGGTTGCTGTGACATCATAGTAAAACTCTAAAAGCTTTGTACACGAAGGTACCAGAATATCCAACAGTTTTTTTTTATTTTGTTCACTTTTGCAAAAGTTAGTACATTAATTTGATAATATCAACTATCAATAAAGAAAAGAGACGAATAAAGAAAATTCTATGGAGGGGATAAAAAGAAAAGGCTTCAGCCCCCCTTAGCCCCCACCTTACAACGCCCTTGCCTTAAGGAATGTTTACACAGAATGAGATGCGACTTTTCGTACATAAGGTAGCGTAAGCCACGAAACAGTTGGAAATTATTACGTAAACCTACGTCACTTTGTACGGCATTTTACAAAACAATCGTAAGGTGCTTTACAAAATAACCAATATAAAGCAGAACTATTGGGGTTCGAGTTGCGTGAAAGACATTTCCACCTATACGATAAAGCGAATGGTCACTACAATCTCTCGGCCATAATGCCTATAAGTACATAAACGTTACGTAACGTAGTGACGAAAACGCAAAGGCAAGGAACAATGAAATAATCCGAAAACAGGACAAAACTCGTAGCGTAACGCAATATATTATTTTACAAACAAAGTAAGTAGCATAGCTGGCTAACCGGAACGCCATTCCGGCAGCTTTATCTTGAACCGGAACGTCGTTCCGGTGCGTTTTGGTACCAATGCAACGCTGGTTTGAGCGTATTTTGGTCGCAAGAAAGGAGAATTTGACCGGTTTTTTGACCGGCCGGTCAAAGAATCTCGATCCGACCGGTTTCCATCTCTGCTTCGAACAGTAGGCCTACTGCATGATGAGCAAAAAAGGCAAACTCAAGATTAAAGTATAAGTAATAAAATGCATTATAGGGTCTGCACCCCCTAAAAAATTTGTGTACCCCCCTCCCCCTCAAATTTAGCAGATCTTAACCACAAAAACAAACATTATTTTTAACACATATGCAATAAAAACGGATTGGCTTCCAAACAAAGAGCATGTATAACTTATTACATTTGTAAAGATCATGTAACTCGCCAGCAGAACACGTACGATGTGGACATCGCAATAAATAGTTTCGTACCACTACGCTATACGTATGAGGTACACTGCCTGTTTAAAAATTGTCGACGAGACAAAAACGTCCCATTTCTTTCGCCTGTGGATGCTCAAAAGTAGCACGCAGTTTTGAACAACTTGCGTGATTATTGAAAAAAATAAAACGCGCGAATAAAACCGCAACGAAAACTACAAATTTTGAGACAGGGATGTAGGCCTATCCAAGAATTCTGTTAAGGGGTTGGGGTATTTTCGTGGTTCAAAAAGACACCTATAGAATGGGCATTGGAAATCTTAATGTTACGCAGATACCAGTTGCAGATGCTTAGTGTAGGGATGTGCCTCAAGAAAAATTACAGTAGTGTGCAAATTAATTGACTCACCACAAAAAAACACAAAAAACTACGTTTTTTCAATTTATCTACATTTCAAAGCAACAACAACTATTTTCAATTGCAGATATGGTCACCTCTATCTGTAATCAACTCCATAACTCGTGTTGGCGTTGATTCTACGAGTTTTTCGCAGTTCTGAGTGATTTCTAGGTTACAGTACCACACGTCAATAATAGCATCAATTAGCTTAGTTTCGGATGTGCAATCCCTTTTTAATAGCCGAATTTTTACTCTACTCCATAAATTTTCAATCGGGTTTAAGGAGGGCGAATTCCGTAACCAGTCAAGGACCTTGATGTGATTTTTTCAAAAGTTGTTTTCACTTTTTTGCAGTATGACAGGGAGCCAAATCTTGCTGAAAAATTTCTCCTTCGTTGGGAAATGCTTTTTTCATGTCTTTCACCACTTTACAGTGAATTACTTCAACATATTTGTCGGCATTCATCATCCCTTAAACAGAGAAAAGAGATCAAATACTCTCAAAGCTACTTTATGGTGCAGAGACAGCAGAGTTGTTATTCCCAACGAAGGAGGAATTTTTCAGCAAAATTTGGCTCCCTGCCATACGTCAGCCAAAGTCTGCAAAAACATTTTCCTAACTTCGAACGCTCGGACTTTGCACCATTATTCCGAATAGTCCAGTATTTACGTTGGCACCTTTGGGAAGTGGAATGTTGATTTCGGTTGGATTATTTAATGGAGTTTTTTCGTTATTTCTTTTCGCTTCTTTCTTCTCAGATCGTTTTCTGATGCAAAATCCCGTTAAAGTAGCAATGAATTTGGAAAGTACAGCGGCGGCGGCAGCAAAAATGAAAAATAAAAGAATTTGAGAAATTAATCCGTCGTCTCTTGTGATGTAAGGAGTTGAAGGGAAATCAGAAACTGCAGCTGCTGTTGTGCCACCTAAAACAACAAAAATGTTTATATTCAGTCGCTAAAACTTGGCATTTCCCGTCAGCGGTGTACGCACGGGGGGGTTTTGGGGGTCACCCCCCCCATTGACGATTGAAAAAATACAAACCACTCTTTTTGGAATGATCCGCCTTTTTTATACAGAGATTGCGGAAATTGCTGTCTTTTCTGGAGGGCTGCGCTTGAACAAACGACTAACTCAAAATGCAAGCCTGGACAAAGTCAATGGGTATTGTTAAAGCTGGAGTCATGTCGTGATGTCATAAGGCCATTTTTCTCAAGGGCCATCATGGCTGGACAACACAACGTTCCAGCGCAGAAGATATTCTTGGAAGAGAATGAATGCAACGCAGGCAGATGTTCCGCTTACGATGTCATAACTTGAGTTAACCAAACCAGCCAGTTGGGGTTAACCAAAGACATCGCTATCGGCGCGGGAGGTTTTCGGTTCAATTTCTGGACCGGTACAAGCCATAAGCTTAGTGGTTAAGTGCACAGACTATCGGTGCGGAAGGTCTGGGGCTTGATTCCCGGGCCGGTCAAATCAGCACAGTGTCTGCGACGGCTCGCCACCGCTGTAACGTTTCTTTGTTCGGCGCTAAGTAGCGGAAATGGGCCCCAGTGGCGTATGCAAGGTAGGGGGCCGAGAGTCAACCCCCCTTGACGATTGCAGGAAAAAAGAAACCTTTCTTAATTTTGAAACGAACCGACTTTTCTTCGAGCGGAGCTTGCCGAAATTGCTATGATTTTTCTGTTTTGTCCAACTTTCTAATTTAACCTCGAGAGCCTTTCATTACGATGCGTCGGATGCGATATGCAACAATACCAGTAGTCGAGCTTTTCTGATGTGTTTTGCTTGAACTGCATTTTTGTCATTGATGCTGCTGTGAAGCAGTTGGTAAGTAGGAGTTTCCTTAAACACGCTATGGCTGCACTCAATTTTTTTAAAAAATTAAATTAAATTTTCACTGTACTCGTAACGTTAAACTCGCTGCAGTACCGAAACATGGTAGCGCAGGGGTGCCCATGCGCCACAGGTTGGCCACCCCTGTGGTAGCGAGTGGCGGGGCCCGACCCCGCGCCTTAGCGCTTAGGCAATACAGATCCGAACTCCGAAGAAACGTCACAGCGGTGGCGAGCCGTTGGCTATAGCGTATTCAATTGGACCGGCCTAGGAATTAAACCCCAAATCTTTCGCATGGATAGCGACCTTTGAAACTACGCTATAACAGCCCGGTTTGATGAAAAATTATTATAAACGTTAAAAATCTAAATTGACACTGCCAGTGACGTCACATCGTGATGACGTGACGTCACTGAAACCCCTACCGTTGAAAAATTCTGCGTACGCCACTGTTTCCCGTATAATCGGCCAATAGTATTTCAAATAAATCAATCGTTAAACATTTTCAATATCCCATGTCTTCGAGAAGTTGCTAAGTAAACCAGAACTGCGAACTCAAAAAAACTCGATCTTTTTGCTGAGCTCGAACTTGAAAAAAGTCTGAGCTGAGAACTCGAACTCGCAAATATTCTGGGCAGAGAACTTGAATTCGAACTTGAAAATATTTTAAGAAAGGTTGAGTTTATTTTCATTTGTACACGCTCAAGATAATCACTTTTTTTCTAAACTCGAAAGAACTTGATAAATTTTCTCTAGACTCGAACTCGATAAAAAATCGACCGAGTACGCAGCCCTGAGGTAAACTACTGTGCTACTGGACCTAGCAGCTTATGGCTAAACTTTCAATGTAGGCCCACTTGGATCTCCTAATTAATTATTATTAGATTGCTTGTCATTAAAATTTATAAGATTTTATCTTGCTCAAAATATATTCTAGCTCTGTGTTACATTAAACTTTACTAGTCCACTCAAGTATCACGGAACCTACTTGAAGTCAGTGAGTTCTTCGTAGGAAATGCAAGCAAACTGCCTTAGCAAATGATAAAATGAATAGGCTAGTCAAAATGGAGTTGTAACGTTTCTGAGAGTAGGCTATATTGTCGTGTCTCAAGAATCTTCAAATTAAATTCTTCAATATTAGCTTCTTTAAATTAAGATAGGCCTACTTTAAGTTAAATGAAGATATCAAATCAAAGAAGATACAACTTTTTCAAAGTAAGTGTATATATCAAATGCAGAAATCAAAAAAAACTCACTTGACATCGTAAGTGAAACGTTTTTGTAAGTTCATGTAAAGAACTGTCATGAAATAAGCTTACTTGAAATTAATTCAACTCGTATGGCAATATGGCAATATTTATTAGCCAGATAAAATTCTAGTAAAACCTTCAAAAACTTTCTGAAAGCCTGAAGAGTTAGGTTACAATAAAATAATTAAGCTGTCCCAAATCGCAACTAATCGTCAGAACATTTTTTAAAAAGTTTGATAGACCTAAGATCAATAAGGCCGAACTACAACTTACTAAAAAATCCAATTAGTAGCGTTACTGTAAATCTGCACCAATTTATAAAGGCTGTACAATACGTTGGCGCCACACGAGCGATAAAAAGCACAATCGCCAAAGCTTCGCACAAAAGCGAGACACTCGATATATATGTGACGTCACTCGCATTGTTATGTCACAACTTTCAATCCGTTACGAAGTTCGTACTTTAATACTGCCACAATATTCAAACAGAATATTTTTTCAAAAACCTAGCAGATCAACCTTTCGTCAGAGAAAATTGCCTCAGAATATTTGGATCGAATCACGCGAGAGGTGGATTAGTAAACGTGAAAAATTAATGACTGAAACGCAATTGAAATCCACGCTCACTTTTTTTCGTAGACTTGAGCTACATTTTTGCAGTGCTGTACGTACTGCGTAGACGGCGCTACTGCGTTGATGGCGCTAACTTTTTGTTGACGCTAGCCATCAATTTTCACATGAACTCATTGGAAATGTGCCGACGCCATCACTTGTTTTCGTTGATGCGCGCATCACTGCATTTTTGTCTTTCTAACATTTTTTAACCTAGCACTGCTTCACATTTTCACATCCAAAATAATTTATAGCACACGCCTACAGCCACCAGTGGCGTAGCTGTTATGAAACTGTCGTAGCCAGAGCCAGACATACCAATAGGCTGGGCAGGCTGAAGCCTATGGCTTCGTCACAAAAAACACCTTTTTTTTTCTTTTTGGAAATCGACCATCAAGACCTTTGTATACGTAGAGATAAGTCAGGATATTTATCACTAGGGCCTCTCATTGTTGAAATCCTGCCCTTGTCGTAGCCAGGGCCGCCGAGAGAAATTTCGGGCCCCGGGACAAAAATTTCGTTTGGGCCCCTTGGTCAGTGGTGCTCCAAAATCAAGCGATGACCAAAAGAAAAGGTCATAGCGTCCACAGATGTTCAAATTTCGGCCCGAAATCAAAAAAACATTATCGCCTGTGGTAAAGCTAGAAACTTTAAAAGGAGGGGGTCATAATTTCCACATTTTTTTCAAGCGTATTTTTTTTCGGCAGAACAAATTTGAAGCTGATTGAGAAAAACAAAAGGGGGCATGGTACTCCGGAAAATATTTGAAAATTTACGCTGTAATGGCTATTTTAGTGCTTTTTGAATAATTTCAGGCAAATTTTGTTCGAATTTTTTGACCCTTATATTGAGTGCTTCGTCAAATATGACGCATTTTGTTCGCACATTTTCAATTATGCGTGCTTAAGGCTTATTGCTATCAAAGAGGATCAAAATTATGGAAAAATTGTATATATCAAAAACATGTTTGAAAATGGCTGGGAGGATGCATACCCCTCATCCTACCCCCCTTGATCCGCCCCTGGCCATAAGCTACAGAAACCATTAAAAGAGTATGGCATATTTCAGTCACTTGGCACCATTGGTTTTGTTATTTTTTACTAAAAAGCAGAGTCAAAAGGGGGGGGGGGTGCATAGCACAATTGCACCCCCTAAATACACTAGTGGCGTCCGTAGGCCGTAGTTTTGCATTCTATCTTGACAATTCTGAACCCAGGGCCCCTCTGTGTCTCCGGGCCCCCGGGCGATGACCCCTTCTGCCCCCCCCTCTCGGCGTGCCTGGTCGTAGCACTTAGGCTAAGTCTTTCCTTTGGCAAAACTATTGCTAGTGCGGAACGCCAAAGCCTTCACGTGATTCTCACTTCTAGTAGGCTAAATCGCTGCAGTCTTGATCCAACTATAACTCTTTATTGAAGAGCTAAGTCTTATTAGGTATAATCACAGATGGGCAATTTAATCAAAAACCTTGACTTCGTTACTGCATACCGATACTCTGTTGAAAAACTTCATACTTCCATTAAAATTATTTCGCTAACTTCAGTTCTAATTAACGGAAGTTAAGCAAGTCCGTTAATTCGTTAACAGTCGACAAGGTGTCAAAAATTAACTTTTTATTTCAGTTTGAGCCTGGTGGGCGTATTTGAAGGAGCGAGATGACGCTTTTTAGGGGAAAATGATAAAATTAACCAGGAATTTGCTTTACAGAACCTAACGGAAGTTACCAAGCGCATTGCGTTAAGGAAGTGGACAGTTTATCGAAAGCTAATGAAGTCCGTTAATTTTAAAAAGAGATTTAACGAGTTTAACTAATTAACGAAAACGTTAGCTTTGTTGTTAACGATGAACGAAATCGCGCCCACCTTTGGGTATAATGATAAATACTAATTGGCAGAACGCAGCAACAGTTAATTAATATTGCGACTTCAAAGTTACTTAAACGTGTGAAATTTAGCCAAGAGCCATCCAATCTAAAATCTTCAACTGAAAATAAATGAAGGGGAAGGTGGGGCAAAACGGGACATAGCTTTTATTTTGCTTGTAAATAGTTTAGCGAACTCTTGCGGCATTTGTATGTTGGGTTACCACATTTTCAAACTTCGCGCATGAAAAACTTTTTACTTTTTTGTAAAATCGTGGTGTTAGGGGAAAAAAGGTGTTTTGCTGTAGTTTCATGTAAGGTAGTTGCTGATTAGTTGGGTGAATTTAAAGTGAAGATGTAGACAAATTGGTTAGAAAATTATTCTGTAAATTCAATAGCCTCTTTGTGTTTAATAAAAAAAAGTTTTGCAGTTTTTGTAAAAAACTGTCTGAGTTACTTGTTTTTTAGTCGTACCTACCCTATTGGGGCATAATGGGACATCCTCTCTCTCTTAACTGTTTTTCATTTACGTCCCATATGCTAATTAATCTAGTCAGACTTTAAGATTAACCTTAAAAGATATAAAGTTTGAGGCAGTACCAGGATAATAGCCTAGTAAAAACCCACAAAACTACCGGTACCTGTACAGTTGGTAGCTGCTGGTGCTGAAATGCCAAAGATTTATCAAAAATATTTTGCTTTAGCATAGTCTTACTAGTAATAATCTTGATATGATATATTGTTCTCTATACACTGAAGAAGTACCAGTAAGCTACTGGTACCTGCTACTGCAGTCCGGCACGATTGATTAGATTTTGAATGCTAAATGAACAGAATACCGGTACACAGTATCCTAAGACTAACTTTTGGTAGCCTAGACTTTTTAACTACCGGTAACTTAGTTTCATAATTATATTCTCCTTTTCATTACCGGTATGATACCAATGTACTGGTATGGTACCGGTATAGCCTAATATAAACTATTCTTTTTTATAGTTTTCCCTATTCTAGTAAATACAATATATATATACCGGTATATATCGTAAATAATAATGGTCAGAAATTATGAAAGGAAAAGCGAACGTTCAAAGTGATCAGAAGCTGATCTTGATCAAGCCATAAAAGATGTTAAAGGCAAGAAACATTCTTTAAAAGCTGCGATTGTTTACAATATCCCAAAGAGCACACTTGAGAGGCATGTCAACTGCAAAGTAAGCCAACCAGGGAAAGCCAAACTTGGCCACTTTGTTCCTGCCCTTGATAGCAGCTTCGAAAATGAACTTCTGGAGCATGCGAAAAAAATGCAATGTATGTTTTTTGGATTAACCACAGACTCCTTGAGAGAGTTGGCTTTTCAGCTTGCTGGGGCCAATGGCTTAAATGTCCCTTTTTATAAAAGTTCAAACAAAGCCGGGAAGGATTGGCTGTTTAATTTTTTAAAACACCACCCAGAATTGAGCTTGCGGCAACCTGACCCTACCAGTTTAAGCTGAGCTAGTGGGTTCAACCGAGTACAATTTGGCCGATTTTTTGAACTGCTACGATCAATATTAGCTTATATCACAATAGAAACCTGTTTCATTTCACTCACAGCTTGCTTTTACCATAAAACAGGTAGTCTTATTTGGCAAAATAAGGAGTGGGGCAAAACGGGACAGGTGTCCCATTTTGCCCCAGCTGAGGGGCAAAACGGGACAATTTTTTATGTTTTTATTTTTATAATTACACATTGACGCAGGCAGCAAAATAAAAAAATGCAGTCTAATATTATGCTACTAGTCAACACCTATCCGAGGATAGTTTAGTTTTAAAAAATATTTATATCCCGAGTTATGCGCAATTATTCTAGTATCCAGTATTGCCCCACCTTCCCCAATATAAATTTTACTAAACAATTTCACGTGCTAACTCAATCTACTCTAAATCAAAACAAAACTAGGGCATGAGCAAGTCACTCGAGCAATACTGTGTCCTAATTAGTTCCAAAAAAGGTGTTTTTTTGAAACTCTTGACTGACAAAATTCATATGAAGTGAAACAAAATGCAATAATTTGAGAGCGTTGACCCTAACCGCCACGTGACTAGCAATGATCCAGAAAGTACGGTTAGATTTCCGTATAACACACACTACTGCCGATGCTGGAACAGCAGACAATAGCACTGATCTTTTTCTAACGATGCCTTATCCGAAGAGTAAATAAAACTTCTCATAAAATACCTGTCTTGATCCCATTGCAATTTACTTCTAAATTTTTAGCCGACTCTACGCCCTTGCCAATCACCTCTGTTGTAAGACACATTTTACGTCGTTCTAGTTAATGCAGTACTCGCTGCAGGTCGTAGCGTGTAGGGTTAGGGGCTCAAAACCCCTTCTTGGAATTTTTAGTCATACGTCCGAATGAATTGGTACTTCGAGTTTCGACAATGTTAACTGGGCAAAACCGAAAGCAAGCATTTTTTGATGTTTAACTCCTACTCCCTAAGGAGATTTTCTGTCCGCCCCTGATATCAATACATTTTCGACCAAGTAAAAATTTTGCGGGAAATTTGTCTAAAACAACTAAATTCAGAAAGATAAACTTTCCTTCTAAGTCAGATATAGTTCTTGCTTTTATCGTCAAGGCCTAATTAAACGATTGGAACACACGAATGATCTCAAATTTGTATTGAAAATTAAACGAATGAAGTCAAAAAGAAGAGCAAGAAAGCACTGCACAAGAAAGCAAAGCGCAAATAGATACAAGTGTATTTTATATTTCATCATCGAAATCCGAGAGACGAAGAGAAAAAGGCTGATCAGTGGAGCGTGAACTCACATTAAATTGAGAAAGATCATCATGAACACTGTTTAAAGCGGAATGATTCACGTCGCATTCCTACATAGACACAAAACTTATTACGTGGCTATGGCCATTGGCCACGCTATTTCACCGATAAATCGGTTAAGACATGCTTGTCAAGCCATACTGCTGGGGTAAATACAAATTGCGATAATCAAAACCGTAAAATGAGGTAAGGCAGTGATAGGTTAAGTAATTTTTGTGTTGTATACATGCTAGTAATACAGTACACTTCCTTCAAAACACTTTTTATCGTACCTGAGTATCATCAAGGTCTGTATCATCACTGTTCTTGCTGATGCTCTCACTCACGCTTATATCATCATTTTTATTACGGATATTTTCATCTAAATCTGTATCATCACTTTTATTGCTATCATCTATGGGTGTACCATCATTATCATAAGAAATGTCCGAAAGATCATGATTTTGTTGAGAGTTGGTATTAAAACTGGAGTTTCGGCTGCTAAGTGCGGTAGATAGCCGACTGCTTGAAGCTCGGTTTAAGCTTTGCGACAAGCTGGAATTACGTCGAAATTGACCGCTGTCGTTTGATCGTATGGAAACTGTAAAGACAAAAATTAAAACACTTGAATACTATACAGTTTGAATAAAACAAATAAGTCCAAAATCTAACAAAACATTTCAAAATTAATTTATGATCAACAATGGTTGCAAACAACAAGTGGAACAAACACACAAGTCATTTCTTTGAAATATTCGGAGAAAAATTGATTTCTACACAAAAATACCTCGCAAGCCCAACATCTTTGCACAAGCATTAATTAGTTCTGAGTGTTTTATTGTAAAAAAATTGCTTTTTTCGCTTTCATCAAAAAACTGGTCACTACACCAGAACTGATTACTCGCGGCAGAGCCAAGGGAGCACCGAATAAAAAAAAAAGACTATGACACAATCAACCTGTCCACATGTCCAATTTCAGTGGGCAAAAAGCCCATACGCTTTTTGCATCATAATCAAATATTTGAAAGTGCTAGGCATTCGGTACCACTTTAGTTGGACACTGGACAGGGTAATTGCAGACTCACTATTGCGTAGTTGCAATAAATTATCATCTTCGGAGTCGTCGGATTCAATAATCCGCCTAGTTCTTCGGATTGGAGCATGTAATGGAGTGTTGTTTTCCGATAATTCTTTCTGCAAAATCATTGTCATGGTCATCAAGATTCAATTTGAAACAGCTTTTTGAGATTATGGACAATTTTGAGTGAATTCACCACTCCAAAAATGTAGAGCATGCGAAAACTTTGCTCTAGAAGCAATTGCCTAAAATTACATTTACAGAGGTAACTGAGACCTTGCCAAGTGCTGCCACACATTAACTGGCAGGTGTTTACTACGTGCATAATCACTAAAACTTAACATAGGATATTTCTGACTTAATTGCCTAGCTGGTTAAACCAACAGTCTTTTAAAACAAAGAACAAGCTTTTCTAATGGTCAATAGAGTAAACAAAATAATCAAATCTTCATCATACTCGCGGTATTACGCCGAAGCATGTTGTAGCAAGTGCCGAGGCCCATCCCCAGTTACCACGGTTTAGCGCCTGAGCAACACAGCTCCGAAGAAACATCGCAGCGGTGACAAGCCGTGGGTGACACTGTGTACGATTTGACCGGCCCGGGTTGCGAACCCTAGCCTCCTGCACCAATGGTAATGTCTGAACAACTGAGCTACGGCCGGCTTATAGAAAATCAAATTATTTTTACCGATGTGTTTGCTACAACAGGCGAAGTCCGCGAAAACGCTTTTTTCCAAGAATCATCTAAATCTTCGCTTCCACTGTCCGAAAATATAGTAAACGAATCCTGGACCTAAACGATAAATCGTTCAAGCAGCAGTCCTAGCCACTTCTCAAACTGGGCTTTACAACGAAAATAATAGAATATAGAATACTTCGCATACACAGAGAGCAAACTGCTTGGTTTTCCAAGGACTTCTAGCTCGGTGATTAACCTCGAAACACCTTCATAGTTACGAACTGCATTCAATCAACGTATACAGATACCAATTATTGTAATAACGTTAATGTCTGGAAACATGCAGAAAATTAGAGAATAACGTGCATTACATAAGCGCCTTGCAAAGTCTAAATTATAATTAGCTAAGCTAAAATCAATAAACGTCGAAGTAATTTCGAAAAACTAAGCAAAACTTATGAAAACTTAACGTCATTTTACTTACTTCTGTGGGAAATCGGCTGTCTTTGCTCGCATCAGTGATTTTAATGCGCGGTTTGCTGTTATTATTTTGAAGCAGCGGAGAGTCAACTGCAAGTATCAACTCATCATCACTCGAAACCTGAAAAAAAAACATACACTGGTGCGAAAACTTTGATGTCTTCTATTGCATTATTGTACTAGTTGCAGTTGATAAACTGGTCCATTAAAAAAACAGTTGCTTTACTCAACCTAGGTGAAAAAGGAAAAGCGCTCCATTTCTCTATTAGCGAAAACACACGACAATAATACACATGAAAACTTTATTCATCAGGTTTCTAATTTATAAGCCAATAAACACAACGAGCCCTTAGCTAAATATTTTAGCAACTACCATATACCATTTATGCATCATCTTACTTCATTATTGGATAGAAAAGTGGAATTAGATGGTTCAGTTGAGTCTTTAGGGTGAGCAAAACTGGGTGAGTCGGCAATCAATAGCAAATCATCATCGTCATTATCGAACGAAGGCAATCGGAGGTTTAGCTAAAAGAATTTTTTTTAAAAAAACGTTTGAAGGACACAAAACGGGTTTGCTAGGTAGCTAAAAATTCAAAATAAGGACCCTAGCATCAGGAAAAGTTATAGAAAAAATATTTTCGGGGGCTCTACAGGTCTATATTGAGCATTTAACATTTCGAGGACCTTTTGGGGGTTTACGAGCCTCTAATGTGGTGTACTATTCAACGTGATCAGTGATTACTCTACTGACAAAGTTTTTAGTGAGGGGGGAAAGATATTTACAAACAAGATTTTTGACCTTTCTAGTAGGCCTACTTTACTTTTTCTAAGCCAAATAAATTAAATAAACATCCTGGGTAAAAACAGATTTCCACAGGTATCTTTCGCTTAATTATTATTTTTCAAAAAATTTCAGTCAGTTTTCAAGTCGGCTATTGATGCTTAATAGGTCACAGATGATCTCATTACCTTATTCTCGGGCGTGATGTCTTTGCTGGACGAGGGAGTCAGTTTTGGAGACAAGCGAGAATCATCAGCCAACGGAAGGGTATGAGACGCGTTTGTTTTTTCCTCTTTACCCACAAACTGTAGAACAATACGAGCATATTGCACATGCTGTTGACTAAGCTAGAAACCAGTAAGCCGATAGTCCACGACATAGCCCAGCGGTACCGCGCGCAGGTTACAGATCCTACGTGATGGGTTCGAATCACGGCTGGAACCGATCGCATTTGACATATATACCGAAGGCTGTTGACTCGGAGAGCGCCAGCTCAGCTCGTAGTCTCCTTCAATTACTGTTGAATTTTCAGTTCAAGATAACTTGAAAATAACCTCAGTTTTTTATTTTTCGACAAAACTTTGAGTAAATAAAAATTCAAAAAAATCTGCTGCGTTTGATGCTGGTTCATTCAGTGAACGAGCTTTTTCGTCAATCACAATATGCAAATTGCAAAGGACGATTTAATAACATACCATTCGTTTAATTTCGTTCTTGTCACTATCTTCCGATGCGTTCGCATCAGCTCCAGAACTGCCGGATGCACCGTAACCACGTTCAAGTGAACTAGCGCGGTCTGATTCATCGCTCGACGAAGCACCAAGCTCAGTTTTAAACTAAACAAAACACAGCGTAACATCAACTAAACTTACACGTTTAATAGTAAAAATTTGCAACTTTACCTTTGCCAAATAATAACTACACCTCGAGTTATTAAGGAATTGGATTACTAATTTCTCTTACCCAAATTATTTTATTTTTTGGAGATTTTAAAAACTCAATAACATCAACAACAACATGTTATTAAGACATTTTCATGAAACCCACTCGTAACTTTTATTTACCCCTTGTTTGCACACTAGATTGTACATATAAAAATTATCCGTCCCACAACCATGATGAAAGCTTACCGGTAGACTTAGCTCGTCCATTCTTGTACTTAATCCTTCGATAGGATAAACAGCTAAAATAAATGGTTAAAATTAAACTTCTGTGCTTGAAATACTTCTATGGTACAACTACCAAGCAAAATTGTATGATTGGCAACTGAATTCATTTGGCTGCATTTTTTTATGTCACAACTTGAATGAGTAATTATGTTCTTGCTATGTGTCATTCTGGCAAGGATAACAAATTTCTTCACCAGTCTTTGTAGCATAGAAATACGATTAACTCCAATTAGGAGTAATGACAAACACAGAACAATGACATGCAACACCACGGAATCCCAATTACGCACAACAGGATGTGAAACGTGCCGAGAAGAATGTCAAACCCTTGTAGGAGTAACCATCATCCTACAACGAACCGTTTTTAGTGATATTCATTAGTCGTCATCAAAAGACACGGAGAATAACTCTGGCTTCCCTATTTTGCCTTATTTCTTTGGGGTACCTGCATACTTTTTGACGATAAAGTTTAAGTAATATTGAAAAAAAGGCAACATAATGTAAACAATAAACATAACAATGACTTACGTTCGCTTGTTTTATTTACATTTGTAACACGTGGGCCTGCAGCAATTGCTCCCCATCGCAACTCAGCCTCGTTGAAACCAGTCAGCTGATCAGACTCGATTTTTAATCTGTTTTGTGCTTCTTGGACCTGCGAAGGAAATGCTGATTCACTCCTATAGGATCTGGGTTGAACTGGGCAAGCGACAGCGCGATAATTTTTTTTTTCGCACTTTGTTTTTTTATCGTTTATGGACCGGTAAAAGACCTTGGCTGACGTCACACCTGAATCATCAAGCAGTCACCGAAAACCCTATAATGAACATAGAGTCCCTGTCTACAATAAGCCATAGCATATTTACTTAACCCAACCACATATATTCCTGTTTGCAATGAGTTCACAGCCCCAATAGAAAATATGACAATACTGGACTTGTCTCTGAAATTTTTGAGTTTTCAGCTTTCACATATTAACATTTGAATTTATGTTGCTCTTGAAAAGGCGCTTTATGCAATTGCCAGGGCACATTCACTTCAAATAAGCAATTACCGAGACTTACTTTATAATTGAAATCATTGCCAGCCATCTCTGTTTCATAGTCAAAATCATCAGGTTTGCGTGAAAACATCAGATCATGGTCGCTCAGACCAAACATTTCTATAGAAGAAATAATAAATTGACAGGGTAGTATTGATAACAAAAACAAAACAACTTTTCCGTTGCAGTCAACAAACAAATCAACAAAAATTGTCAATTGTTTACGTTACTTCATATGCTGCTTTTACAAAATAGCGGTAAGAGTGACTACGTTAACAAGATGACAAGGCTCATATTGGTAGTCCTTCCTATTTAGGGACTTGGCCGTTAGCTCAGTTGCTAAGCGCACAGGCTATCGGTGCGGGAGGTCGGGGGTTCAATTCCCGAGCCGGTCAAATCGGTAGTGTCGTCACCAGCTCGCCACCGTTGCGACGTTTCTTTGGAGTTGTGTTGTCCAGGCGCTAAGCTGCGTAGATTGGCCCCGGCACTCGTTACACGCTTCGGCGTAATACGGCGAGTATAATGAAGATTTGATTTGACTTTAACTACTCTCTCGAGCGAACAATCCCCACTCATACGATCCAATCGTGAGAAGCAAAAAAACTTAAGCAAGGTGACCACTTTCTTGCAACCACACCAACTCACTCAGAGTATGAAGATGATTGACATGTTCCCTTAGCATTGCATCAAAATTCCTCTGGTGCGCGTGCAACTTCTCTAACTGCTGCTGTGTAGCAGATGATTTCGGATCATCGAGAATAAACAGTTCGGCAAGATCTTGTCGAGAAAAATATCTAGAAACGCATGCGAGGATAATACAATCATAATACAGCCAAATTTATAGCTACACGGTTATATTGCATCAAAGGCACAACTTCCCTTAACATTCGAAATAGCTATTTATTAATTTTCATAGTTAACATGAAACGAAATGGTTGAAAATAGGTTAAAATTAATTATCTGCAAGATATATTGTGTATAATAAGTACACCTCTTTAATATACGATTTCTTTTATAGGTTGATCGTCTCCTACAACGGCAAGCTAAGCCCGTTGACCTACCGCCGTTGAAGATTCACACACCATAACCAGGTCAAAATGCAAAACGCGCACCAATAAATAACAATATCAAAAACGTTTATGGAACTGTGCTGGTCGGAAAATTAGTGCGTTATCTGTCGGTTAATATAGATCCAATATTTCAGCAAAACACAATAGAACTACCGGTAAGGATCTTTATGTCCACAAGTGCTTTGTTCTATGAAAGAATTCTTGTACACTTGTCTTCGGTATATTTTTTCTTCCACGGTTCCGCAAGTGATAAGTCGATATACAACTACTCTCCTGCGAAAAGCACGGTTTATTCAAGAAAATAGAGATGGGCGAATAGTAATCATTCGTTAAAAAGTAACGGATAGTAACAGATTTGTTTTGTCAAAATACCGATTCAAAATTGTATTCGTTTGCCATTCAGGGCCGAAACTAGGCAATGCACATCTCCACGAGATAACATAGGATCATACCAGCACAACATGATTGAAATGTAATAGCGAAACAACAACCGAACGACTTTCCGCTGTTAGGAGTTATTCGGGTACTCCGGAATGTAAGCACCAACACCGACAATTTTGTTTATAAACATTTTCGCTTAAATAAAATTTGTGGTACTTAAGTTTCCACGTATCATATTGGAAGCTCGCTAATGATCAGCTATATAATGAATAGGGCATTAGGGCAACCATATTTTGACCTAAAAAATTTAAAATTTTGACGTTGTTCTTGACATAAAAATTTTATCACAAAAAAAGCGACAACATGTTTAAGCAAGTAAAAATAATGCTAAATAGTTTTTTATGAACGAAGTACAACGAATCCAACATAAACAACGAACAAAATAGCACTAAAATTGTTTCAATCAAATTAATCCAAAAGTACAAAATAACTTTTTTTCGGTGCAAACAAGTTAAAAAAGGTCCAAACTTCGCGAATTTGTACCCAAGATAGTCTAATCTGGAAACCATGCTTTCCTTCACAGTTAGAATTAAGCTAATCCTCAAAACTCGACCTCCGACTACTGCGATATAACAATGAAATTCTGGAATTATTCGAAAACGATTGTCTCGTCATAAACACAGTTTACTACTTCTATACTCGAATGGTGTTTTAATGCGCCTATGTTAAAAAAGGGACTACCAGTTTGCTTTCCACAAGCTGGCAACCAATGATTACGACATAATTTGTTTCATCTATTCATTAAACAACGCATATTAAACAATATAAACGACGCAGATTTTGCATCTTGACTTAAAAAGCAGATTTTGACCTTATTTTGACCAACGCAACATTTTGACCTTATAACTTTCAAACTACGCCTAGTTTGAAGCTAAAACATGCTTAGTAAAAGTTTAATGGCTTTCTGAGCCAGGTAATGATAATTGATTTTATTGACTTTTGGTTGCCCCAATAATGAATCAACAACAATTTTAGTATGTACTAATATTATACTTTTTTTGTCCGATTCTGTAAATCCGATCAACGGATTGTGCGTCAGTGGCTGGGTTCCAAGAAGGATCATAAATGATTGCTCTATCAGCTCCTGTCAATGTGAGACCGACTCCACCAACCTGAAATATGAAATTACGAAATAATAAATTAAATTTGAATGCTTTGTTTTATGTAAAGAACACTAAATCAGCCAATTCATAAACATCAAATTGTATTTTCCTTTGGATCAATTTTACAACGTTAATAAAGAAAAAACATGTTAAAAACGAATGCATGCAGGCTGAAAGCTCGCAAAATACAGCATACAGCGCGTACAAACAGTCTTCCATTTAATGCAGATTTAGGTAATTGACTTACCTGAGTGGTGAGAAGAAACACATTGTATGATTCATCTTTCTGAAACAAATTTACTCTTTTTTCTCGCTCTTTCAGCTTTGTAACAAGACCGTCCAAACGCATAACCTAAAATGATAAAATAAAACAAATTTCAAAAAACGTCTGCCTTTGTAAATTAGTTCCACATGCTTGACCGATTTAACAGCTTAGATGGCCGGCTAGATAGATCGTCGCCCTCTGGAGTCTGGACTGTAAACTCGGATTTGATTCCGCTTCGGGTCAAACCAATGACTTCAAAATTGGTATTCACAGCTTCCCTGCTTGATGCTCAGCATGAAAGGGACAGTGTGGAAAACAAGCCACCAAGTTTACTAGTTGGAAAGTCACTTAGCGGGATTACCCATCTCAGAGTGATTAACAGGTAGCCGGTAACTTCTAAGCGAGCTCGTGATAGCGCTTTGATCGCTCTCTCGTGATACGAGGATAACTAAACACAATACAAATGGATTGCAAACTAATCGTTTCAATGACAAAAAGTAATAACCTTAAACTTGTGATTAAGCAAAATCCTCTGTATGATGTTCAACATCTTCCTAGATAATGAGAACACGACTGTTCGGTGTCCCTCTTCTCTCAGTCGAAGTAGTAGTTGAATCAGAAACTCCAACTTTCCTGAAAAACGTAAGAAGTAAATGAAGGAGCACCAAGTTGACCTAATCAGCACCACTCATCGTTAAAATAAGAAAATCTAATACTTTAATGCAGTACCATTCATAAATTTCTTAGTTTTCTTTACCCAGCTGGGTGTTTTATTTGTGTTTATACTCAAACATGTAAGCTGTTCATATTCCAACAATACTATGCCTGCTCAAAGGTAGTGGTTGACTTCGAAGACCGCATGGTCATATTCACCATCTCCTGGTGCTTCACATAATTTTTCGTGTACCTCGTAAATTTCTTACAGAAAGCACAAATAAACCTTCCATTGATTGATTGAAAGCTCTAACTGAAACTTTGTACACAGCAGAAAATGCAAAAAATCCAACAGACAAAACAGAAAATGTACTCCTAAACAAAACGATCTGTCCTCTAACAGCTTTCTAGATAACAAGGCAATAACAAATGAAAGCACTATTGAACCTTCGTCTTTTTCTGGAAAATGACCACATTGCAAAAATCTCTAGTTCTGCATTTCGCATACAAAATAAGGTTCGATGTATAACATACACCAAGCCATTCAGAGTAATAGTGGAGCTGCAACACAGCGTGTATCTTACCAGACTCATGGATAAGCGTGTCATCTGAAATATTATCGATACGGTTCGCTGCACAATCTTCGTATTCCTGTGAATCCAAATCGTCAGAAGATCTTTGCAAAAAAAAGAATGCGCGATAAGCAAAACCGAATCCTCCTTTATAAAGCACATTATTCGTATTTCAGTACTGACCGGATAGAGTAGTGGTTACAAACATCACTATCGGTGCGGGAGGTCTTGGGTTGGTGTCCTGTCCGGTCAAATCGAATACAATGTCGCCAACGGCTCGTCACTGCTGCGACGTTTCTTCGGAGCTGGGTATCATAAGCGCTAAGCCGCGGATATGAGCCCCGCCACTCGTTATACGCTTCGGCGCAACGCAACCAGTATAACGCAGATCTGATTTTCGAACTTTTTCGATTTCTAACCTCATTTATAGTGGAAAACAATTTCGGTCGCAAAAAAAAAACTCATTTCATCTTAACGCCCGGGGTTAGAAACTGAGAGAAATTCAAAACACAATAAAAACAAGCATAAGTGGGAGTAAACACTCACATATATTTCCGTTTTTACCCTTGCACTTCCAGTAAACAATATCGCTACTGTCGAAAACTTTACGAATTCGCAGTGCACTAGCTCGTAAAATACATGAAGGAATTCTATTGCAACGTACGCATTGCTATTTCGCTGAAGTCCAAGCTCGGTGCAAGCTTTGGTTGACAGAAGGCGAGGATGATCGCAGAGTTTCTTCAATACAGTCAAATACACAAGTGGACTTCTATGACTAGATAATAGATCCTTCACACTCTCCAACTGGACAAAATCGCGGTAGATTTTCGCTTGGGTAGGAGATAGATATACCTAGAAAATTCACGATAAAGTATTGGCAGTTACTGATATGCACGTAGTCGCAGGGCGTCCAGAAACCCGTACTTTCAAGGCAATTAAAAACGTGAACAGTCAAGGATATGTAAAATTTAAGGTAATAAAAGTTTTTCCTTATGAATTTAAGAAAATATAGACCTGTACAAAGCAGCGTCTTCAAAAAATTTTGCATCAGATGGTGAGTTAAGTAAGTTGTACAGTTAGCGTTTGTTGTAGCCTTTTATTTCCGGTCGATTCATAATTATATACTTCTAAATGCAAACCACAACAGCAGAGTAACCGAACTTTCAATGCTATGTGAGCAGTAATGAACACAATAGCGTATTTACCCATACAACGAAGTCATTTTTCGCACACAGTTTAGGGAATGAAGGTTGTTCGCTAATCACATCCTTATCTTGATTTTTATCCGCCAATTTCTTAAGCTCAACCATGTTTTCTTTATCCTCCATCATAAGTTCGCTCTGAAATCAACAAGAAAATCAAAACAAACTTGGTTTTGAAGCAATGTCTAAGCCTGGAAGTACATCCTGTCTGCTACCACTACATCTTTCACCGAAAATTGCGCGTGTAATGAAAGATCATGGTAGAAAAAAGCTTTATGACAACATCAGTTTCACTATCATGAAGATTTACAAACCTTGGTCCTTCTTAGTATATACGGCTGCGTTAATTTCCGAAGACTTTCAGCCATGTGATTTCCAAGTTGGATCTCCGGAGCAGTGGCATCCTAAACATACAGAAACCTATCAGCAGTGTTTTCACTTGATTTCAAAAGTAAATAAATAATGTTTAACCAAATAATTGATTTCAAAAGTAAATAAAGCAAATAAATAATGTTTATTTTACACCACATGCGAAGTTTTAAGAGAGTATGCATAATGCATATGCATTTGTTGAGTATCAAATCCACGAAGCCTGCTTTGGAGCCTAATGTGTCAACACTACTGCAAATACACGATCTTACTTTTTGTCTGGCTCTTTCAATCGGCCCTTCGTAGCTGTTTCTGAAAGTTCTTTGCGTACCCAACAAGGAACCCTGGGTAACCCAATCTATTAATGCCCACATGTCAAGGACTCTATTCTGAATCGGAGTTCCTACCAAATGGAAATATCAACATTAAATCTTTATGATGCTCGTGGTAATACGTCGAAGCGTGTAACGAGTGGTGGGGCCTATCTCCGTAACTTAGCGACTGGGGAACACAGTTCCAAAGAATCATAACAGCGGCGGCGAGCCGTTGGAGACATAGTGTACGATTTGACCGGCCCAGGAATCGAAGCCCAAACCTCCTACGCCGATTTTTAACCACTACGCCTACCGGCCGGCAAAAATAGAACAACAAAATTCTATTGTCATATTACGACTAATCTTAATTAGATTCACCGTCAAATACGAACTGACGGTGTTGAGAATTACTGCGCATTACAGCATATAAGTAATATTTTTCTGATCTATGACTTAACTACAGACTGATATTAAATTTAATCTCGCCACCATATCCGAACCATTAGGAGTTTGGAGCTACTTTTTTCAAAACTCAGCGAAGCATACAAAGCAGACCCTAGACACTTATGATCAAGAGCATCAGTGCAGGTGATACTGCGAGGGTTATAGCAAATACGTAGAAAGTCGGTTGTGATTTGAGCGCAATATTAAGGAGATTACGCTAACAAAATTAAACAAACACCAGAGCTGGGCACTCGATACTTTAAAAGTAATGACGATATCGGTACCGATACCTAGCTAAAAAAGTACTATCGGTACCGATAACGGTACATTTTTAAAAAAGTAACGACGATATCGTTACTAGGTACCAATTTTCGGTACTTTTCAAACGAAAATTTTTTTCTTAAAAATTAATTTTTGTTTTGGTTTACGTGTTGCAAAACAACGAAACTAAAACCTTATCAAGCTTTTTATCGCATCTGGTGGTAGTGCAAGATCTGAATTGTAGTCGCGCACGAATCTTGGTACTGCAATTAGCAAACACGTCGGTTATATCAACAAGGCGACAGCGGCAAGCTCACTAAAACTGATCAATAGGGTGTTCAATGCAATGATGAAATTCGCACAGCAGGAACCTTTGCAACGTCCTTAGTATTGTTTGAATGTAGCAACGTAGCTAGATAAGCAGGGGTGTGACAAACATCTCTGCTCTCCAGAGCGAGTTTCTGAGGATGATACTCCTTATATCTAGTCCTAGCCTCATAACTGCTGCAGATCAACGGTTTATCACCCTATTGATCACCATGCTTCCCATTGTATGGGCAAAGTGTCGGAATCTGACTTCGGGTTATGGGCAAAGTGTCAGAATCTGACTTCAGGTTCGAAAATTCGTATTCGAAAATTCGGAATCTGAGCCCATGGAAAGGAACTGCAGGTTCGACCATTTGTCAGCTAAACACTTCAGGTTCGAAGATTCCGCACCTCAGCCCATACAAAGGAGCGTTTTTGCTACGCCATTTCGCCCATACAAAGGGAAAGAATCTGATCAATAGGGTGCATTGAAGGAGAATGTTTTCATTTTCAATGCCACTTTCAGCATAGGTTGGTGTCATAAATCGGACGCAGTGCTGTCACCGGCTCGCCACCGCTGGGATGAGCCTCGCAAACTCGTTACACGCTTTTTTTGTGTTATTTTTTGGACTCACTGCGATCTTATTTTAAACCTCCTTGGAGTCAGGGTTCCGTTGCAAGCTCTTCAATCTGAATCGCTAACTTACTTCAAAGACGTAAGCGATGATGAAGAGTTTTAGCCAATCTGTCTCATTTTATGAATACCTCAAATGTACCGGAAAGTGGTTTTGTCAACAAAAGACTTACTGCTTTGTCTCAGTGCGATACGTATTATCTGACGACTTTGCTGCAGCGAAATTAGGTCTTAAGGCAGAAGGAAAAGTGTGTAATTAAAAGTTTCAGATACCGCAACGCCAATAGGTCTTACGCACTGAATTAGCCCAGCGCTATTTGATTTACGCAATATTTACGATAATATGACAGCATAATCAAATGTTCGCTGTTAAATCAAAAGATTTGCCTTTGTAACTAGGTCGATTTTATGAGTTTGAATGAATTTGCCACAGTGGGTCACCAGAATCGAGCTATCAAGTGTTTATTTAAAAACGTCCGAAAATTAAGTCTAAAGCTATAAAAATGTTTCGAATTCAAAGCATGGTAAAATCGAATCTTATTCTGAAAACGCATACGGACCGGTAACAAACTTTGCACGGACCGGCACGGGGCCGCAGCCCGGTGGTTGACGACCACTGATCTACAACAACGTGGTTTTGCGGTGGCCTACTTTTCGAAGAAGCTTTTCGAGGAAAATCTCGGAAAATTTTCCGCTTTTGCTCTCTTAATACCGAAATATCGAGTCAAACGGTCTGAAAAGTAACGACGGTACCAAAAACGGTACATTTTTTAAAAGTATCGGCGGTACCGATAACGGTACTAAAAAAGTACCGCGTTACTGCCCAACTCTGGCAAACATTAACAACAAAGTACTTTGAACACTTAGCAAAACACAAACAGAAGAAAGAACAGAAGTAAGAAGCCTACCTGTCAAAATAATCCTGTTTTTCGACGGGATAGCATGGAGACGTTTTGTGGTCTTGGATGGTCTTTTGATTTTGTGTCCTTCATCAAGAATAACGTAATCCCAAACAAATTCTCTTCCGTGAATTGTTTCACTCAGTGCCTGCCACTGAGTGATGATCAATCCATATGTCGTTATACACACACTTCGTTTCATCATACATTGACGGAGAATCTAAAAATAAGTAAAGTAGCAAAAGTTGCTACATACATGTAAAATTAATTAAAGAATCGAAAGAGGAGATATAGACATATGAGATATAATACACAAATCATCAACATATTTCTACAGATTTACGGCGCTGAAGGTTTTAGAACAGGGTTCTTCAACTGTTTTTTGCTCATGGCCCACTACAATGATAAAATATGGCGGTGGCCCATTTACTTTTATTTAAAAAAAATGAGCATAAGGGCATCACTAGGGAAGCTAATGCTGCTTTCCAGTCAAGCTCTGTGGTTTATTGAAAACAGTGCCGTGGCCCGCATTCGGGTCATGGCCCATAGGTTGAAAACCTCAGTCCTACAACAAAGGTCACAGCATACTGGAAAAGCAACTGTGCCACAAAAATTACAGAAAACCGAAAAGGACATGACAACAACGCCATGCTTTGGCTAACCAACAAAACATTTGAAATATGTGGAGACGATAAGTCTGTACTATTGTTATTATTAACATCAAAATATTGTTATTATAATTATTATTAAAAGTCATTTGCTCTCAATCCATATAAGTTTTACTGAACTGTAACATTTTTATACTGCACACATACTTACCCCCATTCTTTTTGAAGCAGGGCCGTGAAAGCACTCGATTTTGATGCCAGGAGCCCAGTTCTCGAATTCTTTGAGCCAAGTAGGAATCACAGACAGAGGAAGCACAAGCAAAATGTTCTTTATCAATTGCATGTCAAACATGGCCGAAATGAAAGAAATTATTTGAATCGTTTTACCCAATCTAGAGTGTAACATCAGTCAATGTACAGTTCTTTAAAATACAATTAAAAACCTAACATGGTAAAATAGTGTTTTTTAGTTTTGCACATTAACGTAACAATATCAAAAAACACAAGAACTCTTGATTGGGATGGTAACAAAATCGTCAGCACGACAGAGCAATTTCGAGCATGTTTTTACGATCGTAATAATCGCAAGTTATTACTACTTCAAATTCCTCCGTAACTTCTTTGAGGGGTAGCGACCTCGCATAAACGCTGCGTAATGATTGTATGTGCTAGGTAGATTCTTCACAAGCAGCAAATTGTAGAGCAAAACTACAATTTCATAAAAACAACAAACTAACTACAAATCTTACATGTGTTGCTAAGGGGCGCCGTTTGTAACACAAGCTTGTGCAACAATTTTTTGTTTATTTACATAAATAGTCAAAAAATATATAATTAAAAATAAATACAAATTCTTTTGTTTATTTATTAATGAGTATCACGTTTAATAAATACTCACTTTAAAATAAATGAACATAAAGTTTTGTGTATTTATTTTTGTGCATTTATTTATGCTTCTTTATTAAATAGCCATTTTGTTTTGTCTATTTAATATCGTTTATCCTCTTTATAAATATCCAAAAATACACACTCAAAAATAAATAGACAAAAATAAAGAGTCAAAAATAAACAATCAAAATTAAATAAACAAAAACTTTTAACTGTTTATTTCATGCCGAACGTTGATTGGATGCAAAAATTGCCTAGTCATTCCTTATTGCGGGTACAGAAAAATGAATGATATGGCTAAGGAAGGTAGGCAGGCTACTCAAGTTGCTCTTTAGCTGTGAGGCTACTTACTCATTCAACTAGGCTATGTACCAATAGCCATTATCTTCAGTTGCTTGTGAACTTGTCACACTGTACACACAAATTCTAACCCCTAATTCTTGACCCCAACTCTACATATAATCTTGAATCTAACTCCGATTTTTATTGCCATCTTCTCTGTGTAAGCGTCGTTAGAATGCTATATGGAGCGCTGTTAAACAATTGCAGTCTTACACTGCTTGGCTTCACTTAAACCTTTTTGGTTAAATTGCTCCTCTTCTCAAACTGTCCTACTATTGCCAATACCGGTATTCACTCTCCAGTTCCGCATACCCTAAGAGCTAAAAAACAACTCGACTGGCCTGCCTATCTTTCTAAGCCATTTCATCCATTCTCCTGTACTCGCAATAAGAAATGACTTGGCAATTTTTGTATCCAATCAACGTTCGGCATAATTTATTTTATGGACATGAAATAAATAGTCAAAAGTTCTTGTTTATTTAATTTTGATTGTTTATTTTTGACTCTTTATTTTTGTGTATTTATTTTGAGTGTTTATTTTTGGATATTTATGAAGAGGATAAACTACATTAAATGGACAAAACAAAATGGCTATTTAATAAAGAAGCATAAATAAATGCACAAAAATAAAAACACACAACTTTTTGTTTATTTATTTTTGTGTATTTATTTTAAAGTGAGTATTTATTAAACGTGATACTTTTTAATAAATAAACAAAAGAATTTGTATTTATTTTTGATTATATATTTTTTGACTATTTATGTAAATACACAAAAAAACGTTGAACAAACTTAAGTTTACAAACGGCGCCCCATATGTTGCATGTTGTTGTGACTAAACATAATATCTTTGTTGTTTTCTCAATAAAGTACATAAAAATTGCAGAAATCAGTTTGTTAATCAAGCTTTCAACAAAAATTAACCTTAAAAAGCAAGCAATTTCGCTTAATCTGGTTGTTCCACAAAAATATATTTACAACTCTAGAGCAAGCTTAAATTTGCCTCAGCTTTGCATTCATTAACATATCAAAAAGCAAGCTGCAAAATCATGGTTTTACCCCATATCGTCTGCCAATATGCCTCCTTTCTTCTTTCCACGAAAGAGATCATAAAGCCATTTAACACCTTCAATCTACACAATAAATCAATGAAATGAAATTAGTTCGATTTTATGGTTTTTAAACTGGAATTCAAAGACCTTTTGCGATTCAAAAAGACACACACATTCGCTGCAGCATACACACTGCTGAAAATGTTGAAAACACTGACTTTATCTTACACTGATGTTTTTTAAACAATTCGGAATAAATTTTCAGGTATACAATAAAAAAAGCCACAAAAGTTATTAAATAATTGTAGAAATGTACCTAATAAAAAATCTTTTAAAAATAGTACAAGAATCACTGGTATGGTTCCTAAACAAACACTACAAAATTAAATTGCCATTTAACATGGAAAGATAAAAGCATGGCTTCACAGTGAAATCAAATCTTATTCAAACCTGATGTGGGTAGAGACGTTCAACAAGTTTCTTAAAAATAACCAGTCCGTTGTCAAGTTCAATGAAACCAAAATTTTCATCTTCTTCTTCATCTTCTTCAATTGCTTCCTATCACAAATAAAGTTAAAAAGTTTTGCTACTAGGTTGATTACTTAATTACTGCACTTTTTTGAAGGTGGAACCAGCTATTTTACGCAGGCAGTTAAGGCTCTGACCAACATCAATAGAGCCATTGTGGTTCTTAATCTCTAAATGAAATAACAAAACTATTTTATTTTACGATTAGTTACAGTTAAAGCATAAACAAAGTTCAAATAAATAATCATTAAAAAAAAAAACAAAGAATATTCTATGATATTAAACGAAATAAAAAACGACAGTCAGAAAACCTGACTCAGGTATTTCCATTGAAACATGCATTAAAACAATAAATACAAGGTGTCTTTTCTTTTTAAAAAACAAATCATCAAATTCATCACCAATTTCAGTAAAATGACAGCATAAAAAATAGCTTTTTTATCATCTTATTATTCTTGAACAACACATAGAAAGTAAAAAAACAGTTGGTACAAAGAAATGATTGATTTAAAAACAATAAAAATATCAAAAACCTTGATTCTTTGAATTCTGCTTTGTATTTTTTCAGTTGGAAATAACTTGTAAGCTTTCTGAAAGAGTCGAAGCGACTTGTACAATTCACCATCACTAGCACATGATTTTGCTTCTACCACTAACTTTTGTGCCATGATTCGATTTTCTTGTGATGGACTTTTTCTGATTAATACATAATTGAATCAGAAAATAATGTCAGATTTACAAACTGCAAAGTCATGTACAAAAAAGTTGTCGACAACTTTCAAAAAAATTGTAATAATATTTAATGAGTGAAAAGCATGTCAAAACTTATACTGGTAATGTGACATTAGCGCTAGTTTGAATTAGGCCACCTCTTATAGAATGTCCACTTTAAAGCAAGACTTCCCTGCTGATGTCATGTTATAACAATGCGAGCATTAATTTTCCCATCACAAGAGGTGGCTTAATTCATATGACCCCCGTGATATCCACTTCAGATAGCCTCGAAAGGAACTAAAATGATTGCGCTCTGTGCAATTCAGGATTCGGTTTCTTATCAGTTAGAGCATAATAATGGGGTTCTTAAGCCACTTCATATGGGTCCTGCTAAAACCTGCAGGAGCACAAGGATTGCCTTTGCAAGTGATTTAGGAGCACAAGAACCGCTAGTGAGTTATTACTAAAGGCCCTAAACCTAACCCTAACTAAACCCTAATCCTTAGTGATGACTCACTAATGCCACTAGAGGTCCTTGTGCTCCAAAATCACTTGCAAAGGCGGTCCTTGTGCTCCTGCAGGTTTTAGCAATATCGCTTCATATTACGATGGATGGTTTACTTCAAAGCTGGTGGGAATTTCCCAAAAAGTCATGCACAAACAGGAAAGCAGACATGCTCCTATCCTAACCTACGGTATAACCCAATGCGCGTCTGGGTTACACTCAAGACGATGACGTACCGGTACTGGAGAATAACCGCCTGCTGCTTTAAAGTAAACCATTTTTTGTAATCTGGTAATATACAATGAGGCAGCTTAAAAACGATGAGCCTCAATCAATTGACAAAGCTTGTTAGAATTAAGCCGCATCTTACAACAGGCGGATATATCACGAGCACAATGACTGCTAATGAGTTATTAGTAGGGATTAGGGCCTAACCCTAACCCCAAACCACGGCTTAATTCAAACAAGCCCCCAATTGACTACAACACTATACAGGTATAACTGTATGACCCTAAGCATTTATAAATCAAATTTCCGACAGTTTACTTCCTACTTTGTAGTGCTGTACAGTTACCGATTAATTCGATTAATTGCATAGACAGATACCTGCACTGGTAGACTAGTTTACTTACAGGCTATGGATATTTTCACCAAGAGCATTCATCTTTATTTCTTCACAGGATCAAAATAATGAGGCAATAGCGTAACAGTATTTATCAGTATCAGTACAGTTCATCAGATTATGGTAGCCTACTGGTACTTTATTATTAAGCAGGTCATCACTCCAACAACGGAATCTCACTAAACTCTAAGTAAATAGTAGTCCATATGAATTTTCACATCACCGATTCTATTTCAAGTTAACTAGGCTAGGTTTAGCAAGATGCTCACTGCTATTCCAATGACAATTGATTTGCAGAGCAGTAAAAGTTGCCACCCATCTGTCCAGTGTGAGTTTGTGAGTGTCAAACACAAAATTGTGGACCAGATTAGAAATATTTGGTATTGGTCACTGGTATCCCACAGTTTCAACCCTGAACCTGTCAACTACAGAAAACTCTTTGGCTTGTTCTCCAACTGTTCCCTTAACAGTTTTGTTACAGTAGCAAAGTACAAACACAATATTTCGATCTAAAAAATTTGCATTTAGGCCATAGGCTATACCAGTGCGTCACGAGATTGAAAATTGCTTGCAGGTGCATCGCCACAAGAAAAAGTTTGAGAACCACTGGCCGTACAGGAATCGTATCTGTGTATAGCTATGGGACCGTATGGGAAGGATATGGAATCCTATGGAACCACGGTCCCATACGACAAGCAGCAAGCTTTGAACTGATGAAAACCTAATTCCAGTTTTACACTAACACAGAGTGATCCTCCGCTACCAGATTAAACAACTACTGCTTACTGGTACATTAAACCGTACCAGGAGCATAGGCTAAGTGCTACATCAGAATCTAGATAATGGAAAAATAACTTGTGCAGTTTTCTGAGATCACAGTAAGGCGTTTGATACTGTGAATCACCAAATTTTAATTAAAAAACTGGAACAATATGGTATTCGGGGATTGCCACTTAGTTTTTTTTTTTTTTTATCAGTAAAATTTCGATCATATTCCAAACTAAATTCGTAAAACCAAAAAAATTAAAGCCATTTTGGTCAAATGACCAAAGTAAATATCTTGCCAACATGCAAGCAACAATTACAAACGAACTGCCAGTGACACAGTGTCAGGTTTAATAAACATCAAACTGATTGAAGCAGCTTTTATTTGTGTTGCGGTTACAAAGAAGTAAGTGTATATGAAGCACCTGCTTCAAATAAGCATAAATTTTCGTTCAACATCTTGTTACTTTAAACATGACCGAAGTCAAATTTGAAAAAAATTAACTCAGATTGCCACTACCAGACTACAGCTTTCCATTACCTACCTCACTGATAGATACCAACATACAATTGTAAATAATGTTAAATCTAACCTAAAGCAAGCAAAATGTGGTGTACCCCAAGGCTCTACCTTAGGTCCAGCATTATTTTTGATTTATATTAATGATCTGCCATGCATTTTTAAATTTAACACCAAATTGTTTGCAGATGATACAGTTTTAACATTATCAAACTCTTGCATAAATAAGCTTCAACAGGAAGTCAACCAGGAGCAAGAGAATATTAACAATAGGATGAAATGAAACAAGTTATCAATAAATTCCACCAAGACAAAATACATGTTAATTACGGGAAGGCGCAAATCACATACTTCAAATGAATGTAACATCTATTATAGGGAAGCATAAACTTACAAGGAAGCCACATATCAAACAGTTATGCACAAAACTTCCAAGGGGATCCTGGGCTATTTTAAAGCTAGGAAATTACGTTAATCTCTCAGCATTAACAGCAGTTTATTACTCTTTTGTATATTCACATTTACAATACTGTATATCCACCTGGGAAATAGCCTCCAAGAATGCCCTTGATCCACTCGAAAAACCGCATAAACGCATTATTAGAAACTTATCTAAAAGCCCATATCTCGCTCATACCACAGTACCAACCCACTAGACTATTTTTCAAACTGATCTTGCTAAAAATTAACAATAGCTGTCACTTAGAAACAGCTAAATACATGTTCCATCAAAAAAATAAACCAGACCCATTTCATAATCTTCATCTCACAACCCTCATACACAATCACAACACTAGACTATCATCAAAACAGAACTATTTCATTCCAAGAAACAGAACAGAAACTGAAAAAAAAGTCTTTTTCTTTTGCTGGTAGTAAAATATGGGAAAATGCACCTGAGGAGTTGAAGCAATGCTTTTTCCACCTATTTAAAAAAGGTTGAAACTTCTCCCAATTCAGTAAGCAGTAAGTATACCTAAATTTTATTCATATCATTCATGATGGTCACGGCTAGTAGGGATGTACTGATTCAAAAATTTTTGTCGATGCCGAATCCGATGCCGATTCTTGATAAAATGCCAATTCCGATTCTTTGAATGAAGGGACTAAATAAGCGAACGATTTATGTGTTTAAGTGGTAAGTTATTAACCGATTTCGTCTGTATTAACCAAGTATTGGTGACTTAACACTGGGGCTAGTTAGCAATTTCAAAGGACGATTAACAAAAGGTTGCTGTTTTAATATTCAAAATTAAACACACATAAATTGAAATGCAGCAACATCAACTTTTCTCCAGTTTCTGGACCCAACCTGTGATGCAATAAACTTCTCTTGTGGCGTTTTGTTACGTCAGTATGAAGCCAAATGGTCAAAAGAACAACGTTTGTTGCGAGTATACTCGTTGAGCTCCAGAGCCTTCATTGTTGCAGATTCTGATTGATATTTAAGCCAACTAATCGTGATTATTTTTGTACTTGTGGTACATAAGATGCCACAGTACTTCCCTTTGCTGTAATGAGAGGCATTGCAGGTAAAGTATTCCAGTGCTAGGCAGAGAAATGGTCTGTAGCACGAATGAATGAAGCATTGCAAGCCATTGTGATGCTCAGCTCGAGAGAGTTGTTGTCTTGTTGAGATTGCAGCAGTTGATTGAGTGTCCAAGTGTCGGGTTGTCACCAATGTGGCGTATTATTACGTTGCTATGAAGCCAAATGGTCAAAAGAACGACGTTCGTTGCGAGTATACTCATGGAGCTACGAAGCCTTCATTGTTGCAAATTCCGATTGATATATAAGCCAACTAATCGTGATTATTTTTGTACTTGTGGTACGTAACATGCCACACTCTTACTATCTTGTTGCTGTAGCACAATAAGCTTCTGAGCAAAACAATAAACAATGCGCTTGCAAAGCAATAGAAACTTCTTTGTTTCTTTCCTTCTCCCAACACTTGTATTTTTTTGCTTCACTTAGCGTGTGTAAACGCTTTTGTAAAAAGAAAATTGTTTCTGGCTAGTAAAAAACGCAAATATAACACTATCTTGTTAAGAAAAATTAGCAAGTTTGTTATGTACGAAGAATCGATAAATATCGGCTATATTTTACCGATGCTGATTCCAAAAAAATTGCCAAAGCTGATTCCGATTAATCGGCACATCCCTAGTCATGGCTCTGGCACAGTTCACTGGTTCACAACAAAATGAACCAAACTCGTATAACCAATTCTACACCTGTAGTCCTGTACGCAAAATTAACTTCCAACATCGTACATAAGCTCAGAGCTTTTTGTTACTGTTTTTGTTGTTTTTCCTAATAGGCCTACTGATGTCTTTTAGTATTTTCTGTAGGCTAGTTTTTATGTTTATTTAATGCAGCAAAACAGAAAATGAAACCATAATTTACTTTTCAACCCACCATTTTTTATTTTTTCCATATATGTACGCAGATAAGGTGGTGGCTGAGAAGACCGTATGGTCATATTTGTCGTCTCTTGTGCTTCAATTTTTAAATGTGTGTCAGAGTATGTAATGTGCATTTACGGTGTAAAGTAACAAAGTAGTTTTACTCAAGTAGACTACTTAAGTATTATTGCTTGGTAACTAGTACCGTACTTACTCAGGTGATTTAAATTTCAACTACTTCTACTTTTACTTACCGTACGTAGTTCAATCAGAAAATAACATGCATTTACGGTGTAAAGTAACGAAGTAGTTTTACTCAAGTAGACTACTTAAGTATTATTGCTTGGTAACTAGTACCGTACTTACTTAGGTGATTTAAATTTTGACTACTTCTACTTTTACTTACCGTACGTAGTTCAATCAGAAAATAACGCTACTTAAGTGGCTTTCAAAATGATAAGTAGTTAATATTAAGCAATGTATCATGCAATGATGTATCACCAGAGATGGGCATTTATCGCGGTAATTTTTATCGGCAATAATTTATTACCGATTATCGTTATCACTCAAAATAGTTTTGATTTATCGATTACCGATATCGCTTTTGCAATATATTTCGTTATCGCCGATAAATTATCGCTATAAACGATTCTGTATGCACATAGCATTCAAATTTAGCAACTTAGCGCTATGGAAAAAATACACTGTGTTCCTAAAGTGTAGTTGCTGGTTAAAACAACTCTCTTTGTTTTATTTAATGCCACAGCAGAGTCGGTGAACTGCTCTCATTTCTTGAAAAATCTGGAAACACATTTTTGCAATGTGACTTGCAAAAAAATCTAATCAAATGCATTAAAAATTTATCGCAACATTTATCAGAAAAGTTTATCGGCGATAATTTATCGATTATCAATGTCGCTTTAAGAAATTGAGATTTATCGCTTATCGTTATCGCTTTAGCACAGAAAGGTTTATCGTGCCTATCACTGTGTATCACGCAATTAAAATGATAAATAATCATGCTTGATAATAAAATTGGCAACATTAGTATTAAGTATTGTTTTATTTCATAAGTTTTACAATTTTGTGATATTAAGCAGGTAAGAGGTCTTTCAGTCTTTTGTTGTTTGTGCTTGTCATGGACAATGAGGTTGCATTTCGCAGATTATGACACACTTCACTTTCTTATTTTCGTCAAATAAATGTGCAAATTATCCTAACCATAGGCCTACTTAAGCATTGGCAAAATATATGTCAAGTTTGGAAGTGAGCAAATTATCTTTTGTCAAAGCTCAGCTTTATGGCCTTGGTTTTGCAAACGCTACTTTTTACTTAAGTAGCTTCAAATTGCTGGTACTTTTTACATCCCCTACTTTCTACTCTACCTCCAAGTAGTTTCAACCTTCAGTAACAATGCTTTTACTTAACTAGATTTCTGGACTAGGCTACTTTTTACACCACTGCATTTACGTTTGCTGAAACTATTGCACGAAATAAACTATGATTGATTGAATGATTAGACTAGATTCGCACTAAAATTTGAAGTCTATTATCTTAAACGTAACCTAAGCCTGTAAACTTTCCATTGCTCTAGAGTCTAGACCAGAGACGGAGCTACTCAGCACTCACACTCTACAGAAGTCACTGGATCAACTTAACTGAATCTGGAACCCTACGATGAATGAAGAAACTTAACGAGTTTACCAGCGTTTTAGTAAAGTTGATAGTCTACTACCGTGCATATAATTCGGAAGTTCACTACGACTTCTTCACCTTCAACTTATAAACTCCAAATCTCATTTTCCAATACATAGACTAGGCATAGTCTGGCAAAACTCTTTAAATTTTGCGCAACTTTGTAGAGTTGCCAATTTTATTTTGAAAGAGACTTGTTAATGTGGTGTAAACACGTATCTGTGCCGTTTTCTTGACCCATCACGACTAGGGGCGTAGCCAAGATTTTTGGGGAGTGAAACAAAACTTTTACAGCAATACAATAGGCCTACATCATATCCTATAACTTTCTTACATCACGCATTTTCGTAAGAGTTAAAGGTGAGTTTTTCCAAAATAGGGGAACAGCTCAGATGGCCGAGTGATAAGAGCGTCAGCCTCAGGAGCTGTAGATTTAGGTTTGATTCCAAGTCGGGTCAAACCAATGACTTTAAAATTGGTATTCATAGCATGAAAGGGACAGTGTAAAGAACAAGTTGGCAAGTTTACTAGTTGTGCCATTGGAAAAGTCACTTGTAGCGGCCGCGGTCCCTCGTAGTGCGTTCGGCCCAGTGAAGGAGGGGACAGCCCAGCGGCAAGCGTTCACTTTCTTCTCGGGCTGTCGCGTGTTCGCTACCCGGAGAGCACGTGGGTGGTCTTTTTGACTTTCGGCTAACTCTTCTGTCAGGAAACAGACGTTGACTTGCAGTTTCTGAGTGTATTTACTTTTGTCAAGTGAATATATGGCGTTTGAGTGACTGGGCTCGCCATCAAATCCCTTATTAGGCGTGCAATCTGATGTTACGACCCCAATCCTTAATCACAACTCCGCAAGATTCCACATCTCACTACCATGGATACATTATGCTAGCTACTTCTGCGAGGCTAAAACTTTGACGTTAACCGAACTTGGTAAACAACTGGTCACGTGTCCGTGTGTCACAATGCATATGAAATCGTGAGTGACCGCAGTCAAAACCGAGTGGATGATTGTATTCACGAAGAAGTATCACGCCATTGCTGTCGAGACTAATAAGTGGTTGACGAAGGCAGATGTAAGCAGCAGTGGCATCGTGCGTTAGTTATGAAGAAGGGAAGGCGAGACCAGACTCTGTTACCACTACCGACTCCCATAAATAGTGATGTGCTAGCCTAAGATAAGCTAGTTCTCAGTCAAGTGTTTTATTTTATCTGGTTGTGTCAGTCTAGGACCGTTAATTGCTTGTGTAGGTTTATTGGTTAGTATTTCACTTACGTAGTTTGAAATTTTATGCACTGATTTTATGTACTGCATCTGGGGAGATTCGCAATAGTAGGACTGTAGTTATTCTATTAGAGAGAAAGGAGGGGGGAGAATACAAGCGACGTCGGGAGAGTTAGGTTTTTTAGTGTTGACTATGTGCATTTAACCGTAAATTCTATTTGAATAAGGGAACCGGAATTCTATTGGAATAAGGGAACTTGATATTCTATTTGAGTAACATGAGAGTAGTTGTAATAAATTGTGACTTGATGAATCAATGGGTTTGATTTCTGCTTTTTCCCATGAGGTCATCAGGAGCCGAGTTACGTCAAGGAGGAATTGCGTCGCTTCTGAAATTATAAGTAGGTTAAAACGGAAAGTAAAGAACAGTATACCGCTACTTATAATGACAAGGACAAACCTAGTCCACCCACGTGTTTCCTGGGTGGCGAACACGCTCAACCAGCCTACGAAAAACTTGTGTGTGGCTTATTTGCCGCTTGGCTGACTCCCAAATCAGGGCCAGTGACAGTACGGGAGGCGCGGACGCTGCAAATAAATAGGCACCTATAACAGGCAACCAATTACAATAATTCAATATACACGACCTAACGTGGCAAGACGCCGAAACTTTATCCAATCTTATTCAAATAGAATACAAAAATGTAAAATTGCATACAAAAAAGAAGTTGCAAAAAGGCGTGAAATACGTGCAAACGCACTTTTGATCAACTTTTCGTTAGTTTTGTTTAAATTAGGCTAATAAAAATTATTTTCTGTTTGCAACGATCTTATCCAATACTTAATTTTCTGTTTGCAACGATCTCACGGAAGAAATTATAAGATGTGTTAATTAACGGTAACGTATATCAAAAAAGATGGAGCCAAGTAAAGATCAAGTTAGCGTCAGATAAAGACTCATTTTTTCGATCAATCGTCTAGCAAACTAAGAGAGTGATTAAAAGTTTTACATCAAGGAAAATGTCCACGCAATATAAGACAGCGAAATAAAAAAATTTATAAGATGTTTAACGCAGTTGTGATTTGTAAATACTTTGAAATGGAATCATGTTTGATAAAATAGATTATGAGTCAGCTGACATTTACACACAAAAATTATGATCCATTTCATTCGTATATTAGATTGATCAAGTACCTTTTCAAAATCATGTTATTTTTTTAAACGAGAACTTACTTTTCTTACGTTTTCATTAAAAATTTGCTACGCATTAATCACGCATTACCGTATCGTTGCTATTGTCTGATTCTCAAGCGTTTCCGTCGTTCGAGAACATCGCAACAAAAATGTTTTAACTTTGAGATCTTTTGTTTTCTTTGTTAATTTTAGAGCTTAGAATTTAACACCTTGCGAGCGCCCGATTTTAATCTTTAATCTCGACGGGTGGCTTCTCGAAAACAATGGTTCTCTAACTCTGCGGAAGCGATTGCGCTACAACTTTCAGACCCATCAAGGCGGGCATGCGATTCCCATCATCAGAAGTGACGATTACACATTCTTTACCTTGCTCCATCTTTTTTGATATACGTTACCCTTAATTAACACATCTTTATTTCTTCTATGTGATCATTGCAAATAGAAAATTAAATATTGGATAAGATCGTTGCAAACAAAAAATAGTTTTTATTAATTTAAAAAAACTAATTAAAAGTTGATCAAAAGTGCGTTTGCACGTATTTCGCGCCCAAATGCCCTTGCGCCCAAATGACACTACGCCCTAATGTCCTCGCGCCCTTATGGCATTGCGCCCAAATGCTCTCACGCCCAAATGTCGTGTACCGTTCAGTTATGGCCTCCGATCGCCAGTCAGAATTATGCGCGCTTCACTGCCATCAAAAAAGGGTAGATGAGGAAAAGGCCAATCGAGTATTAGCTACCACCATGGCTGGCAAAAGGCGACGACGAATGGATTTCTTAGCGATTAAACTTATATCAAAACTTAATGAACTTTGATTTCGACTTTATCTTATATGCTGAACTGCTGACCCTTTACTAACTTAGTAACCCTATTTATATTATACGAACTGTATCTCGTCGCCATAGGCGCACGTAAAGAGGGGGCACGGTGCCATGTCCCCCCCTTTGGCCCTGCAATAAGGTGCTAAAACCTTACTTTCAGTCTATAATTTCTCAAACTAACAACGGTTGCAGCCTCCTTTCTCATATTTTAGCCAAGTTTCTGCTTTTAGACATAAACTGCGAAAATATTTTTGCATTGTCCACAGTGACTGCACTCACTGCACACCCTCTTTTGATAAAAAAGTATGCCAAAATGAGTGTTTTTTATGTGAAAACCGTAAGAATTCGTTGGCGGCTGGGGGCGTAGCCTCCGGAAACTGGGTATAAATTTTCATACTAATAATGGCTGCAGCCTCCTTTCACTTATTTTAGCCAAGCTTCTGCTTTTAGACGTAGGCTAAGCTGCGAAAATATTTTTGCATTGTAGCCTACATAGTGACTGCACTCACTGCATGCCCTTTTTCGATAAAATAGTGTGCTAAAATGAGTATTTTTAATGTGAAAACCGTAAAATTCTTCGTTGATGGCTTGGCCTTGGCCTCCGGTGGGTAGGGGTTTCACATTCAGACCCCCGGTTGTGCCCCCCTCTTTTGCTAAATCTTGGGTGCGCCACTGCTCATCGCTTTTTAATTTTTAACAAGTAAAATGATGTATGCGTTTATTAATGATGGTCAGTGTGCCTGAGTCAAAAGCGTAGTGTGTGACCTATTGCTTAGTAAAAATTTACCACCAACTGGCCGTTTCAGAAAAAAAGTAAGATTTTAGCATAATTTAGCGATCAGTTTATGACTTAGACAGAAATTCCACGTAATTTATGTTTTTGTCGATATGAGGGGGATACGTTGCACTGCTGCTATAAGTAAAGACGTCAGATTTGAAAGTTGCAAAATTTAGCCCCCCTCAATTTTTTTCTGGCTACGCCCTTGTCTCAACTGCAATTTTGATCTGCAAAAACTCAATCTTTCGTAACCGACGTATCATTCGGTTCTGCTGCTTTCTTCTCCGACAAAATATTGGAGTAATAGCGGACTATGGTAATAGTTTCGTGAAAAGCCATCGTTCTAATCCAGAATGACAAATATTGTGACGTCTTGTGACTGAGAGAGTTTATCATGCTTCGTGAGTGAGTTCGTGAGAGATGATGATGATGTGAGTGACAGAAATTGTGACGGATTTATTTTCGCATGACGTATGAAGATGGTAGGCAACGCTGGTTACTCGAGTACTGTGGTGGGCAAGTTACTTTCAAAAAGGAACTAGTTACAGTTACAAGTTACTTCGCAAAAAAAGTAACTTAGCTACAGTTACAACTTTAAAAAAGTAACTAGTTACAGTTACAAGTTGCAGTTACTTTTTTGGATGCCGTAAAACCATTGGTGGGCACAAATCGCTAATCCGCTATTCCGCCAATTAGCAAAGCTAATTTTTTCACTAGCGGATTAGCTGTTCAGCTAACTTTTGAAAGTGTTAGCGGAATGGTTATCGAAGCTAATTTTTTCAGCCAATCCGCTAGAATAAGAATAGTTGCTACTGCGGTTTTAATGAAGAAATGCCTTTAAGTTGCCATATTTTCCCGTTTTTTGTGCCAGGGAAATATCTATGTGCTATGTCCTTGAGAAATATCCGATCAGGTGGGCGAATGGTATACAGCGTCTGCTTCTGAATCGGTAGACTTGGGGTTCGATTCCGAGTCGGGTCAAACCAATGACTTAAAAATTGGTATTCACAGCTTCCCTGCTTGACGTTCAGCATTTAAGGGACAGTGTGGAGAACAAGCCGGCAAGTTTACTTGTTGTACCGCTGGGAAAGGCACTTAACGGAATTGCCCCACCTTAGTGTGGTGGACAGATGGCCGGCAACTCCTAAGCGAGCTTGTACAGCGCTTCGACGCTTTCTCGTGAAAGGAGGATAAATTTGCCAATAATAATAACAATAAAATCTACCGGTACTCTTCTGGCTAGGCGCTGAGATCAAGCAATAACAACTCCGTCAATGACATGCTGAGCCTGCGGAATTACTATTTCGACATGTAGGAGCTAAGAGGTTATAAACCAGTCCCCATCGGCGAAAAGTAATTTCTGCCGGGTCAGATTGGATGCGTTTGGCCGTAATAATCAGTGATGGAGTCGAGTACTCAACTTCCGAGTACGAGTACCGCAAAAATCTTCGAGTACGAGTACAAGTACTGATATTGAAAAATGTACTCGAGTACGAGTACCGTAAAAAAGTTCGAGTACGAGTGCTTTTACAAATTTAACAAAAGAACAATTTTTAAGTTGTAACAGCTCAAAGCTTGTCGCAAAAACATAAACGAATACGTATTTTCAGTATTTGGGATGTTGAAATGGCGCATCAATTTATTTGCGGGTTTTATTGGCTGTAGTTTGCTATCGAAAGTTCATCTTGTTTGTTAATTTGTTACTTCTAGCGAAAGCCAAATATACTCGTGTACTCGGCGCTTTTTTTGACCGAGTACCGAGTATATTGACCTTCGAGTACGAGTACTCCAAAAGTGGTACTCGAGTACGAGAACAGTACTCGAGTACTCCATCACTGGTAATAATGGGGGCCCAAAGACCCCCCCAAAAATCGCTAGCATACCTTTTCTAGGTACCACATGAAACCCAGTGGAAACGAAAGCTTACATCGACCAGATCATAAAATGGTATATGACAGAAAGTTTTTCGGTTGCATTACCCCCGACAGAAGCCTCCAAAGTTCGAGTGACGACGTCGCAAAGGTATGCTAGCGTACCATTTCTAGGTACCTTATGAAACCTAGTGGAAACGAAAGCTTACATTGCACTGATTACGAAATAGTATGTGACAGAAATTTTTTCGGCTGCTTTATCCCCGGCAGAAGCCCCCAAAGTTTGAGTGATAACGTCAACGCGAAAAAATTTTGACTAAGAATCGCATGAAACTTAGTGCAAACGAAAGCTTACATTGCACTGATTACGAAATGGTATGTGACAGACATTTTTTCGACTGCTTTACCCTCAGCGGAAGCTTCCAAAGCTCGAGTTGTGACGTCACAGCAAAGGTGACGTCATAATTCAAACTTGCACTAAGTTTCATGCGACTTTTAGTCAAAATTTTTTCGCGTTAACGTCATCACTCAAACTTTGGGGGCTTCTGCCGGGGATAAAGCAGCCGAAAAAATTTCTGTCACATAGCAGTGGCGCAGAATTCGTTCATAGCATAGCATAGCAGTGGCGCAGAATGCTATCCCCCGGAAAACAACACCATCCTCCCATAAAACATTTTAGGGTAGCCTAAACCATTCTCTTATGAATAATGACCATCCCTTCTTTACGTCTGCGTGAAAAGCTTGCACCATCCCCCATGAGTGTTTTTATAACTCGAGCACTATGTACTGGTCAGAAACGCTGACGTTAGCTGACATCGCAAAGATTAAAAATTTTTACAAAATGACGTAGATGCGATCGGCCTATTTGGTCTTCCTGGAACATAATTGTTGAAAAGAGGTCAAATGTAGCCTATAATGTGCTTGACAGCTTGACCATGGTAGAAATGGGAAGATGAGTTTGTAAACTCGATGACCTTATGACCTGCTAATCAGAGTTGGGTAGTACCGCGGTACAAAAGTAGGCTACCGCGCTACTGTAACGTGATACTTTCTAATAGGTCTACGCCACCTACCGTCATCGGTCACGTCGATATTTTTAAAAAATGTACCGTTTTTGTTACCGTCGTTAGTTTTTTGACTCTTTTATTCGACATTTCGGTAACTTTTGTTGAAATGGATTTTGAACACAAGAACGGAAAATTTCGTTAAAGTGAACACAATTTTCACTTCAAAGTTGAGCACTAGCACTAGCGTAGCCAGGATTTTGCTATAGGAGGGGTTAAGAACAGTGGCGCACCCAGGATTTAGAAAGGGGGCACTACGACCGGGAGTCTAGAGGCGTAGCCCCCAGCCACCAACAAGTTTTTGTGGTTTTCACATAAAAAAACACTCATTTTAGCACACTTTTCATCGAAAAAGGGCATGCAGTGAGAGCAGTCACTATAGACAAAGCAAAAATATTTTTGCAGCTTATGTCCAAAACCAGAAGCTTGGCTAAAATTAGTGAAAGGAGGCTGCAACCATTATTAGCTTAAAAAATTATAGACTGAAAGTTAGGTTTTAACATCTTATTACACGGTCAAAGGGGGGGCATGGCACCGTCCCCCCCTGCGAGCGTGTATGCTTGAGAATGACGTCACATTTAACCATACGTTGTAGGCCTATAGCCTAATAACAAAAGATAGCCTCAAGTTTAAAAGAGATGTTTTAAACTAAAAATACCGAAGGCAGTTAAGGCACAATTATTGTGAGGAAGTCAAAGAAATGTTTTCTGGTGAACCGGTAAAACCATATTCAAATGTTGCCGATTTAGTTCTTTCTTGACCTACGTAAATTATTTTTGCTTGAAATAATTCAACCATCTTTCTGCGGAAGGTCTGAGGGGCCGAGGGCAGTTGCGTGTACAGGAGCGGCACTGCCCTGCTAATAAAATTGAGTCATTGCTTCATAAGCATAACGGCAAAGAACAAGATTCAGGAAACAACGCTACGTAATTCTTGTTATTATGGCTATCACAAAACCAGATTATCAATGACAAAGTATCTTGCACTTGGAAATAAATATCAGAAAAAGAAGTAAATACGAAGCCATTTCAGTCTCAAAAAGAGTTTTAACTTTTCCGCAGCCTACCGTGTTTACGCCACTAAATTTTAAATTCTAAAAACACGACACCCGAGTATTAAAATATCACAAGCGGGTAGGCCTAACAGTTAAAAGTAACCTCTGTGCTGTTTCATACTTCTTTTCTGAATGTAGAATATTTCTGGGCCCTTTATCACCCCCTAAATTGAGTTCTAGGGATCCGCCTCTGGCTACGCGTCCAATCAACATAAAATAACCGACTTAGGCCAAGTAGTAAAAATAACTAACGCTTCAAAAAGAAAATCAGAAAGAGACGTAAGTATGACGTCAGTCAATGGGGGGTTGTAATCCCCAAACCGCCTCCGTGGCTACGCCACTGAGCACTAAACAGTATCAAAAATCGGTACCGAGTATATCGTTATCGTCGTTACTTTTTAAAAATGTACCGTTATCGGTACCGTTGTTACTTTTTTTGCAAAATATTTTAGTACGTAGTGCCGAGGCCGAGCTCTGTTCATAGGCTAATGTTAATGCCGCAAAGTACATTTTGGTCTTAAAATTTAACGGGAGAGAGAGGCTTTTACTGCAACACTGATCGAGTCTCCCGACTCTTCCCTGCAGTGCCGGCGCTAGGCCAACTGCATGAGCCCCCCCCGAAAATTTCACGTGGGGCCCCCTTTATCCGAAAGCAAAATGGAAGGTAAAGGTGGTTCTACACAGAATGCGATTTTCATCCGATTTCGCATTTCACTCATATTCGTGCGATTTTGGATGAACGAACCTGACGGATATGTCTTTACACAAAAAACGATTGCGTCCGATTTTGCATCTACGTACCCTAGTTTGAAATCTATGCGCGTATTTTGATACATCTTCGTACGTAATTTATTTACGTAAATTGCATCGTATTCAGTGTAAAGCCTCCTTAAAGTTGGGTTACCACATTTTCACTGCACAAAAGAACAGGTTTTTTGAAGGTCATCACGTCCGCACATGTCCAATTTTCCGCCCAAAATCAAGTGAAGAGCAAAAAAAAGGTCATCACGTCCGCACATGTCCAATTTTCCGCCCAAAATCAAGTGAAGAGCAAAGAAAAAAAGAAAAAAGGTCATCACGTCCGCAGGCCGCAGTTTCAACTGAAACATTCCAAAATTTTCGTGCAGGCAAGGTTTGACATATTTTCGCTGTTCCAAAATGCCAAAGAGGAGGACATTTGGGTATTTTTTAACGTCCTCGGGAGGACAAATTATTTTTTGCTAGAAAGGAGGACATGTGCTCCAAAAGGAGGACGCATGGTAAGCCTACCTTAAAGCAATTACGGGTCGATGAAAAAACTGAGTCCTTTCAATGCAAACAAATTTTTATGCAATTGATTCTTAACAGCAATCCACAAAACAAAGAAACAATCAGTTATATTAAATTAACACAGGTTTCAAAATGTTTTCCGGCGAGCCTTTTCCGCAGCTTCTAACACTTGCTGACCGTCTGACGTCTAGCCAAGGATTTCATCGATCTAGAACCCAAATAAGGACCACTGGAAAAATAATTAAACTGTCTGGGTATTATTGAGCTAAAGATACAACACCTTCTCATCTAACCTACAAACCTAGGCAGCCTGAAGGGCTAGCAACAGGGTTGCCAGGTTTTGCAGAGTAAAATATACCAAAATGTTCCAAATTATATACCAAATATATACCAAAATATGTTATCAAAAATATACCAAAAATATACCAAAATTTCGAAAAAAAATCATCAGTTTATCTGTAAAAATAAAAAGTAAGTGTTGCTTAACATTCAACCCCAGAGGCGTAGCGTAGGGGGGGGCAGTGGGGTACATATGTCCCCGGGCGCCAAGGTACAGGGGCGCCAAAATGGGGCAAGCAAAAATTTCACAACAAGGGTAAAAAGCCGGTCACAAGCAAGATTGCACCGGCGGCAGACATCGTCTAATGGTAGTAGACTGGTACGCACCGTAGGGGAAGGTGGGGTAAAACGGGACACGGGGCAAAACGACAGTGGCGTAGCGAGGGGGCAAGTGGGGGCACGTACCCGGGGGCGCACCACCTAGGGGCGTACCAAGAAGCTCTTTTTATACTCTTTTTTCGACGTATTCTCACAAATTTTAAAAACTACTTCGTGGATTACTGTATTGTAATGTATGCTGTTCGCAAAGGATTCAAATCACGCCTTACTTCCGACCACAAATCACGCACCAAAGGGGCGCACAAAACAGTGATTTTATACACTTCAGTTTCGACGTAATCTTTTATACTTTAAAGCAATCAATTTGTTGCAATGCAGCTGACACCTGTGTATGCTTTTGGCAGAGAAGTGAAATCACTCTTTACACCCGATCACAAATCGCCCGTTTACTCTGTTATGACATCACAAAGAGGTTTGAAACTGCGCGTACATAGTTATTCGACTTTGCAGCAATGAAACAGAAGGAAATAGAACTGCTGTGCTAGAAGAAAAGTAAAGAAGCGATAGGTGTCTACAGTATTAGATTTTTATTATTTTAGCGTTAGATGGATGCTAAAGATTGTTGGTAAGTCGATTAAGATACGCGTATAGTCGCTCGCTGTAATACTGTGCTAAACCTACACCACAGTGATCCTAAACTTTTTTAACCAATAGGCCGTTTCTGATAATACAGCAGACAAGTGCCGATCGAAGCATTAACTAAACTGAACCTTTGCCTCAATGGTTTTTTCTGGGTGTTTTCTTTTGTAGTTTGTATTGTTTTACTACCGTGATTGGTGTGTAGACTGTGATTTCCAATGCGGATATTTGACAGCAATCACAGAATGAGAAAATAGGGAAAAATCTGGCAATTTAAGGGTTGCGAAGCGCAGCCCCGTTGCTGCTGCTGAGATAATTTCGTTAAAAATGTGAAAGAACTGCAGTATCGTAGGATAAAATTGCAGCTGAGCGCTTGATTGCCCTATATGAAATGCAATTCCGTTTTCTGGATAGCCTTTTTTTCAGATCGACGGTCAAACTTCTTGTTGAGATTTTGTGCGAAAAAGCTTTGCAGTTTGATGTGGGCAGCATTCCCCAGTGTGGGCCCCTAGCCGACCGTTGGGATGTTGTCGTCTCCAAAAAAGAAAAGAAAGGTCTTCACCCATAATTCTCGGCCCTTGAATGGAATCTTGGTCCCCTTGACGGCTAAGTGGTCTCCGAAAAAAAGGTCTTCACCCGACATTCGGTGACCTCAAATTGAAACTGGCGACCCTTGACGGCTATGTGGCCTCTCCAAAAATAACAAAAAGGTCTTCAACCATAATTCGGGGCCTCTAAATGGAATCCGGGACTCTTCGACAGCTAAGGTAATCTCTCACCACACTACTTTGAGGCCTCTATGATGGGCCCCTAAAATGCTCTTTCATGGACTCCTACACACCCATGGGCCCGGGGCAGATTGCCCCCTGTAATCCCCAGCCCCCCTCTTTTAAGCCCTGGATGGGGGGGTCCTGTAGTGTGTCTTTTGTATCCTTGACTTCAGTTGGGACGATCTATTCTACAGTATTAGAGCAAATATTGTAATTTTGGCAAAAAGCTGCCAATTTCGTTCTGCATCTCTCTCCACACTGTCTTCTGATTGTACTCGAGGGATTGCATGTGATAAGTTTTCACCGGCCCGCCTCTGGCTCAAAAAAATTGCCGCACCGTTAAATAAAATATCTCTAATTTCTAAAAACAGATCAGCGTTTTTAGAGTTTACATTGTTAGTGATTTAACTAGTAGGAAGATTATGCCAAAAAAAGAGAGTGGAGCTCAGGGTTGAAAACGGCGAGCCCAATTTGAAGTGTTTTTGAATGAATCTAGAAAATTTATGAAAAAACATTTTAAAAGTAGTGGCTATGCAAAAAGACTAATCGGCCGATATACGAAGACAAGACGAATCTGCTGGTACAGATAATCATAGAATTGTAAAACACAGGGGGCGCAAAATTTTTGTTTGCCCCGGGGCGCAGGATACCCTCGCTACGCCACTGTTCAACCCAAACCCCAATCAATGCAAATTAGCCTGCTGATAATACAATGTGAACACCAAGCCTTAATTCAAATGCCAAACCCTACAGCGCTACAACTTAACACTCAAAACTATTAACTAGCCAATCCATTCTTCACAATTGACATATAACATATTGCTTCAGAAAAAGAAAATTCTAGAGCTTTTGCCTCATTGGCACATTGTGCAAAAAAATCGCCACTAGTAGTGTTGCCAGTTATGTAAAACTGCATTGCTCAAATCCGTAGAAAGGATTGATTAGGTAATCCGGCAATTAAAGAGCTTTCTAGTAATCTTCAACATATCAGTCATATTAAATTTCTGAAATATACCAAACGCAAAAAAACACTACCAAAAGGCATAAAAATATACCAAATTTAAGGACATATACCAAACCATAATTTCACCTACCAAACGGTCCAAAAAATATACCAGATTTGTGAAATCTGGTATATAAATATACCAGTTGGCAACACTGGCTAGCAATGCTTCATGCCTATCTATGCCTTGCTTTTTCGTGTTCTAAATAAGATTGTATTGCTTTTATGATGTCACAATACAGCTTTGACGGTAAGACAAAATAATAAGGTAACAAGATAGTAACACAAAGCTTGGTTTGTTGAGTTCAAATAAGACAAAATAAGGACATTTCTTAAAAATAAGGACAATAATATTTTGTGGACTCTCAAAATGTAGACTCTCGAAATAAGGACCAATCTTTGAAATAAGGACGGTATGGAATCTCTGCGTATAACTGGTGCGTGAAGAATAGGCTCATTTTTAAAAATCAAATTCAAATTTTCATTATACTCGTGGTATTACGCCGAAGCGTGTAACGAGTTGCGGGGCCCATCTTCACGGCTTAGCGCCTGGGCAACACAGCTCCGAAGAAACGTCGCAACGGTGGCGAGTCGTTGGCGACACTGTGTCGATTTGACCGGTCCGGGAATCGAACCCCAGACCTCCCGCACCGATAGCGTGCGCTTAGCAACTGAGCTAATGGCCATTTAAGTTACTGTCTGTTTTTGTGCGCTATTAAGCGTCACAATAGTAAATTAATATTAATGACAAACAGCCCAGCACAGTGTGACATGACATGGGAAAAAGCAGGGGAAAAGTATCCAAGAAAAACATCAATCCATTTGGCAATAACCGGTACTTAGTCAAAAGAACAATAGAAGTTTAAAGTAGGCCTTACTTAAAGTTGTAATATGTCATGAATTGAACTTTTAGCGATCCGTTTGACGAACCAATTTTGATCCACTTTGATTGCGGAGTCGCACATCCCTAATGCTTTTGCGCAAGAACCTAGGTAAACAAGGCCGGCGTCAAGGGGGGGCCAGAGGGAGCCTTGCCCCTTCAATCGTAATGCTTGGCCCCTCCAATCAACAAGCTTACTTTTTTGAAGACAGTGGTTTTTCTGCTTAATTTTAAACTTTGGTCCCCCATGGTGAAGGCTTGGCACCCCTGAATCGGTTGCTCTGCCGCCGGCTCTGATGATAAACCTACAATCTTTTAAACACCTACCATCATGTACGATCTCATTCAAAGCAAGGCGCATGAAATAGTAAGTTAATATAGTCGCTAAGTTTACTACTTTTCATAAAACGTGTAGTTTTGACAGAAGAAAATTATGCTTTCGTTCATTCAACAGATCAAAAAACCGCTTACAGACAAGCAATTTTGCCTGCAGTAGCCTACATTTCAAACAAGAGCGGCGCAATTGGAGTCCAACGTTCTTAAACCCCCCTACCTCCCCTCCGTCAGCACCTTAATACACACACGCACACAAACAAATAAATACTGCGTCGCAACACGTATTTTAAAAAAACGCCGCGGTGTTCAGGGCGGGGCTCCTGACCAGGCCTGACCCCCTGGCGGGGGATTCGGGGGACGATTCCGCCGGCCCTGCTTCCCCCACCCATAGCAATATTTCCATTCAGTTTATCAGCGTTAAGGTCAACGCCAAGTCTTGCTTTTGAACGATTCTTGCCAATAGCTAGTGGTTAAAAAAATGTTCTTGGCGCGCTTTTTCGTCCCATTCGCACTTAGTATGAGAAATTTCAAATTGAAGGACTGCTGTGGGAAATTCACTGATTTACAAAGTGAAAATCGCTGTGTTGTACCAGAAATTGCATAAGCCTACTCGTACTTGATTGCAGTTCTAGTGTACTGCATCGTCTCAACAAACACTACTACTCGCTGTGCTCCTACGACAAGCAGAAATCAGCGAAATAGCAATAGCTGCTAACCTCTAATATCACGATATCACCACAAAACGGTGTTTGCATGACAAAAATTCTTCAAAATCACGCGAAGAGACGCTTGCGCTCGTGAGCCGCTATAGCTCAGTGGTTAGAGCACTGGTCTTGTAAACCAGGGGTCGTGAGTTCGAATCTCACTAGTGGCTTTTTGCTCCCCTTTGAAATACATATGAAAGACTAATTGAAGAGCTATTTTGTAAGATTTTTAAGAGACTATTTACTTTGACTGACAAAATCAGTTACAGTCACTTACGGTCAGAAACTAACATGCAAAAAAGTAATTCTAATTATAGCATCTAAATAAAGAAAAACTTCTCTATATTTGTAAATCATTGATTACTATCATTTAGTTTGGAATTGCTTTAATTTTATTTTCAATCAAACTAAACTGAACAGGCCAAGAATTTTGCTTTGGTGAGAAAGCGGGTAAACAAGAAAATAGCTTCTCTTACGTCACAGTTGTTATCAATGAAGCGTAAAATTAAATACGTGACGCGTGAATAGCTGAGAGCGGAGTAAATAGCATGACGTCACCTATATCACACTGTTCATATTAAATGTCGGCTCCACTTAACGCAAACAGAAATTGGGCCATACCATGGTGTGCTAGGACAAACATAAAGTACTGTACTGCAAGACGTAAACTAAAATTACAGAACTGCTTTTTTATTTTTCTATTGGCAACATCATTATTACAGTTTGTTTATTTGTCGCTACTAATAACACAATATGAACAGATAACATAATTATACATACAGTGAAATAGTAGCAACAAGGTGACTGCGAAGTGACCGTGAGGTCTTCGAGTCAAGCAGCTACCTTCAGGCGTCACAAAAGAGCATGCGACATTGGCCAACCACTTGCTGAGTCAAGCATACTGCAAACGAAAACGTAATTATTTTTAGCAAGGTATAGCTCTATTTGTCCTTTTCTTTCCTTTTCTCTTCTTATTTTTGTTTAAATACGTAAAAAGAAAAAAAAACAAAAACAAAAAAAGACACACAATGATCAAAGACTGTCTGAAGATTTATCCAGCCTAGAGAAGCAATCATTATTATCAACTGATTCCAACTTATGCGACTACATTTAGTAGTAAGTTTTTATACTGTTTTTTAAATTTACTTTTTAAAAGATTTCTAACCGTTATAGGGATTTAGTTACAAACCTTAGCACCCATAAATTTTATCGAGAATTGAGTTCTTTTAGTTTCATACAACGGGATATGTAACTGCTCATTGATAGCAAATCTCGTCACACGATCATGTAAACAATTGGTTGTCACAAAGTAGTTGTTAAATAATTATGGAAGTAATTGTTATTGATCTGCTCGTGGACAAATTTAGCTATTTCAAATTTAATCAATTTATTAAAAGGCAAAACATCAAATTTACAGTAAAGCAAAGATGTCGAGGGATTACAATTACTACCGTGTATAATTCTAATAGCCTTACTCTGTAGTTTACCTATCAAGATAATTATGTAGGAAAAGTATTAGCCTATTCCAAGCGACTAGTCCGTAGCAGTAAGTAAGGGTGAATAAGTGAATAGTAGAGAGTAAGTAGTGCTTTTTGTGGTATGTAATGGTTAAGCTTACCTAGGATACCTACTGCTTGCGCTACTTTGGTCTCAATTAGTTTGACATGTTCTGAAAAATTCAATTTGTCATCAATTATCACTCCCAAGTAGCCTATTTAGCTATTGTTGTACTTAAAATTGAGCCGTTTGGACTTGTAATTTCCAGTTTAGGTGTTGTTAATGTAAGTTTTGGATTGATGATCAATACATTGGATTTGGCAGGATTTAATGTCAGTTTATTAGTTAACATCCAGGCACTTACTTTATTCAGTTCAGAATTTAATTTATCTTCTGTTTCATTAATGGTTAGCGCTTTAACTATCAAGCAAGTATCATCTGCAAATAATCTAGTAGCACAATCAATACTATTAGGCAGGTCATTTATATAAATCAAAAATAGAAGTGGCCCAAGTGTTGACCCTTGTGGTACCCCTACATTAATGTCTTTTAGTTGTGAGTTATAATTATCAATGTGGACATATTGTTTCCTATTAGAAAGATAGGAAGTGAAAAAACTCTTGACTACTCCTCTCATGCCATAGTGTTCAAGTTTCTATAGTAATATTTCATGATCCACAGTGTCGAAAGCTTTACTTAAGTCAAGAAATAAAATACCTAAAAATAATTGTTGGTTTATGTTGTTATTACAATTGGCTATGATATCAATAAATCTTTAATGAAACCTATATTCGTCTCATTTTGTGTGATTTTGTTGGTTCGTAGCAATAAAATGAAGCGAATAATACCAATAACAAAAAGGTAATCATATTTTTGTTTAGAATTGAATAGTCTAGGTAAAACGACTATCAGAACAGACAAGTTTTGCTCGGATTATAAAAAAATTCTTCTGTTGCTTTAAAAATCAGAAATGATAATTTTTTTCTAAAGAAAGCGCGAATAATAAATTACTGCTACGAACTAACCCGGTATTAACAACAATGTACTCGCTTGGTGCCAACTACATTAATGACCAAAATCAAAATTAAAACAATTTAAGCCGAATAAATTCAGAGAAAATAATTATTGTCGCTACTGATTTCGTAGCGACGTTTGTGGATTGTGGAACTAATGCAACAATATGCATTGTAGTTGATTTTATCATCACCTCAAAATACAAAGAACAATATTTACCTTCTTCACATCCACATGTCTACTTTAAGTGGACCTAAAACCTACGGCTTTCTGCATCATAATCACATATTTACGTCATAATTGAAAGAAATGATTATGACGTCAAGAACTTTATCGCAATGCAGAAGGCTCGTGGACTTTTGGCCCAGTTAAACTGGATATGTGGTGAAGGTAACTCCGGGTCAATAATTCAATGACCATCATGTAATATGCCCAGCTAAGCACTGCCGAAGTTGGTGACAGCAATTTACCTCTGGGATAAGACAAGGTACAAAATCCGAAATTTGTTAACACGGAAAGTGGTTTGGATAATACTTCGATATTGCTGAGGCGAAGCAAGCGGAGTTTCACACCATTGTTTCTAAATCTGTGGCTATTATAGTACAACGAAAACTCTCAGTCCACACATGTTGCAGGCTTGGCGATATTATTTATCGAGGATTACGGCTTTGTGCAGCTTTGTTCGGAGTTTAAGTTGCTTTTGATTCGTATCCAGCTTGGTTCAGAAGTGTTATATAACATCAGCTGATCACAAATTTCAAAAAAACATCGCGGAAAAGTTTTCAAAGAATTTTTCTCGATGAAGAAGAACGTCATAAATTTTAACATTGTTCAGAACGTCAAGTTTTCAAAAACTTGCAAAAGTCAATACATCATATTCCTGCGCACTGAATTAAGGAAAGACCGGCCGTTAGCTCAGTTACAAAGCGCTCGCTCTCGGTGCGGGAGGTCTGGGATTCGATTCCCGGACCGGTCAAATCGGCACAGTGTCGCCAACGGCTCGCCACCGTTGCGACGTTTCTTCGGAGCTGTGTAGCCCAGGCGCTAAGCCGCGGAGATGGGCCCCGCAACTCGTTACACGCTTCGGCGTAATACCACGAGTATAATGAAGATTTGATTTGATTTGAATTAAGGAATGTACTGTAGATTGAATCTAGAAAAAACTAATGATGTTGTTCAACGCGACTTCTATTCCAACTCATATTTGCAATATAACACCCTCACCAACAGCGAAAGAATTTTATCAATTACAAAATTAGCAATTTCTTAGAAACCAATTCCTAACTGTTTCAAACTTATTAGATCCCATCAGTTTCGCAAAGCACCATCCTAGTAAAATTCGAAACTTTAGCATTTTGTTGATGATCTCTTGGCAACATAAACTTACAGAGGTCTTGTTGATACAGAAGTAATAAAACTTGATTTTTTAAATTTTTTTTACGTGGCGATTTAGAATTTTTTGCTTTCCGATACACAGGAATCTATTGTTCACGCACCGTCTTTGCTATTTTCGTCATCTGGACCTGGGCTGCGTTCGATCCAACGTGTGTGCCTCCTATTAATTGGTTTGAAACTGTTATGCTGCTAGTCACCGCTTTTGGTTAGCAGATAGTACCGGCTCCTCATTTGGCGGACGTCTGTGTGGAACCACAGCTTTTTTGTTAAAAGTGTTGGTAATGCAAAAAGAAGAAAAATTTTCCTCCTGCTTCGCTGCTCAGACATTGAATTGCAGTTCTCGTACAAACAACGATGTTGCAAGCTTTAATGCCTTGAAAAATTTCGACTTCAGCGCTGAATTAACATAGAAATTTTGTGAATGCAGATTCTGTATTGTATAAAATGGTGGACAGCGCCATTTTGTTCGACATTTTTGATGACGTCATAAAGCCGTCGACAAACAACTTAACTCAAAATTTTTCTCTAGCTTTCTTCGGCAATTAGTTGATAAATTCGGCAAAATTTAACTGCAAAAGTCATTAGGACATAGTTTTATGGAAAAACCTCCTTTGGCTCTTTATGCAAATCGACAACGAGTTCCATACATCGACTTTCTGCTACAATGAAGCAATTACTTGAAGCTCAGTGAAAACAAAAATTGGGTACACATTAAATATGGGACGAAAATAGCTTAAGGAGAAAAAATTAAACCACAGTAAACTTCAAAACTTGACATTTCGACTACCCATACTTTCAACTTTGTATACCGCCTTGCTTGCACTGCTGATGATGACAGCTGAATCTATGCTTTCGAAACGTCCAGTTTTGAGATTTACTGCGGCTTTATTTTTCCTCCTTAAAAACTGGGTAATTTTGCGAAAACTTATCGAAATAGTCATACTAGACATCTTTCAGCTGTTCTTCAGTTTATGAAAATAATAATTTAAAAATTTGAAAGTTGATGAAGCTGATAAATTTCGCAGCAGTGGTTGGCGGTTCGCAGAAAATTCACAATTTCGCAATAAAAATCGGCTTACAACCTTAATGAGTCAGGCAGATGATATTTAACACATTCAACAAAAATAATGAGGCAACAGTGCGGTGGTCACGTGATAAAAAGTGATTAAAAATGCAATTTCCTGCGTCGAGAGATTACATTGACGAATCATTCTCATTAGAGATGAAACAAAACCCGATACCGCCAGGGATTGCTTACAAACGACTACAAGAAATCAATGAATACGTCTATATAGCGCAAACAAAAGAAATGAGCATGGATGTGCAAAAATAATTCAAACATCATCTACGACGTATATGAAGTAAAGTTGAATTAATTGTTTTGTGGTACTTCACAAAGTTCACAGTGGTTTTCAATCCGCCAAATCGCAGTCTATTTTTTGTTCAAGAAAAACTAAAAAAAAATCTTTAAAAAAAAATCATTTTTACGGTACAAAGTTTTTACAGAGGCTTACAATAAATCAAATTTTAACCTGAGCAAACTTTTAAAAATATCAATCGTAAACCGTAGCTTTTTCAATAACATTTCATCTGGCAATGAAACTAAATTGCCTTAACTAAAATATACAGAAAGTGACATAGACTGCCGTGATTGTAAATATTTTACTGCGCATAGCTCACTGCTTGTGTGATTAAAACACTTAGCCAAGATTAAAGGTTTGTTGTATTGCGGTACAGGTACCACAAAGAAAAAATCTGTAAAGGCCCTTAAATTAAGTTTTTGGATTTTAGTGTTCTTACAACTCTAAACTCCGCTAAAAAAAACTAACAAAGCCGTAACAGTGACTGCGAGGAGTGTTAAGATATAGCTAGTGTTGCTATCGACACATTTATGAATTAAAAAAATACTTTCAACGAAATTTCCTTTTCAAAGTATTTTTAGCTCTTGAATGTACTTTCATTATACACGTGAACCAACGTCAGAAGCCAAACAAGTTTGATTCACTAAAATTGACGTCATAGCTGACGTAATTTGATCCATAACAAACATTTTCAATACATGCCATTACTGTGACGTCAAAAAAATTGGACCAAGACAACCACGACCAAAAACATGATTCTATGAATCAAAGATTGCTTTGGTAAAAATGTCGCCACAATACGAAAAATTTCAAATCACACATTTTTATAGATTGTTGTGTTTCTAATTTATAGCTTGAACAGAATTTTTGAGTAGCCTACACTGTAAAGCTGATCTTTTAAAACATATCAATGAAATAACTACAGCATTATTAGGCCTGCGTTCATTAAGTGCCAAGCTAAAAATCGAAAAAAGAAATAAAAAAACTTTAAAACAGAAGAAATAGTGCCAGTAAAACGTGAGTTTATAGACAAAACAATTACCGGCAATAATCATACGTCATCCACGACTAGTCGCAACTCACAACCTAGCAGAGTAGATGGATAAATTACATTTGTTCAAAAACCGAAAACTTAGAAAGCTATCAATTAACTAGGTAATTGGTATTTGCTTGTAATTCTTAGGTAATTGTAATTAATTGCTTGATATTGGTAATTGCTTGATATTCTTAAAAACGAAACTTTGGAAGAATAAGCAAAATATTGGCGTCTCAAAGCAGAGTTTGTCGGCGTCATTAACAGTATTCGCAGCAAGTTCACGCTAGTGTAGCTAAATACCCACACTTGCATTTTTACTGGATTCGGCATGAAGTCATCAAAAGTTAGCAGAAAAGTTTGTTAGACGAAGCGAAAAGTTGTAATCACTGAAATTTTGGTAAGAATTTCCGGTTTTTAAGAACGTGTAAGAGTAGCAATTTGTAATTTGTCTACCGGAAAACCTTGTGCTAACAGAGACAATGACGAGGCAAAATATAATGGCGACAATAATGCTTGAATAAACTCTAAATCTTACGGCAATATGCTCTGTACTGGAACAGAGCCGAGAAAAGGGGGAAAAATTCCAACAGAAAAAAATCCCAAAATTTAAACAGAAATTCCCAAAATTCAAAAGTTTTTTTATCAGTTTTCATATTTTTAGTGTTGATATTTTTCAAAATAAGATTAAGCAATCGGTAGCAATCCGAAAAGCAGTTGATTTATTGACCGGTTTATCACTTCTACAGCCTATGCATCAGGGCTGCGAACTAGAAAGAACTCGATCATTTTGCCGAAATCGAACTTGAAAAAATATTTTTTCTGAACTCGAAAAAAACTGTTCGAGTTTATTAAAAAAATATTCAAATTGTTGAAAAGAAATAAAAGATTACTACGAAATATAGTTTGTTGTTCAATTATGACCACAACACTGACAATTTCTATGGTACTAAACAGCTAAGGTATAGTCTTGAACCTACTGCACGAGCGAAATATTTTTATCTTTTTAATTGCATGAGCACCGCCGGTGAAAAAGTTGTCTCGATTTTGGATATTCATCTGCCTGAACTCGAAAAAGCTTATTTTTGTCGAATTTGAACTCGTAAATAAATAAATTAGAGAACTCGAGCTTGAACTCGGACTTGCTAAAATAGGTTGAACTCAAACTCGAATAAAATTTGATCGAGTTCGCAGCCCTGCTATCTATTGAAAAAGATTGTTAAAGTGTTTAAACTCTTGGTATTTGTATAGCTCTAATTGCCTTTCAGATAAAAAGTTCGGGCTATTTAATACAAAACAACAAAGTGAAATCAAATGGGCTTGGTTGGGCTATACCAGAACGAAGAAGAATCGTCCTACTTTATGCATTTGATCATAAACTACTTAAACGATTTTCGTCTGCGGATGCAGATGAGGTAAGAGGTCTAGACTTTCCACTAATTACGTACATCTAGACGTATAATACTGCAAACAGTGGTGTAACGAGAAATTTTTGAAAAAAGGGGAGGGGCGTGAACTGCAAAAACTATCAAAAAAATCTGGCATATTTCAGTCACTTGGCAACATAAAATATTTTTCACCTAAAACGCGAAGTCAAAAGGGGGGGGGGGGGGGCATGGCACAGTGCCCACCCACCCCTCAATACGCTCGTGACTGCAAGTAGCAATTACTCGTTTCTAACCTCCTTACCTTGAAAAAAGACAAGATTCGACTCTCATATTAATATAAAGTGAGGGTTGTAGGAACGTAGGCTAAATGACTGCGCCAATTTTTCTTGTAGGTTTTAGGCTATGATCTTGTGAAGACTACTCAGGAAATCGTTTGTATTTTTTTTGGTACCCTAAATCTTGGCTATCCTGCTTTGTGTTTATCATATTCAGAAATAAAATTTGTAGTTTGATAATGTTAATTGCAACTGATGCAAGATTACAGTTTCGAAAAAAAAAAAAAAGAATTAACTGTGCAAGGATGAAAATTGAGTAAAAAAAATATGAACAACTTAAGGTAAATTCTTCAAATTACGGTACATTATTAAAAAAAATTTAACCTTGCGTTGAAGAAGACCGCGGAGTTAACTGCTTTTGATTAACGTCATGAATTTAAAACATTCATAGACTTCAGATCAATGATCGATTAGCTGCGAAGAAAGAGCTGAAAATCTGTGTTTATTCTAAGATGAACCGAAAGAACAACTAAGCAGAAAGCCCTAATTTTACGAAAAAAAAAAGTTTATTAGGAGTACGTAGGTGTGCGCAAAACAAGTTATTTAGAAACTGAATTGGTTGATTATGCGACATGGTGCGACCATTCGTAGCTTGTCGCATATACGCTCTTACAATTTTGGTGAAAATTGCGATGCTATTCACAGCTAAGTTATCTTTATTAAGCACGAAATACAAAACATTGCCCATGGGTGGGTGTTATCGGCAAAATAGAAAAAAAATCCCCATTCTGCTTTTAGATGTGACGTTGTAGCTTGCAAGAGAAAGATAAGAAAAAGAAAAAAAGCAGCTTAGTAATAGATAATATTAAATGTCAACAGCCAACAACAGCTTCAAATTAAACGCTGAAGAAATCCACACATCGCTTTGCGTTTAAACGGCTAATATCTATTCGCGCTGAGGGGATACTTCAGCAATCTTAGCTTACAGTTATGTGGATTACATAAAAGTAGGTAGTCATACACGTACTATCAAAAATTTGCGGCGGAAAGCTTGAGTTCCCTAAATCCGCCAAAGTAACTTTCTGCTAATCCATCACGTTCGCCAGCTTGCACTAAGCTAAACTGTGGCAGTGGACTTTTATGAGTTACGAGGACAGTTTTTACATATATTCAAATTGTTTACTCCAAAAGTTATTTTCCGGGAAAAACCGTTGTTGCTGTTGTGCAACAAAATGGCGTACATTTCAAGCTGTCATATGCCTGCATTTTTGACATAAATCACAAAGCAGATTAAGTAAATAAAAGATGCGCAGCAACTTATTGCCAAAACATTCAATATCCTGCGTACTTTTAAATAAAATGCTTTTCAAATTAAATTGTTTGTAATCCCGCCGACCCTACTAAACACCGCAAAGGAGCGACAAAGGACTTACTAAACACCGCAAAGTACGACAAAGGACTTCAAATTTATCTACTTAACACCGCAAAGAACGACACAGGATTTGGAATCATACCATAACAAAGAACGACTAAGGACTTTAAATTAGGGTTAGGCTTGGGGTTATCAGGTCCTTTGCGGTGTTTAGTAAGTCCTTTGCGGTGTTTAGTGGGACCCTAATCTCGCCAATAGAAATTTCAAATTGTTGCAACAGCATGTCTTGGAATTTAGCCAAAATTACAAAGTTTCGACGGCTTGCGTAATTTTGCACTTTGAGGGATGCATTTAATGCTGCAACAATTTTAAAGACATTTTAGGCTAATCATATCCTCATGGCCTAGCGGCACCGTGTCAGGCTTTCATCCTTCGCGAAGCGTTCGATTCATGGCTGTAGCCGATTGCAATTACATCTACAGATTTCCAGGTCGGGTGGCTGATGACTCGAAGAATACAAGCTCACTTCGGAGTCTTCTTCCATCACTGGAGGATTTTCACCGCATTTTAATCGGAAAATAACCGTCCCGTCATTCGTTGTACGCTTCGGCGTAATAACGCGAGCACAATGAAGATTTGATTTTTTTTTAGCTCATGTCCTCCGAAAAAAGTTCAGCGTTTTTTCAATTTTTATGTATTTTAATGGTGCTATAGCGTAGGCTATGTTTTCTATTTCGGTAAAATCTGTATAAGGCTTATAAATTGTGTTGAGGCTTAATTTTTTTCCTTTTTTATTAGTTGGCAAAACGTATGTGCCAAGCTACTATCTTTGGATTCTTTCGTCGTTTCGGCATCTTGGTGGTAATTTTACTGAATAACTAAAAGTTTTACTAAACTGCAATGCGTGAAATCAACCGGGACCCTAGATTTTATGGCGCAATCAAATTATTAAACTGCAATATCTGGACTTGATGGAACATAGAGATCTGTATGCATTTATATAACACAGCGCTTAACGAGTAATGCTGACCAAAATAAAGTGCAGTTCTGACGCTTATCATTACGAAAATCAAGGAATACTGCCAAAATTAGAAGCATATAATACATATCATCATAGAACAATAACCTATTTTCCGTTTTTTTTTGGTTAAAAAAATGTGTAGGCCTACCTTGCTTGCAAGATGCGTAATGCAACAGTTTTTGTCAGGCCATATTATATTTTGTGTAATTAGGCCTGTTCTTAGTATCGACTAAATTTGTTTAATATTCACCGTACTTCAAGCGCAGTTAATCACTTTGTCATAATCATAAACTGCAAAAATACCAAACTCCATCGCAAAAATTTTATTTTATTAAATATATTTTGCTAAACGCGTCAAAAAGCATAAAATGAAGAAGCACCAAAAACGCAAGCAAAACACAACTGCATCATCAACATTGGCAATAAAAATCCAACATCACTTCGTTCACACCTGGTAAAAATGACATACTAGAGCGATACCAACAAATTACAAAAAAAAAAAATACACAGAAATTTCAGCATAAGCAAGGTTAATATTATTACCGTTCGACAATATCAAATACTGCTGAAAAACCTGGATGATCTGGTAACTGTAGAAATGCAAGTAACAAAAATTTGCAACAAACAGCGTAAAACACGATAGGAATAGCAAAATCCAAGCGAAAAGCAACAAAATTACATCAGCGAAATTATTTTAAAGTTTAAAGTAACCAGTTGTTATTAAACAAAAATCACTGCAAATTAGCGATAGCGGGATTGTATAGGTTCGCCTTATCTTTTTTTTACGTCATGAGTTTAATAGAGCATGGGCTAAGATTATACATCAACATCACGTACATAAGCCTCACTATAATGATTTTAAAATGCTCTTAACACGGCAAAGAAGCATAAATCCAGCAATAAATCATTCCAGTCGTTCGTTATAAAATATCATATAACAACAGCAACAGTCGAAGCTTAATTTGAATTTTTTAACGAAGAATGATGTTACTGATTCTACGCGTACTATTTAAAAGTTATTTACCAGCAGAATACCTAACTTCCATCTGGGGTTTCGAGTTCAAGTTAACAAAATTGTTGATAGTCTAAAACTTACTCTGGATAGCGTTTAATTGCAATTACGAAAATCTTGAGCTAGCGAAGTATGAATTCAGTTGTTTGGAATTAAATGTCGTTAACACAAAGTATCATATATATTGCGCAATACAGAAAAAAAATTATCATGTACAGTTATTACCCCAGAAAACCCATGCTCATAAAAATCAACAGTGGATGTAAATCATTAACTTATTTCCAATACCCTTTCAAAGAAGACCGCGTGGATGAATGCACTTAATCAAATGAATAAGCATATGTGACGTGACCTTATAAATATTTGCAGGCCATTAACGATTCTTAAACTGACAATTGAGTCAAAAATAAATTGCCATGCAAGTTATAGTTTTGTTTAAACGTTTACTATGACAAGTTCTGCTTTTTATGCAAAAAGTAAAATATTCTAATGCTAAAATAATAGCATTAAGCAATTTTTCGATGGCGTTCATAAAGCCACAGACCGAAATTTTACTACACAGAAATGTCCGAGTTCAGTCAACCCAATACACACGATAAAGCGAAGCTCAAGCGATTTAGAAATGAGAAACTCTCATATGTAATTGCAAAAATGACATTTTCTCAATGTTCCATACCAGTCCAGTATAGTAAACAATGAAACAGTGATTAAATCGCGTTTGTTCCATTTAAAGTAAATTTCAAAATCACACGCCGCAAGCGGCCAGCAAAACATACGTCAACGTTTTTTGGTACCGGTAAACAAACGAAAAATACAAACTTTACCGCCGAAATAATATAATAAACCGGTTAGAATTCGCCATATTCTAGGCAACTCTTACGAGAACCGATGATAAAACTAAATTTAGCATCAGTTACTGAAACAACCCAGTGCTGCAGGCCATAAATAACGCAAATTAACACCTTCCCGTACGACTTACACTATTTTAAATTTAATATTTCCGGAAAACATAAAAATCAGCGTCATAATGAAAAATGACTTTACACTAGTCATGTTATAGGATATAGTGGAGTACGGGAAAACAGCACAAGCGGTATTTCACTTTTGGCGGGCTTTGAGAAAAGTTTAGTTTTTGACAAAGATAAGAAATATTAGGCAAAATATTAGCATGTTTTCGTAAACACTGCTGCCTTCCGGTACATAAACCAACAACGGTTTTACTGCAAGTTTACATAAACATGAATGCATTAATTTTTTAAAATATTTGGAAGAAAATAACAAAAACATTTTCGTTTAATAGAACGAAATCGTAAGTCGAAAAAATTTAATTTTGAGCACTTACAAGCAGCAAAGATATGTAAGAAAAAATTGCGATGACGAAGCATAAGAGTAAAATGAAGCAAGAGACTAACAACGACAGCAGATGACCCTCGGCATTTCAGGGCTTATCAACAGAAGCTGAATATTTAGAAGATCAAAATTACGCAGATTAAACTACCAGATAATCAAAAAAATGTTAAGCCGATAGATTTTTCAATTAATTGAAGCATACGTCAGCTATTCGCTATCTAACTCGGAATTCGCAATATCAGACAGCTTGAAATAAATGCAGCGACTTAATTACTAGTTTATGGCGCAGATTTTCTCAATAAAGTATATGGTGCGTATTGCTGCCGATATTAATACAGTAATGTGCACTTTGTGCAGTAGATGGTATCACAAAAATAGAAAAAGTGGAAGAAAAATGCGAGAAAACAAAATAATAAGCACAAAACGTTAACTGCTATGATTTAGCACCCATGCAAAACATATCTAATGTCATGCTGCGCCATCTTTCACGCTGGCGCTTTTGCTTTAAGTCACTTACGTCACTTCCTTTAGTCCAGCGAAGTGGAAGTGAGGATCTCTGACCGGAAACCGATGGTCCATAACCAGGTAACAATTCACCATGAGCGTAACCAGCTCGTATGGAAGCTGGAGCAGGAAAAAGTGAGAGTAATCGGAATGATGTTAACTCACCTTTCTTAGGAATACTTCTCTGCCAGTTATTAGCAAGTACATTAGAAGTCATTAACCGGACCGGTGCCTTGCGTGTTTCTGACACAGAAAACAAACGTTTCATTTTTTGTTTTCGCCTGAAAATGTCCGATTTAGGATTTGTTTCAACTGCAGACAGATGACGATGTCGCCTTAATCGATTCTTTTCTGTGAGTGTACCGTCAATTTTATTCATATCTACGTCGTTGTCATCGCCAGCAACACTCGATGTAGATGACGAACAAGTCGATGACGTCATGGGTGACGACACATTGGAATCGATGCCCAAATTATCTGATGAAGCACGATCGAGGTCGATGGAATTAGCCAGAAGAACTCGGTGATCTAAGTTGAGAGGTTTGCTTATAAGTGAGAACTCGGACGAAACACGAGCGTTCTGGCTAGTAGACATCATTGATACAGAAGTGTATTTTTGGTGTTTGTAAACTCGGGAAGGTTTTCGACGTGACGACGATTTTTCTAGACTTGATTGTGCAGACGCTACGTTGGTTTCCACCACTTTAGCGCCATTTTGTTCTATCGATTTTTCTTGGACGGTTTTAGTGGTTGCCACTTGCTTCTTGTTACTGATATGTCGCGATTTGGCTTTCTTAGTGCTTTCAACACTATGTTTGGAGCGTTTTAATGGCTTCTCCAATAACCTCGGGTTTTCCTTGCTTTTGTCACGGAAAGTTGACAATTTCCGCTTTCTAACCGCTTTTGACTTTACGAGTTGCCTCGCTTCCAATTCAGCAGAGCGAGCAGAAGGACGAGGAAGTCGACCCTTGTCGTAAGGAAGGTTTTCAGCATAATGCTTCGTGTCAGCTTGAGTTTTAATTTCTGCAAAATCGGTTTTAATGCGTGAAGGTTTCGATAAATTTTCAAACGAGTCACCTTTTCGAAACATGCCGAAAGTTCCACGATCTTTTGTCGAAGACTCGTTTTGGCTTCTTGCCTGTTTCGCTTTTACCGCTTCGCTACAATCTAATTTGTCTCTGTCAAAACGAAAGCAATTCTTGTCCTTTTCGGCGCATTGCGTTCTTTCAACCAAAGCGGATTCTTGCGACGTCACACTTAATCCGCTTTGATGCGTTATTTTAGCATCCTTTGCAGCTCTGTTAAATGTAAAGGTCGCCTTTTTAATGTGAGTACCCGACTGTTTGTTTGGTTCAACACTTGATTCAGAAGCACTTCCAAACACAAATTGCTGCTTTTGAACTGCCGAGTTTCGACTGAGTTCGGAAACAGCGTCCGAAAAAGTTGAGTTTTTGTTGTTTTCTATTTTTTTCAAACCAATTTTTTCTTCAATTTGTGAAGGTTTCGTTGGTTTTTCCCATAACGGTACAGAAAATTTCGGTTTGTGCATAACAAATGATTTGCATTGGGACGCTGCAGTGGACCAATTATTTTTCTTCCAAGCCGGCAATTCCGAATTTAAAACCGGCGAATCGGTTTCGTCGTTATCGCTTTCACTATTACTTGAATCGCTGCTAGATTCGCATCCCATTTCATCGTCATTTGCATCTTCGTTACTCCCAGATAGAGACTCATTTGACGAGCCCAAAGATGTGGAAATACGATACAAATTAGACGTTCTCTTGCTCTCAGGAGTAGGACCAGCCACTGATTTTTCATTATGTTTTGAGAATCCTGATGTCTTTTTCAACGTGTTTGCGATGTCGTTTACAAGCTCCTTGTCTTTATCAATAACCTTTTGCTTGGAATTTTGCGTTTTCGTTTGCGGTAACTGTGTAAGGGAGTTGTCTGGGTCTACCTTTAACTTTTCAGAAGAATTCTTTGCTTCGTTAACCGTGGTTTGTTTTGTATTTGCTTTTACAACTGGGTCTTTGACACTGCTATCAACCATTTTATCTTGAGTAGTAGCATTGTTTGACAATGTTACAGTTGTTTTGATTTTTGCTTGTTCCGACAAAGCGTTATTTTCCGAAACATTTGTACGCGATTTGTCAGGCTCAGGTTGTACCGAGTTAACGAATTTTTGACAAATCAACTTCTTAAAATGGAATTTTGAATGTTTTGTGCTCGCATTGTTCTCAGATGATGCAGTAATCGATGCAGAACAAGGTTTTGGAAAATTTGTAGACGAAATCGCGCTACTGTTGCTGTTCAAAATATTAGCGCCATTGTTGGAAGCCAAGTCTTTGCCCGGTCGTTCGACTAATTTGTTATGTAAGCTTTTATGATCACCACAAACACTCGTTGCAGTAGTTGTTGATTGCACAGACTGATAAAAGCCTTCACTTAGTCCAAGTAAAGCTTCTGCAGCATCTGTTTCTCCGAAGCATTCCAGTTTTTGATTAACACCAACAATGAGATGGCTTTTTGCAGTTTTTTGTCTTAAATCTTTGACAGCAGTCGTTTTGACAACTTCCACTTCGTTATTGGATGATGCAGCGTGATAATGACTGAAAGCGTATTTTGAATGCGATCGACGTGACACAAATGCAGACTTGCGTAGAGTGCCGCCATTTTGTTTAGATTCTGATGACGTTGTTAGAAATAGTGCTTTGTCAGAGCTGACATCATGCAAGCGTGAAAACACAGAATCGGTTGTTTTTCCGTGAAAAATCATGCTAGGCTTTTGGAAATCACCGCTTTTATTTTCATTACATTCTTCCAAATTAGAAATAGTTTTGGCTCGTTTCAAGCGCTGGAACATTTCTCCATTCGATATGATATCTGACATGTACGCTGCATGGTTTTTCCATTCAGGAACAAGCGCATCTCGATGATACATATCTTTATCTGGACTGCGCGAAAAGGGTCGTCCACACGGAACAGTTCCGGGATGAAAATGCAACTTTTCTTGAGCTGACAAATCACAAGAGTCTGGCGAACAACTGCTCGTTCCTCGCTCTTCGTAATCGCTGGTTTCACTATAACGTAAATCCAAAGGACTGTTCGTCGACAACGATCGAGAACTTTGACCACGATTTGGGTACAAATTCGCCGTTGCGCCGACGTGCCACTGTCCGTTGTCGTCACACTTTGGTTCAAAGCGGATGGCCATTTTGTTTGAAATATCAAAAATAGTAAATCCAATAAAAAGTAATCCTTCACAAAGTGTAATTCCAGTAAGTATAATTGTATTTCAAATCTTCTTTTCTTCACATTATGTTCAGTTACAATTTCTGTTCACACAAAAAATGGGTTAAAGCGGAGTCATAAGTCTGCAGAACGAAAAAAAAACTACACTTCGCGTTTATTATGTCGCATTTCATTAAAATGAGAATAGAGATACTCGTTAGAATTACCACGTTTATTTCAGTGAAAAACTGGTCTCACAAAACGTCACAATTGCTTTACAATCAATATGCAGCAACCGACACTGTTTCCTATCTAGGTTTCTCGTCACAGTACTATTCACGCAACTAGCATACGCGCACTTGAGCGTAAAATACTATTTCAACGGCACACGTCAGCTTTTACGCAACACCTAAGTACGAAGCAAGCTATAGATTAATGAAAGATTGAGGCCGTGTGGAAAGTATGACGTTGAAGCCAATCAAGTCACCGAACATCAATAATATTTCTATAAATATGCACGTATCCCTTGGCTGCATCAACCAGAAACCGATCGATTAGCAATTAAAGCAGCACATACAAAATATCACTTTTTAGTGAAACAAAAAATTTCAAGCGGTAAAGCACGCTTTACTTTCAACATAAACGCAAAAGGCTAATACTATCTGTGATGAATTCAGAACTTCCACGTTTGAAAACCCAGACGTAATTTTTTCATGGTAACTACAGCAGTATTAACTACCATGAGTTTTTAAACAGGCATTAGTTTTCGAAACTGTACAACACTTGTTTCTGCGAAAGTCGTGTGCACTAAATGTATCAATTACTGATTACAAAAGTATTATTAATAGGAGCATACTTCCAGTTTCGGAAAGAAACTTTTGAGCTAAAAGTTGGTAAAGCGTTGGAATATGGTAGCAAAAAGTAATCGGAAGATATCGGCTATTCAGCGTTTAAAGCGAGTAAGTTCCGAGTGGAACATCATCTTGGCTCAATTACAATTTCGAGCTAACTCAATTAACTTCCGGTTGATTCTTATATGAAGTTCCTGTTATGGACATTTTACCAAGGGTAATAAATTCTAACGACAGCACTTAACACAGCAGTGATGAAATTGGGGATGTTTGCGCACTTGAAGATTAATATTTAAGACCTCTGCTTTTTAAATAATTTTTGTAGAGCAGCGCTTACATCAAAATGTTTTCTATGAACGGTATGTTATGACGTCACGAGAATTACCAAGCCGGAGAAGCGTTTCATTTCAATTTCACATGAAAACCAAAAAAAGTCATTGATGAACGGTATTTTTTGGTTCATACCAAATATAAACCAGCCAAAACGTGACTGTACCTAAGAAACTAACAAATTGCGCATTTTCGGCTCGATAGTTGGGAGAAAACGAATAAAATGGCTGCCCTCAACACATAGATAAACAACAAAAAATAAAAGATAATATTGTAATAGGTAATCATACTGTAATAGGTAATATGTAAATTACATACTTCAATTAACATATCACCAAAAATATGGACCCTCTCGGTAATTCATGCCAACTAATTATTATAACCAGCATTTCTGCAGTCTTTAATGCTAAAAACAGTAAGTACTGATTCAGTGCTTCTTCTTACCTTTATTGATTGTTTGTATTTGTCAAAATATTTACTATATTGTAGTTAAAAAAGTAATTGCAATTGTCACAAAATTTTTACGCACATCAAATCATAATTCATCTGCAAAGCGAAAAAGCAAGACTAAAAGGTTTGACGATCATATTTGTATTTTAATTCTGAAAACCTCATCCAATTTTAATACCAAAACACTTTTTTCAAAACTCTTCGTGGCATCTTGTCAATGCTGCAACTTTTAAGAATCAAAACTTGGAAAAAAACGATTTGAACAAGCTGTCCCCATCTAAGTCAACAATTTGATACTTTTTACTCAACTTTTACTGGTATAGATCTATTTTCAGTGAACGAAAATAGTACAAACGTAAAAGACTGCAATTTACAAAAATATAAATAATACTTGTAGCTACCCTTCTGTTCAAGTTCAAAAACATAGCTAAGTCGGTCTATGCTCAGTTCTGACTTCTCTTCTACACTAGTATATACCCAAAACAAGCCGCATTTGCTAGCTAGTTCTTTGACTGGGAAGAGTGTGTGTGCGTGCGAGACCTGATGCGCGTAATTGGCGTGTAAAGCACACACACACAACTCGTCTTGGATGACTCGAAGCGGCGAATATTACTTTGGCGTAAGAGAATAAAAGAGAGAAGAAGAGCAGTGGGAAGCTCATGAAAAAATAAACAAACGAGCAATAAGAGAAGATTTTGGCGATGGTAATCGTTAGCTCCGAGGACTAAAAACGTCATCGGCCTTTTGTCGAAACTTTTATTAGCCGCAGAAAGGTGGAAGATTAATTTTTTCCATCCACCGCTTTTATGAGCTTTTCTATGCCATCAAACACTACCATTTCGAGCGGATAATGAGCTGAAAACGATTTGGGGCGAGTCAAACAATATGGCCGCTCTACTTCTCGCAAACCTGCTATTGTTTATTTCTCATTTGAATCGCCCAGACTCGCTGGCTGCATCAATCTCCTTACAAAATATGTGAGGCGAATGCAGAAAATTCACTCATTATGACATCAACCATGACACCCGTAATTTCCAATCAAGCTAAAGCAATGCATGCCGTGAAACGAAACTTGCCGAATTCTGATTTGTAAAATAACTGCATTACGCTTTTTATTTAAGACTTAATTGCCAAATCCAAGCAGGAAAAAATCTAATTAAAACAAGAATAAAACATCTCTAGCAAAATTCACCAACAACATTAATAAATTAGGTAAAATTTAACCAACAACAACGTTGAAAAAATAACGCTTAATGTGGCCGCTACGTGAGCTAAACGAGAGTTTTATCAACATAAACGTTATTAATGTTATTATTATGAATGTTTTGTAAATAATTGAGTTGCAAAAAATATTTTCTACCAAAATAAGCTTAGATTGTTGGTGAAAAGAGTAGCATCAAGTAATTTTAGTATGATTATTTCATCATTTAATATACAAAAATGCACCTGAGAATAGCACGGTGATGAAAATTTTCACTGAAACTTGCAACTGATCGTGAAAAACAACACTGAAACGAACTAAAAGTTGTTGTTGCGAAGTTTTACAAGACCATAAAAAGTTATAGTCATTAGCAACGGCATAAACAATAACGTTTTAGGTGTAACTTCAAGTGCTGCGTGCTCATTAAATGCGCGATAGGGTAACCAATCTTATGCACGCATAGTATCGATGCATCTGTTTACATTACATCAGGGATTCTTAACCGGGGGTAAATTTTACCTACCGCGGGGTAAATTTTACCTACCGAGGGGGTAAAATTTGATGAATTAAAATTAACCCCCTGGGGAAAAATTAATCCCCTGGGGGTAAATTCTACCTACCGAGGGGGTAAATTTGATGAATTAAACATTAAAGAAAACTTTGATTTTCAGTATTGTAAAAGCAGTAATGGTACACTGGGGGTAAATTACACTTTTTTTTTTCGGCAAGGAGTAAACGAGACAAAAAAGGTTAAGAAACCCTGCATTACATCATTATTACAAGTAACTTTAACCATTTTAATTTGCAAAAAAGGATGAGTTTTGCAAGGTAACTTTTTAATTATGCTCATGCTTTCAGCGAACAAAGCGCTGCTCGTAAAAAAATTGGCAATAGCGAAAATATTCAAAATAGCAGAATGCTAACGTGAAAAGAGTAAAATTTTGCACCAGGCACAGTATTTACTCAGAAAAATATTGAGCGATAAAATGTCAAAGCGAAAATACACTTGAAAACATTCCCGTGGAGATAGCAGATATTTATCAATTGCATACGCAAGTAATATGTGTTTGCGACATTGCATTATATTTAGCTTTGCAAATAAAAATCAACGCAACAAAGCAGTGATGAAAAAAATATATTTTTCGTTATTTTTACCAAAATTTTCCGATGTTTTTTTGTAGGTAATTTTGTTATTTTTTTAAAGTGCTTGGAAACTCAAAAAATGGTTTGTTATGTATACATTTGCGACGTCCTATAAAGTAAAAGTAAATGTATTTCTTTAAACGAAAGCAGTGGAAAATGTAAAGCAATGCGAGGGCGGCTTCTTGCGTATTTAATAGTTTCACAACTCACGCAACTTCAACTTTATTTTTTGTCGCAAACATTACGTACGGTAACACAATAGTGAAGAAAAAATTTCAAAAAAACAATTCAATAAATACACTGGCGACTGGGAGGCTGCGAAAGGACCTTTTGGTCATCGAGTCATACAGCCCCCAATCAGGAGCGGATCTAGAAAATTTCGGTGGGGGGATGCAATTTTGAATTAGGTTGAATGTTAACTAAATACAAGGTAGTTTAACGTTTAGCCCAGGGAAAAGGCGCAAAAGCCCTTCGAAAATGTTGCATGTCAGGGGTGCATTCAGAAAAATTTTCAGGGACGGGGCACGAAATTTCGACATTTTTAAGCGTATTTTTCCGGCAGAATTTATTTGAAGCAAATTGAGGAACAAAAACGGCTCTAGGAGGGTCCGGGGGCATGCTCCCCGGAAATTTTTTGAAAATTTACGTACTGTAATGCCCATTTTAGTGTTTTTTGATAATTTGAACAATTTTCATTCAAATTGTGTGTAAATATTTTGCTCCTAATTTTAAGTGCTTCACCACATGTGATGCATTTTGTTCGCACATTTTCGATTTACGCGTGCTTGAGGTGTAAGGTTTACTATTACCGAAGAGTTTCGAAAAAATTGCATTTACCTAACACATTTTTGAAATCGGCGGCTGGTGGGGGGATGCATCCCCACATCTCCCCCCCCCCCCAGATCTGTCCTTGCACGCAGTAATAACCTATGCAGAAAAATATGAAAAACGTAATCACGAAAAACTTAAACTGAACAAACCCAGAATAGAGCATCGCCAATGAGACAATGTATACCCGTAAATACAAAACCAAGATTACGCGACATGGAGTAACGGTATTGCTGTGTTTACAAAAATTTTTTAGAAAAAATGCTAAATGTACTTGCATAACTTGCAAAAATTGCTAAATGTATTTGTATAACTTGCAAAAAGTTGTAAATGTAAAAAATGCTAAATGTACTAGCAAAAATTTTTTTATATATTCTATTCCGCCATTGTTCTACTCAAGACCGGAGCCGATCACATTCGGTGCATACTTAGAGTGTTTTTTTATTAAAGAAAGTGATCTCACTTCACAGTTTCCCTCAATGCGCTATAGTAAGGGTTACCACCGGACCACACCAAAAAATAAGCACGCTGCAGTTAGGTTATCAAAAAGTCAACAGCTCTTTAGCTCTTTATTGTGAATCCACTAAAAACCGGTGAAGACTAAAAAAAAAAAGTCTTCACGTCAACAAAGTCCTGTTTTTCCACTAAAAATTGGTGAAGACAAAAAAAAGGTCTTCACGGCAACAAAGTCCTGTTTTTCCACTAAAAATTGGTGAAGACCAAACAAAAGATCTTCACGTCCGCAGTATCCTATTTTTTCCACTAAAAAATCAAAAATAAGCACGTTTCTTAGAAATAAGCACGAAATGGTAACCCTGGCTATAGTCGATACATTTTCAGTTCTATGTTGCAAAATAACCTGTTATTTAGTAGCATATTTATTTATCCTCCTATCACGAAAAAGCGATCGAAGCGCTGTAACGAGCTAACTTAGGAGTTGCTGGCCACCTGTCTATCACATCAAGATGGGGGAATCCCGCTAAGCGCCTTTTCCAACGGCACAACAAGTACACTTGCCAGCTTGTTCTCCACACTGTCCGTTTAATGCTGAGCGTCAAGCAGGGACGCTGTGAATACCAATTTTAAAGTCATTGCTTTGACCCGACTCGGAATCAAACCCGAGTTTACAGCTCCATAGGCGGACGCTCTTACCACTCAGCCATCTCAGCTTGTATATCTAAAATCAATTAAAATAATAATTCTGACGATGAATCAAATAAAAGGCAATAATAATATTGTTTTCAAGCTTTAGTAAAATGAAACAGACCACAGAGCTGTCAAACGGGACGTTATGAAACCCTTGGGGTAACTTCAGAAGCTCAGGGCAACCCCAAACTAACTGCGATATTAGAAATGTTCTTTTATGGAAACATACAAACGCTCACTATGCCGCAAATACAACATTAACCACAAATTTTAAGTTTTTCGAAACTAGCAAAAAATTCTAGACAAGCCAAATGGCAACTTGTGTTGTCAATAGAATAATATATTTCAAACTGACAGAATCACAGCTAATTGTTTGGTAAGCAGCAACAAAAATAATTTGTATCGTTTGGAAGCAAACAGTTGATGATGATAAATTTGGAGGTCACAAAACTAGAAAAGTCAACCATGGTTTAAAGGATCCAATGTTTGTAATCTTTTATTCATCCTCGCTTTTTACACTAACGAGTTTACAATGCAACCTTGCGGCTTAAGATTCAGGCAACACAGCCACGAAGGCAGAATAATACTACAGCGACATTAAGCAAATCGTCGAAGTTTTCAGATGAGAATATAAAGAACATCTTCATGGGGGAGTGATGATACTTTTAGATGATACATTTCATGGCATTGAAAAAGCGTTTTATGCAAAATTGCATGATCGGACTGTGCTAACCACGCGCTTTTCAGTATAGATTTTGAATTATAGGTTCGAGTTTATGGTTAAAAATAGCTGTTTGAGGTTGAACTTGGGACACAAGGGGGAACAGGATCCTGCCATCAAGTTTTCCGCAGCAGAGTAAACTCAAAGCTGATTGAAGCGATTCAAAACAGTCTGTTGATGATTAAGCCATTATTTTATCGTGTAAGAGAGCACGTACTCATTTCTAGGGACCCAATTGTATGTGACTTGCATTTCGGCGAAGAACACGCTTTACATACCGGATATGACATTGACATGCCAATGACAAGCGGATATGACGTTATGAATTTTCCGCCGTTGGCACCATTGACAGAAGTTCAGATTCGCGCTAATTTGTGCAAAATTATGTTTTTGTAACTATCGAACTTAATTAGCATGTAGGTAGCTTCATATAGCCTACACTTGTTTAGTATTCCATCGTCGCAACATATTCTATTGCGTCGGCTGCAACGTGAAATTACAAGCAATTTAGCGCGAAAAATGGAGAAAATTCCATATGCCATTCACAGACATTTACCAAGTCGTAAGTACAGTTAATAGAAACAGGTTCACTTTTTGAAATAGTTCACCAGTGGCAAGTAAGAGAATGCGTAATGGCACGATCGGCCAATTCGAGACGTTGGCTAGACCGGCATGACTATAGTCTTTAAAAGCACTATTCCGCTTTTTGGAATTCTTGAAAAGTTTTGTAAGCTACCTTTTCTCGCTGCCTACAGGCTACAGTATGGTTCATAGCGGCTCTTGCGACGGTATTACAATACAAGCAGTTCATCTTTCATATGACATAAGGTATCAAAGCAAATATAAAGAGCTACATAAATAAATATAGGTTCAAAGTATTTCAGAGCAAAAAGAATTTGATTCAACAAATTTTGCCACTTAACACAAACATAATGAAATGGTCCGAAAACATAATATTTATCACGGCATAAGCTGTGATACCCATATGAAGCAAGCGCTTGTCACAAGCTTAGTACCTCAAAAAAAAAAAAAAAAAAATCAAAACCCAAATATACCTTTTGTCGCGTAATTATTATTGATTTACTAAAAAATTTATTCAATATCATCGCGATGAATAAAGTAAGTCAAACTCATACCTGTTGCTCATAAGATTACGTTCATCTCAAAACTATTAAAATACTTTAAATCGAGAAGTTGTGAAAAAAAACAACGCTAGCAGTGAAAAACTGGTGAATGAAAAAACCAGCAGTAATCGAATTTGCTCAAGCTACAGCTGGAAAGCCTAAAATATCATCCATAACAACTAGGCAATATACACAAGATGAGCAATAAATATTTACCATGCCAATTCATCAACAGACTAAATCCTATTTTAACCAGTTCTGAGTTTAGATCTAAGTAATTAAATTTGGTATTCACAAGCTGCGAGATAAAACATGCTTAGAAAAATGGCGTTCTTCTGACTTAGCTTTGTACTCATCAAATTTTTCCTCAAAAAATGCTGACGGCAAGGAAAATTTACATACAACATTAACAAAGCAGTTAAGCATTTGACTTTCTGCATGATTGAGCTAGCGCTTCGAAAGAAATGTGCAACAAAAAACTGTACAACCTTTTTTCTCGACTAATCAAATAATATAGTCGTTATATATATCAATTTTGACATTTGCAGTCGGTGTTTTCAATAGTTAGTTGGTAGCAAAACCTGCACAAAGTTTTTACTAAATTTTTTTGCATAAAAATTGAATAGGAACCCCCGTTCTGTACTCACGTTCTAAGCTCAAATAACTCGACAATATGGCATATATTCTTAAGTGCTTAAATTTGAACATATTTTAATGATAAGCCTGCACCACTGTACAAAAAGGAGTCATTTAAAATACACCAATGCCCATCGAACTACCGCGCAGTTATAAAAAGACTCAATTAAATTATTTATTTGAATCGAGCTTGTCATGTATTACAACAACAAAAATTGAACCACAAAGCAAAATCTGCGATAAAACTACAATAAAAATTTCGTTATCTCGGGGTATTACGCCGAAGCGTGTAACGAGAGGCGGATTCATCTACTCAGCTTACCACCTGCGCAACGCACCATCGAAGAAACATCGTAAAGGTGACGATCCGTTGGCAAACTGTATCCCAATTAACCGACCTAACAATCGAACCTCAGACCTACCTACCGCACCGATGGGGATATCGTAACCACTCTTTAGCTCTTTCAATTTAAATCTCGAATTTCTCATTCACTTCTGCTTTCGCAAATGACTTAACAAACACGGACAATATAACTGAATTAACAGCTATAGACATATTTGAAACGTAATTATAGTCCTAACTGCGTTTTATTAAAACGTGAAATTAAACTTTGAGTAAATTAGTTTTTTAAGTTGACAAAACGTATTTTATTAAATAAATTACTTTAATAAATCCTCTAAACACTCAACTCAATCTTCAACAAAGAATAAGCAATGAAGTCAGATACAAACACGATCAGTATTCTAGGCTTAAGTAACGTTTTTATTGTTAAAGATACTTGGGGCATATTCAGACGTAAACTCTATATAGTAACTTATTTAATTACCCAGGTTTTTTAGGTGTTTTAGAAACCGATATGGGTACCGAGAATCAAGAAAAACTATGGAGAAAAAAGGTCTGCTGGGTCATAAATCCACCTGGGGTCCCTTTAGGTATATTTGGATTAACTAACATTTTCCGTGATTATCGGATATGGTTCCGTATTTACTACGCTGGCCGGAATCGCCCACACATTATCGCCCTTGAACTTTGTTCAAACAGATTTATCTTCAACAAGCATATTTTATGGCAGATCTTTCGAAAATGAGATAAACTGAACCGCCTAAATTTTAAAGCAGTACACATCTGTACAAAATGGCCTATTTTAATACGAACAAAATGCACATACATGTGTTGTTGAGCTAAAAGTTGAATCGTAGTGGGCTTTTGAAATACTTTTAAACCCAAAATATATAGCGGAGACTACCTTTGTATTGGTTTTTCTAAATTTTTATGCAATTTTACCAAGCTTTGAAAAAGAAAACGAGTAAATCAATTGCAAAATTTCACAAAAATTAAGCTGAAATCGCTATTTCAAGTATTTGACCAAGTGGTTAATCATGTGATACCAAGTAAACCACAAAAAAAATGACGTTTTGCTGGTCATCTTGGCTGAGTGTTTCCGCAATAATGGTGCTTGTCCAATCATATTTATATGCAGTACCTAAAATGTCACAATTCCGACGTTCAAAACAAACTATCTTCCTAAGAACAATATACTCAAGATAGCAAGGTAATTGATGAAGGTGTTAAAACAGAGCATAAGTAAACAAACACAAAAAAGATAAAACAAAAACAACACAAACAGAGCTACAAAAGGACAGATTTATATAACGTAAGTACGTATATCGCTGTTACTAACCACGAAATCATACTCTCTAATAATGACGTTATCTTCGGAAGAATTTACAGCATTTTGCGATTTTGGCTCAATAGTCTAGAATAAAACCGGCCAAGATATGTACCGGCTTACCAACCAACTGCAGGCAGTTATAGCTATATATACACGGTAAGTGGCGACTACATAGGAAAATCTTTTTGTAGTAGAATATAACTGAACGTGCAAATATCATATTGTACCGACTCCGTCATCCTGCTGTGAAACTGTAATAAGCTGATGACCAACTTGCTTTTGAGAGACTGTTAGAACCATGATTTCCACCACCTCTTTCCCTATTCTTTAAAATTTAAACGATTGCTTAAGAAAAACAAATTGCTACATAAAAAAACATTATAGATTACTACAGTATTAATAACGCTGCCTGCACTTAAATTTTTCATAACTACGCTTATTTTGCTGACATTTACGAACAGCAGCTATAATGCTTCGACTGCAGCATGTGTGGTATAACGTTATATATCCTAACCAGCAGCTTTCATACGTAGGCAAAATCAACTCTTGCCAAGTGGAAATGCAACATTTAGCGACTCTTTCCCAGAACCTCCATAGCAACAATAGGTTAAAAATGCAACAAAACATTTTCTGACGAGATGAATCAGGGTTAATCTACATAAAAAAACAACTTTAACAATGGATTATGATAACGTTTCGCAAAAGGTGAAAATGCAATTAAACTTTCACAGAAAGCTTCCTGGCAATAATAACATTGCAATACTTGATGATAAGCAACGTTTTTTGAAAAACACAATACAAAAAGTTAAACACCATAAAGTAATTTGGAAAACCATGCGAGTGTTTACTGTCTATGCCAGTGGTCGGCAACCTTTTTCTAACGCGGCCCAGATCACCCTTTCAATGACTGTTGAAGGCCCACTACATTTAAAACCACGAAAACGAATATACAACTCGACTACAAACTACAAAATGAAAAACGGTGGGTGCGTTGTTTTAAAAGCAGAGAAAATGCAAAGCGCGTGCTTTTTTTTTCTCACTCCCTCGCATCGTTAGAACAGAAGAAACAAAGCGAGCATTGCATGAAAGAGATACAGACGCAGGCACCCGTTTTTGTGTATGGTACTACGGGTTTTGCTTTTGTAGACATGTACTGCCGGGAGAAAAATTACACTCAATGCATCAAAAGGAAGGTTTTTATTATTAGTTGTATGGGCTTACTTTTTATTTGCAGCTAGCACGCGGCCCACAAAGACTTTGTAAAACCGAATAGCCCGCGGCCCATAAAAAATTGCTAAAAGGCCCACAGGTTGCCGGCTACTGGTCTATGCACTTCAATAGCTGTACTGCGGGTATAGCGAGCAAAGAAGTTCGTGACAATGGTTATACCGGTTTAAGTTAAGTCCAACCAGCACTTAAGTAATTTGAAGTATATAAATAACTTGAGCAGTTTAAAATCTATCCATGCAGTCGAGTTATCTAAAATCTCTACGATGTTTTTAATAATATTTAACGAAATAGCAGCTAATCAAACGTCAACAGACAACTTCGAAGCCCACAAGCATCCTGTTGAAAAAAGGTTAACCTTTCTGTCCTATGCAACAAAAAAATTTACTAGTACAAATATATAGGCTTATATGCCCGTGAATAAAGTTTTTATTTGTTCAAGAAAACTTAACTCTAAGAAAATGGTAGCCAAAATACAACTAATAAGTATGGATGTCTGCGTGAACATTTTAAAATTTGAAAGAGCCATTTAATTGGTTAATCAAAGACGAATATCAGGGGTGTTCAAAAAAGACCGACTTCCGAAATTTTATCCTGATCGCCGTTCAACCCGTTCATTTCACCTGATAAATGACATAGAAAAAAATTTTTTTGAAATCGGACCTAGTTTACCACTTGCGCATCGGCCTTAAAGCGGGCTTCACACCGAAGCCGTTTCCGTCTACGTTACCGTTTCGTCGGTCGTTACGACTACGTTAGGGTGTTCACACCAAAAAAATGTGGGCTGGCGGTGACGGAACGTAAGAGATTTTCTTAGAAGGAAAGAGAACTGATTTTGAGCTACGTGAGGGGGCAAATTGCAGTACCAGTGCACTTGTGGCATAATTGCTTCATATTGGCAACTTTTTAGGGTTTTGAGGATTGTAATTTTGCTCAAAATGCGTGCTAAGCAACAAAAGAAGCATTGGTAGGCTACGGTAGTAACCGGTATTCAGTAACCATAGCCTAGTAGACTACAGTATGGTAGGTTACTACTGCACATTTCATGAGTGAATTGTAGTACCGGTAACTCTACGATGCTGTAGGCTATGGTTACTAAGCAGTAGTCTATAGCTGGGTAAGCCCTAAAATAAAAGGACTGTAAGTATGTGCCTCCGCCAGTATGTCCTACCATTCCAGAGTAGTATCACATACCGGTAGCCTAATAAGTCTACCTGCCAGTCTATTATTGGTGATAGCCTACGTATACAGTTTTCTTTCACTGGTACATAGTACCAGTAGTAGCCCATAGTAGCTGGTCAACTCCATGGCTGTGCAGTGACTGTGTGAGTGGAGTGGGCTACAATGGTTGCCATCTTGCCAGTGAAATCATCGCATACATGGTTACCGGTATGGGTTAAAATAAGGGTTAGGGGGTTACGGTAGGTTAGGCCCTAACCTTGACCATAACGATAAACCTAATCCTAACTTTGACCCTATAACTTTCATAGGCTTATTCTTTATCTATTGTACCCACTGGCAGTGTTCTCTAGTCTAGCCCAAACAAAATCTTTACAATACCACTACCGGTAATTTGCCCAAACGTTTTTACTAGCCTATTTCACAACTTTTGCCAAATATTTTGCTTTGAAACTGGTTTATGAAAAAAAACTGAATAAGCAATTGTTTGCAGACAGAAGTTTTCAGGTAGCCTACGTTCAATATGAGATGCCCATATTTATTTTGTTTATCTTCATGATATTTTCCCAAAACCTGCTCAAATTTCTCATTTTTGCACTTTACAGGGAACACTGTTCACCATGTGATCTACTGGTACCATAATGTTTCTTCACTGTTTATGCGCTGGTGTGTGCGTCCTACACTGCACAATTTTACGTATCAGGCAATAAGCATGGCATTTAATGAGATTTTAATTGAGCAAGTTAAGCAACATCCCTGCTTGTATAATGTATCATAAAAATAAAAGATTTCAAGAGTAGAAACATTAAAGACCTAGCTTGGATTGTTATTGGCAATGAATTAAAAGAGAGCGGTAAGTTTGTGAGCAAAAAAAAGAACTTTGTCTAATATACCTATAAACTCTGTACTGATACAGTAGGATACTTGTACCTGATTGCAGTGATTAGGAAGTTAGGCCAATTCATTTGTTGTGCCCTGCACATACAAGCTCATTCAAATAAAAATTTGGCCTACCATTATAGTAATTTCTGAATCGTGCATGTCTGGGGCTCTGGGCCTACCATTTATGAATTCATAACTTATGAATTCATTGGATATGTAATAGAAGTGCATACAGTAATTATACTAAGTACAGTACATAAATTTGATTGCATTAAAGGGCAAATACAGATATCTGCCGTTAGTTTTTATTGTAGCAGATTTTAGTTCTCCAGACATCTCCCAATCGATGAGCATTTAAAATTTCTTGGTTTTTCGGCTTCCATTTCCAACAATTCTACGTTGTGCCAAGCATTTCTTTAATCTGTATCAGTTTTGCTGTGTATTAAGCTGACTAGGTCACTAGAACAATTCAAAGAATTTACCGATGAAAGTTGATTTTTATTATTTTTTTAACCACTACTGGTACCTTAGTTAAACGTCAAATTATTTTTTTTTTTGGTCATTACTGATTACGTGGCGTAGGCCTATTGTTTTTTTAGTTGTGTTTATTTTTTTAATTCCTGCACGTTTCAACGTACGGTAACCTGTATTTTTGCCATTGTTCTTGTTTTTGTTTGATGTTTTTCTGGTCGTGAAATAAAATAAACTACTACCGGTCCTACTACTACCACCAATATAAGCAAGTCAGCCTGCGCAACGTTTGAAATTGGTGTGAACGCTTACGTAAGCGTTTTACGTTTGACGTTAAACGGCACGGAAACGTAGACAGTTATGAAACGCCGACGTTGACAGTAATGGCTTCGGTGTGAAGCCTGCTTTAAGGCCGATGTGCGAGTGGTAAACTTAGTCCGATTTCAAACAATTTTTTTTTTCTATACCATTTTTTAGGTCAAATAAACGGGTGGAGCGGCGATCAGGTTAAAATTTCGGAAGTCGGTCTTTTTTGAACACCCCTAAACAATATATGCGGTAATTTTTTGAATTTCAAGACATATTTTGCATTCATGCAAAATTTTTGGCTGCAGCTGGTGCAAAATCATGGCTGTGAAAAAAACTCAAGAATTCTTTACCACGCGGCGCCTTAAACACCATTCAAAAACTAGGAATGTGGAGGGACGACACAGAAACTTTGCAAAAAGATGCGAGGAAAAGCAAAACCAGGAGAACCCAAAAACGGTCGAAAAAATCTTCATGGCTACGATGAAAAAGCCCATGATTTAGATATGCGTTTTCAGCTGCTAAAATTTTACTCGCTGACTAAAAACTAAGGACATAAACCTCTGTCTAATTAATAAACTAATTAAATGATAGCTGTTTTCATGCGACATCGCTAAAAATGAAAAAATTGACGGTAACACAAAATCGAATAATCACTTTAAGGGAAAATCAAAGAGAAACTAAGACTTTACTTCGCGCGATCTATCACAAAGGATTAACTTCGCCACAACATAAACAGCTACGCAACGAAAATAAACAAAACTCGGTTTCAATTCGGCCTCTACAGCTACGCTATTAAATGTTATATCATAAAAAATCTTCGTTAATTAAATATGTTGAAATTTTGTTTATAGTTGATTTTAACTTGAAAGAGTAAAATTACACTAAATTTGTTTAAAATTTACTACGAAATAAATACAGTCAGTTTCGATACATAATCTTCAACATTGATTCTACAACGCAACGTCAAGATCGAAATTTTAAAATGACAAAAGTTTTCTACTCAAATACCAAGGCAACAAATTGTATTAAACGCATTAGACACTATTTTTCAACCATTGCACCAAAAACTACGCTAACTCAATGGAAATAATAGACCTTTTGAAACACACCATCACAATCATGTACTTCAGTAAGAAAAAGGATAAGAAATGAACTGACGAGACTTCAAAAGTTGAAACACCAGAAGTACATTATCACAAGCGACTTAGCACATATAATCTCGGTGTCTTTTTGGTGACAATTCACATTGAGAAATCGCAATTTTTACAAAAAATTGTTCGCTTTCTCGACAAATGCATATGATTCGACTATTTGACAGAGCGTTTCTTGAAGCCTAATGCGAAAACAGCTTTTTTCAAAGCTATTCTTAAGTTCTTTACCGCCAATCAATTAATTATTCAATACTTTTGTTCATAAGTTCGAAAAAGCATGGCCCCCCAAGCCAACCATTTTAAGTGGAAATAACAAGAGCCAAAATCTTTTCAGAGAGAATTTTTGTAAGAACAGTATTTAACAGCAAGTTAAGGAGGCAGCATGTTTATGAGAGTGACTAAAACAAAAAACAATATTCATAACATTTTACTACAAAAAAGGTTTAGAATTATCAAAACGTAAAAAAGAATGTTCAAACATACAAACAGATAATCTGAACCCAGAACGTCTCACAAGGAACAATTCACCCGCAATTTTGTGCAAAAGTATTTAAAATAACTAGTATTATTGACGCAAATGTCAAAAACGCGAACTCAAATAAATTTCACAGGGTCTTTAAATTACGTCAAGTCGTCGAACCTTCAACATTTTAACAGCAGATAAAAATCAACAGCAAGTGTAACAAATGCAGAAAATATAATCCAAAATCAGTAACAATTGATCATCACAGAAGTACTGTACAACATTTAACAAAAACTAAAGCAGATAAAGTTAAATACGATTGCTAAATCTCTTTCTGACAATACAGCAAAACATTTTTATGTCTACCCCTACTTTATATTAAAAAATATAGTTTGTACGGTCATAGCCGGAAAGCGCACGCTAATGCTAGCCGCATATTCTACGGAATATGCTCCATTCATTGATCTTTTTAGCAGCAAATGACAAGGTGAAGTCATTTGAAATTATCAAGTAAATTAAATTTTGCGAACGAATTCAAATTTGTTGAAGCAAATTCATTTAAGTTTTATATTCCAAATTTGCCGTACAAGCGGTTTTTAACTAGAAAAGAGCTACAGTTTGAAGTATAACTTGCAGTATATACAGTAGTAAAAAGATGGTAAAAAACAGCTCACATGGCCGAATGGTAAGAGCGTCTGCCTCTGAAGCTGTAGACTCGTGTTTGATTGCGAGTCGGGTCAAACCAACAACTTCAAAATTGGTATTTACAGCTTCCCTGCTTGACGCCAGCAAAAAAGGGACAGTGTGGAGAACAAGCCGGCAAGTTTACTTGTTGTGCCGTTGGGAAAGGCACTTAACGGGATTACCCTTTTTGGCGCGGAAGACAGGTAGTCGGCAACTCCTCGGCGAGCTCGTTATAGCGCTTTGATCGCTTTTTCGTGAGAGGATAAATAAAATGCAGACAAAATACAAAAATATATATTTTCACTGCATTACAAGCTAAATGGAATTACACATGCTTGAGCGAATATAGTTATGCTATAGCTCGTAATCTGTAAGCTCGAAGTGGGCAGGAATATGCTCGTTACGTTTTACAAATCAAACTATACAGACGAACGTAATGTTAATCACGTCATAGCTATTTTGTCAATGGGGTATCGTTTAGCGAACAAGTATTTTGTGATGTTTAAACACGACTTAATTGCTTCGCATACCGCTTTCAATATTAGATTTATCTAGCAAACGAGATTGGAGCTCTTTACAGCGACACGAACATTAAATGGCCTATCTATAATGAAGCACCAATCTGGTTCTGTGGTCATGAAAAAAAGCCCCCGAAATCTGATTAGAACAATTTAAAGTGATCGATGAACTGGGTGACGCTGCCCAAATTAAAGACGAACAACTCAACATATCGTATTGAAAAAAACCCTGGCCAAATGTTATTTTATATGGAAGGCACAAATGACATCTTTAAATCTATTATAACTACCTCATTTTTTACATACCAATCTAAAAAGTAATCAAAAATACATCGCTCCGTTATTTTTATAGGTCCCATTATTGAACGCGACAAAATGAATTACTTTTAAGAATCAGGCTAAATCATGAAAAAAAGTATTCCATTTTATTTAGGGTTCCAACAGATCTATTTTCGGTCTCTATAAGTTTATTTCGAGCACCTAAAATTTTTTTGAATCAAAAAATGGTTAAAATTACAGTAAATACCGGTATATTAAGAAGTTATGTAATATCATAAGTAGGTCGATTTTTTTGTGAGCTAAAAAACTTTAAAACGTGACTTTATTTTTGCAAAAAAGTAACCAAAAAGTTACTTTATTTAAAAAAGAGCACAAAATGAAAAATAACAGCAGTCTATGTTAAAAAGCAATAAAATAGTCTCAATTAGTGCTCAAATTACAGTGCACGCACATTCACACATATTGCGCTTAACATTCTTCGGTAAAAAATTTTTGTCTCTGGCAAGTAGCTTGTTCAGCATGGAGAAACTGCGTTCTACTGCAGCCGCAGTTGGTTCGCATCTTAAAAGCAAGCAATATACAGCAGGAGCAACTTCTTGACGACTCATTTTAGTAATATCCAATCATATCATTTTTTCAAAAAACTCAAGCAATACAATCGCAGTTGCTCCATACCGGTGGCGCACCCAAGATTGGCAAAAGAATTGGCCAAAATCGGTGAGCCACCGAAATCTAAGGGGCTTCATTGGTGCTCCGCTCCTACCAGCCAACGGATTTTTGTGATTTTCATACAAAAACACTCATTTTAGCACACTTTTTGCTGATATGAATAACCACTGATATGTCTTCTAGATAAACAAAAATTTTATAAATAGCTCAGTTGATTCTAATAATTTTGGTCTTTTCTTCAATCGTTGTTGAAAACCAGTATTCCAACTATACTCATCTACAATGTTCATTTTAACCCTTCAGTTTTAAAATAGACAAACGTTGGAATAGGCAGTGCTCGAGTTGATGGGGATGCCATCCCCCGGAAAACAACACCATCCTACCATAAAAAATTTTGGCGTAAACCGTCCCCCTATAAATAATGACCATCCTTCCTTTACTTCTGTGTGAAAAGCTTTTTTTTGCTCTTCACTTCAATTTGCGGCGAAAATCGGACATCAGAGGAGGCGATGATCTTTTTTTTTTTGCTCTTTACTTTGTTTTCGGCCGAAAATTATGGCAATCCTAGCACCATCCCCCCATAAGTGTTTTCACAACTCGAGCACAGGGTATAGGAGACGCTAGGTGTTAAATTACCGCTGCTTTTTTTATTAAATGTTAAAATAAATCTCTCATTTAAATCAAAGAAAATTTTAAAAGCTGTGAAAGCTCTTTGGGTTTTGGTAGATACGACATTATGATTTACAAGCCACTACACGTCACAAAGATTGGAATGTTATAAGCACCAGTCTATTCACTTTTCATTCAGTCTAATCTTCAAAAAAATATATTGTTCTGAGAGAAAACTAATCAATGGAATAGTTTAATCAAGTGTTTGAAAATTCAATACGTTGACATCGCAAAATGCCATTGCATCACTAGAAGATGTAGGGCTTTATGTTCAGTATATAACCACCTAAATGCATTAGGCAGATTGTAAATCCATTCCAATTGCAGCATAAAAAGATTAAAAAAAGGAAAATTGGGCAAAAAATAGCACAAAAAACTTTGTAACCGAAAAAATTAATTGTAACCTAAAAACACAAGAAGTAACTTTTCGTAACTTTATAACTTCTTAAATACCAGCCCCACACCCGTGAAGTTTTGGTTCCACGCTTTTTGTGCTAATTGGAGCCAGCAAAAAAAAGTAACTTTTGTGACTTAAAATCGCCCTAATCATACAACATGAAATTGACAAGAAAATATCGAAACCGTAACCTTGATTGATTTTCACTTCGATATTGAAAATATGGTACGAAATGCAGAGTCAATGAATACACTGTAGTGAAATCATGTTTGACAAACTTTGTAATTTTGCAAAAACTACAATAAGAGCGCGGTACAGAATAGACTTAAAATACTACGCTGCTACCACAACATGGTTAAAAAAAACAGGTCTATATGCCCAGGAAATGTTGATAATTATTAAACGCTGCATGCTAATAACGTTAATACCAAAAATTATGAAACACCAGTTTCTTTTTTCGAGTAAGGAGCGACTTTTCAAAAAATTCAAGGCGTATCTGCAGCAAGCAATTGATTGTTTAAGAAAGGACCTCGTTTCAAGGTATACGTTCTCAGTGGCGCACCCAGGGGAGGGGGGTTGGGGGGGTCAAAACCCTCTTTTCGAAACTGAACCCTTGTTTCTAAAGTGAAGTGTCCAAACTGTGCAAGTGTAATACGTGCTGTTGTTTCAAAGCAGCTGTGACAGAATTTGCCCCACATCATACTGAAGCCAAACCAGCTGGTTGGCGTAGTGGTATGAGACATTGTTATCAGTGCGGGCAGGGGCGGATCTAAGGGATGCATCCCCTACCAGCCATTTTCAAACATGTTTATGATGAATACAATTTCTTCCATAATTTTGAACCTTTTCGATAACGATAAGCCTTACGCCCTAAGCACGCATAATCGAAAATGTACGAACAAAATGCATCATACTTGATGAAGCACTCAGATTTAGGGGCAAAAAATTTAAACAAAATTTGCATAAAATTGTTCAAAAAGTACTAAAATGACCACTTCAATTTGTAAATTTTCAAAATTTTACGGAGGAGCATGCCCCCGGACCCCCTTCGAGCCTTTTTTATTCTCAATATGCTTCAAAATAATTTCTGCCGGAAAAATACTACGTTTGAAATTATGTCAATATTAGGTGTCCCTCAGTGAAAAAATTTCTGAATACGCCGCAGACATGAAAACATTTTTCAGAGGGCTTTTACGTCTTTTTTGGGTCTAACGTCCTTGTATATAGTTAACATTCAATCTAATTCAAAAGTGCATCCCCCCCACCAAAATTTTCTGGATCCACTCCTGAGTGCGGAATCGAGTTTTTTTTTTCAAAACTCCCCTCACCCCATTTGAAATATGCTGGGTGCGCCCCTGTACGTTCCTGTGAATTTTTCGCAAAAAGAACATTCGAAGCTGCTTTTTCCCATTGTATATACACTAACCTTTTATGACCGAAAAATGAAACAAATGAGACAAGAACACGAAAACCGTGTCAATAATGGAAATCAAACAACGCATGTAATCAGCAAAATTTGTACGGCCTTGATTCCAAAGGGTTTTCCCACGGTGGCATCCAGAGCTATCATGCCTACAAAAATGCTTTGACTAAGGCTCTAGGACAGCTTCAATTTGCTAAAACGTAGTCATGGCTTTGATGAACCATTATATAGTTTTATAGAGTAGCTACAATGCTATAAATATTAAAAATGTCCAATAACAAACACGGGTCGAAAAAAAATTCGGACCTGGAATAAATACTCCGTAGGGAAAAATCTGGCAACGGAATCGCTTAAAATTGTAACCACGGTTTAGCTCTTGCTCTCTCAACCAAGTATTTTTTTGTAACCAACACACAAATTGTTTTACTCCTACACACAAAGTTGACGATGAAATATAAAAGCATTCCGCACGCAAAGCAAGTAATATACGGCAATATTAACTCTAAAACATGAAGTCATTGACTACATAAAAGGCTGACAATGAAAAATGACGTTTAAAGCAGACAGATGGAAAAGGATACTGCTGATTTTACAATAGTGCTGCAAGCCTGTAACATTGTTGAAGATATAAAGTTTCCTTGCTTTCAGTTTTCGTTCAAGATTCGTGGTATAAAACAAAGAAGAAAGCATAATCTCATTAGACGGGTCTCAAGGGATATTTGGTCTTTCCAACTTTGTCATAAGCATGCGTCAAACGAGAGTGAGATTCTATTGACCAGCTGCTTGACCTAGGGGTTATAACGTCCGCTTGGACTTGGGTATAGCATTTAAGAGACCATGGGTTCTATGCTCAGTTGAATCATGTTTAGATCTTACATGTACGTAAGTTAACCTAAATAACTATGTATGCTGGAGGTTGGATGTTACAAGTTACCAATCAGCTTGCACAGCATTGCCTAATACAGATAGTTAAAGCAACTACGATAAAAATTTACTTTACCTATCGGTCTCGACAACAAGCCATCGCGTGATCTAAAAATTTATTTAATTTTACTCTTATTATTGGGTTCCATTATCATCAAATTTTACATCATTTTCAGAATTAATAAAATTTCCAAAAATGACTGAAAATGATGAGAAAAATATTCCAACTTAAACAACAAACACGTTAATCTCTTAACAATGCTGCAAAAGTGCCAAATCTATTTTCAAGATTTCATTACCGCGCTGCTTTTGATAACAGTTACGACGAAACCACAACAGCCATTTTTTCCTAGAAATAAGATTGATCTGCATTCACGACCTACTGACAAGCACATTTCAATGGACAAGCCTAACAACTTTCATTAGACAGCTCGAAGTAGCGGCAAAGCACCAGCAGTTGGTATATTCTGCTACGAACAAGTAAATCGATAAATCAATCAAGTTAAATCACATAATGATTTTACGAAATATAAAATAATCGTAAAAACTCGTATAGAGTGCGACAAGACGACAAATGTAATTACCATTGAAAATATTAGGCGGTAATGATTCCTGCGGACAAATGCAAATTTTCATACTGTGCTTTTATCCGTAGCAAATTATTCTGAGTCAGAAATTTACAATAAGCGACACAAAATTATGCATCAATGATAACAAAACAAGCTTTCATAGCACCTTAATTTCTCTCCGACCGGTGCAAAATCGTACATTCAGCAGATTAACCAGTACTTTCAAAGTACCGGTTACACTCAGACGTGACAGTTTTACCCATAACAATGGCAAATTTAATTAAATCCATACACAATTTCCTATTATCACTTTACAACGATCATGAAGGATAAAAATAGCAACAATGCTTTGTAGTTTCAAGAGCTGATATTTTTGCTTGCCCAAAATTCTTTTTTGAACTAGTTGTACGAAAAACTATGCCAAAATAGCGCATGCAGAAACACACGCATAATGCAGCACACTTTAAGAGCAAATAACTTGAGTAGATTCAACTTTAACAACAGACTTGGCTCACATAATCATCTCATTCTTTTAGGGTTTAATTTCAAAATCTAAACAGGGATATTTTTTGCATCAATTTTTGTGGAATTTTAATACATACGATTGTGCTCTACTTTGGCACTTTGCCCATAGGACTAAAACGGTAAAAAACTACACCAACGACAGACATAAGGACAAATTTTCTAGTGAAGATCCGTTTTTGTTTTTTAATTCAAGAGAAATCTACACATTTCAATCGGCAGCTGCTGTTCTCCGTTGTTTAGTACGTTGTGAGTCATTACAATGCCACGAAACTAAGCATAATAATCCACGGTTTGTTTGAATGAGGCGTCCTTACACGGGAGAGCAAAGTCATTCCAGCAATTCAGCAAAAACATGAACGAAAAGAAATATTTTTCTTGATGATTTTTGCTTCTACCAGGTACCAGCGTCTTTTCTTTATGTCATGATCTTGATATTTTAAAAATCTAGCCTATCCGCAATGCCAGCAAGTAACTCGTGCATCGCAGCAGATACAACAACAAAACACAGTCACCAAACAGTCCGTAACAAGACAACGCTGACAGAAACGGAGTTGGCAAGGTAAAAAGCGCACAACGCTATTTACAGAATATTCTCATGCGCAGCCCGAAAATATAAAACTGCAGTTGTAAACGAAGAAATCACCGTGTCTCCTAATTATTTGATTCATACAGAAGTTACAAAATTGCTTCGCAGTAATTCCAAGATTAGAAAAATTGTGAATTGGCCTCGTAGCTAACTTAATATAATATCTTTACCTCCGCAATCGCGCTTAATTAGGAAATTAATAGAAATGCCTATGACATACATAGAAATGCTTCTGACATACAAGTTCAAAATTTTTGGAAAATGTTATACAAGTTCCAAAACGAACGGGTAAACGCTTGAGAATATCAAGAGCATACCCGCACATACAGAATGAGTAAAATACAATTGTGAACAATGTTTCGATTTGTCAAGTTCCAGTTTAGTTATGGCTTAATGTGACCGAGATTTTGCAGAGATAGCAAACCTATATACCGGTAGCCAATTACGAAAAATTTTAATGAGTTAACAAAATCAAAAATCAAATCTTCGTCATGTTCGTGTCGTTACGCCGATGCGTGTAACGAGTGGCGGGTCCCATCTTCGCTGATTAGTGGCTGGGCAACACAGCTCCTAAGAAACGTCGCAGCAGATACAAGCCGTAGGCGACACTGGGTCCGATTTGATCGACCCGGGATTCGAACCCCCGACCTCCCGCACCGATAGCAATGTCGTAACAACTGAGCTAACCGGCTGATAATTCTAGTAAATTCCTTCGCCGCGCCATTTTTCGCGGCCATTGCCATCCAGACATCAACAATGCAACAGCGTTCAATCTGTAGTTTTACAGTGAGAATAATGTCAAACATTAAATTTCGTTGGCTAAAATAATATGAAGCGACTTCCATCGAAATGCTATACAAGACGCAGATTTTATTTTTTCTTCCACACCCAAAACAATAGAGCTGAACATAAACACCAGCTCGCGCGTAAATTAATTTATTGATTGAATTAGGTGATTTGCGGAGAAACTATATTGATTCGCTAAGAATATTGCATAGGCGCTACTCTCCAAGCAGAACCAAGACGATTTGAGCTTTCAATAGGTTTTTAAAACAAACCAACTGTCTCAGAGATAAACGTACAATGGCGAAGCATGCTAACCAAGTACGCAACGAGGCTTGGAGGGAATGGGGACATGGCGCTTAAAAACGGCTTGATCACAAAACAGCATGGACGCCGACTGCAGGGCAGAGGGGGGCATCATATCAAGTTTTGTGTTGACCTACTTAATGCGTATCTTATGAGTAAAAACAAATCTAAGTAAAGTCTTACTTTTAGTTACAGTATGTCTTCTCTGGTCTCTTAAAAAAAAAAAAAACACGCGACAATTCGCTAAAAAAATTATTGCAAAACTTTTGCTAAGCGCCACAGCGGACTTTCCCCACAACGATATGTCTTATGCAAGCCACTTAGTGCTGTAATCATAAGTTCGCTGCTTCCTGTTTTCTAAACCTATTTAGACGAAAGCTCTTTCGACCGTCTCATGGACTCGCCAACCGCCACAAGACAATCCATACTGCTAATTTTGCACAATCCTGAAGCAGTCGTCTTTGTCAGCTTTATAGCCTACCCTACCTCACATTAAAGGTCACTTTTACCCTGCCTACATGTCCAATTAAAATAATTTCAAAAGCCCACGAACTTCCTGCGTCATAATCAAATTTTTGATGTCTCAATTTGAAAACGTGATTATGACATCAAAAATTAGTTGTGATGCAAAACGCACGTGGGCCTTCGGTCCACTTGGGTAACAATTGCGCTAGAACCACACACGCAGCATTGGAGTAATGCTGGCACCTGTAGATGTTTCCGCCATTTTACAGCTTCAAAAACTTTCAAAATATTTGTAGTCGATTGCAACCCAATGAACGTTTTGCATAGTATAGTAAATTCAAAATATGCATCTCTTACAATACAATATCAACTCCAAACCGTTTTAGCTGTAGCGAGCATGTCCATAGCACATGGCAAGCCAACTAATTTTCTGCAGGTCATACCACAAATTGCAAGCAACATGTGTGTCGTGTAGGCTGCAATGGGTAGCGCATTTGCAGGATGCCCATTTCCTAGTTCCTACCTAAAGCACAAATGTAATGAAACACCAGGCAATTACGAGGCGCTACTTAAAATTATGGTCTAGCAGTGCCACTGCTACGGCTAGACAATATTTTAACATGACTGCATCTAATATTTAATAACAGCATGATTAGCAACACTTCGACTTAATTTTACCTGCTGAAAGCTAAGCTTGGCAGATGTGTAGATGCCGTTTTTAAAGTCCTTGTTTTATAGTAATGATTTGTCTAGATTAAACCAAGTCTTCTATTATTTTACTGAGCAAAAACAGCCTTGCCCCTCAACTCCTGCTTTTTATGAATAAATACTAACTTAAGCAAACCACTTTCCAACCTTCCTTTAAAAGGAAAAGTTGCTTGTTTCGGCCATTTTTCTTCTCTCAGTATCACACACTCACAATACCGTGTGTGTGAGCTTGCGCGCGTGTTTCTGCCTTTTTCATTGTCCGTTGTTTCGTCCTGTTTTAGGCGACTAGAACCAGTATCATAAAACCGAGCATTAATAAAATGCACCTGATATTGCTCTGCTGCATGGCAATTACCAGCCTACTTAAAGCAATCAGTGTCTTTGCAAAATGTATACAAATCTAAAACGATGAAATACTGCAATTCAAAAAACGTTTCGAAGTACGCAAAATATACAAAACTCATCGATTTATGGTATATTTTTTATTTTGAATGTTGAGAAAGAAACTATTTTTGTTTAACACATGCAAACATTTGAAATAGAAAGCCGTGACGATGTATATTAAAATTGTAATGAGTGTATTTTGCGACTAGGCTTTTAAGTACAGCTTTAAAACTGAAGTTAAATTTAATTAGTGACATTTCTAGGGTGCACTTCCCCGTGATACCAGTAACACATCTTGAAGATAAGAAAAAATATCTCAAATGTTGTTTTCTTCATAGGATTAGGATGTGATTACATAGTAAACTTGTCAGGACGAATACTACCCACTCCAGCTATAAATCATAGAAATTGTTTGTATGTTTTAGTTGCAACTGCCGTAATCTAGAAGAGCAAAGGTTATTGTAAAATTTCCACGGAATGAAACAGTGGTTAGCTAGTTTCTGCGAGTGCTACCACAGTGAGTTGAATATAAATTATTAGACTTACTCATCGAATAGAAATGCGGCGTAGCAATTCTGATTAATATTCACTGCGCTTTTATCGGTATTTTGGTTACCTTCACTATGAGTACGCCGTTTGCCTTGAAAACCGATTGTGCTTACGATGTGAGCTTTGCAGAGACTATGATCAGAGTATAATTCGTTTACAATTAAACTATTGGGCCAATATATAAGCACATAGGCCAAGACCTGTTGGCATGCAACAGTTCATCGATAATTCAATCGTAACTTTTTAGGAGGAGCTTCTTGTCGTGAGGAGAAATTTGAATGCTAAAAAATAAATTATGCAATCAACTGGCGCTACCGACTTAACGCGACAGAACTAGGTTTCTGTGGCATGAAAGTGCTCCAGATGACCAGCAGCACTGTCAACTAGGTGGAACACGTTGAAAACACCGGTCACGCTTAATGTTTGACTACCTTTATCTAAAGGCGCAAGCTATATTTCGATAACTTCGATCTTTTCGTTTCTATACTTCTCGAGTCAAACCTTCAAAGAAGACAATTATAAGGCTGCCTCCACTCTTCCATAAAACTTCATAACCCCAATGATAGAACTTGTCAACGAATGCATATCAAGAAGAATTATTTGCGAGACAGCTAGGCCTAGGCAGCAAATTTGAAGCTTGCTGAACTGTTACTTTTGTTTATCCTGCAAACACAAGAAAGCGATCAAAGTGCTGTTACAAGTTCGCCTAGGAGTTGCTGGCGACGTTTCTACCACTCTAAGAAAGGAGAATCCCGTAAAATACTGTACCTTTCCCAACGGTACAAAAAATTTTGCTTGTTATTCACCTTCTCCGTTTAATGATGGGCGTCAAGCAAGGAAGCTGTGAATACCAATTTGAAAGTCACTGGTTTCGTTGGTTTTGACTTAACTAGAAATCAAACCTGAGCTTAGAACTTCAGAGACAGACGCCCTATCCAGTAAGCCATCTGAGCAGTTTATTTATGAGCTGTTTAGTGATATTAATTGAGACCATTTATCAGTGGCGTAGCCAGGAATTTTGATTGGGGGGGGGGGGCAAACTTTATCGTCCGAGCCGCAAAGAAAACGCTGCATGAAATTATCTCTGACCATAATGCCTCATTATTTAATGCAGTAGGCCTATCAAGCAGATTGGTACGACCAGATACAGCCATAAAATATTCGTTTTCTCTTTTTTAGTTATGACATTCTTGATCAATCTTTTCAACCACGTTCGTTAGTAACTTTTTCCTGAATCTTAGCTGGTTCTTATTTTCGACATTAATATTGCGAATGTTCGATATAGTTAACTTTCACCTGCACAAAAAGCAGCTCAATTGTATGATGGTATAACCAAGGTTTATTACGCTAACACAAGGTTATTATTACAGTCGTAAAACCGTAAAATTTGGTTGAAATCCGATTTTAAAAATGCAATTAAAACAGCGCTGAGGTTGGTTAGGAATTTTAATATAAATTTTTTTCGCGTAACTGGTTAGAGTAATCATCCGCCTTAAGATAGTTGATGCGTGCCTGGGTCGCGTATCGAACTGTACTTTCAAAACACCTAATAAGGATGTACGTTTTTGTACAATGCGGCCAAGGGCGTTGGAAGGTGGGAGCTAAAGCCCTCCCTATATTTTTTCAGCCCCCCCCCTTTCAAAACTTTTTAACTACAGTACACCCTATAGCACGTAACGATGGCTTATGGCGTCACTTGTTATTCGCTTCTTTACTTCATTGATACCATCAAGCCAACGTACCGGTACTAAGATTTGTAACTTTGTGACAAAGGCGAACAAATTCGCAAAAACTGTTGAATTTCCTGGCGACTTGGTGTACAAAGCTTTTAGAGCTTTATTATGACACCACAGTTAAATTTTCTTGAATTTTAAAAGAGGCTTTTGGGAAAATAACAGCGAAACAACAAAATATTAAATTAGAATTAGCTAGCTTATTCTATAGGAGCGGCAGCGCAGGGAGAAATTTTAAAGGGAGAGGGGCATAATTTCCACATTTTTTTCAAGTAGGACCTATATTTTTTTGGCTGAACAAATTTGAAGCTGATTCAGAAACAAAAGAGGCTCTAGGGGGTCAGGGGCATGTTCTTCCGGAAAAAAATTGAAAATTTACATGCTGTAATGGCTATTTTAGTGCTTTTTGAATAATTTTCAGGCAAATTTTGTTTTAATTTTTTTTATCCTAATTCTAAATGCTTCGCCAAAATGATGCATTTTGATCGCACATTTTCGATTATGCGTGCTTAAGGCGTAAGGCATATTACTATCGAAGAGGTTCGAAATTATGGAAAAATTCTATACATCAAAAACATTTTTGAAAGTGGCTGGTGGGTGGATGCATACCCCTCATCCTACCCCGCTGGAACCGCCCCTGGCCATAACCTACGGAAACCACCAAAAGAGTCAGGCATATTTCAGTCACACGGCACCATTGGCTTTGTTCTTTTTTACTAGAAGACAGGGTCAAAAGGGGGGGCCATGGCACAATGTCCCCTAAATATGCTCCAGCCTAGGACCCTGAGACGAGGAGCTTGTGAACGAATAATAAGTTCATTTAAAGGAGGTTAACAAGTTTACTAACGTCGATCAGGTACCGTGTTTTACGCTAGCTAGAGGAAAGCTTGAGTCATCAAGTAGTTTCCAAGTGACTTTTACTGAAGTAAAGTGCAAGATACGTATGTTGCAATAACAAGGGGGGGGATCTGGGGAGCTTAGCCCCCCAGACGTTGGTATGGTAACACAAATTTCAGCCCCCCCTACTTAAAAGAACTTCCAACTCCACTGGTGCGGCATGTGCTTAGTGGCGATTTGCTTGGTTCCTGCAGTTACTTCAAATTGGTAATAAAGAGGGGCCCCGATCTACATTACTTGCCCTGAAAACATTTATTAGACCAGCACATAGATTTTATGACGCAGCTTCAAGACAAACTAACCAACCCAACCATAATAAGGCTGCAGAGTTTTTGTCTACTGTACTTAGCTTTTTAGAAGTCAAACATATTTTGATTGGGGTGGACCTGGGCCCCCCTGGCTACGCCCCTGCCATTTATACTGTATCTATGAGACTTTATGAAAGATAGTATAGGCTACTATAAGGGATTTCGAAGAATGGATTTAATTTTCCGTAAAGTAAAACTTCGTATCACGAAAATGTTACTTCGAGAAAATTTATAACAATTTGAATTCATGATTAAACTTTGTAACCACAAACCCATTACTTTGATTCAATAACCATGACGCATTTAATTTACTGACGTCATTATGTCGCATTACGTGAACAACAAGTAAATTTATTCAATTTTTAATTTGAAAATAATAACGTCAGCCGTTTGTTGATTAAACTAGCGGTAAGAGCCTACTTCGACAAAGCATTCGCCATCTCCATCATTGGCAAAGACTTTTCCTTCTTTTTAATAAAGTTAGTAATTTACCCCTCTTCAAAGACAAGTTACAAACGTAAGCTTGTAAGCTTTGTCGACGTAATATAAGAAGTAGCACCAAAATGAGGGCGACTTGTCGAGTCCTACTCTTGAGTTTAGTCGGTAGCTGCCAGAAATTACCTTTCCAATTTTCATAACGCATTGGTTGATTGTGTTCTGTGGCTTCTAGACTGAAAGGTCTAACGATCCCTTCGCAGCCTTCTTGACATCTGTTATTGTTTATTCCGTCATGATTATTTTCTCAGTTTATTTCATAAAAGCTCAACTGCAATGGTATCAAATCAAAAAGTCTCAGTATCCAAAACAATTGTTCCGATCAGTTCTTCGCAAACTTTTTGGCGCCCAAGCCCTAAGCATGACAAGACTTGTCACTAATCGTTATCTGTCACTGGCTAACGAGTTGCAACACACTGGCTTAACCTGATGCTTGTTCTACGCACTCGTAGTAGAGAAAGTCATGATTTATGAAAAGACAAATTATCACGTAGATGCTGGAAACTCCAACAACTAACAGTCATCAGCCAATCGCTAGATGACTCGGACCGTAATCAAATCAAACATGTCTGTCATTTCAATTTTTAATTCAACTGATCAGCCTAATTCGTTCTCACGCGAATAAGTGACTCATAATACATAACTTCAACGTTATAGTACCATCACGGAAATTCCTGTACCGGTATGCGTAAAATACAAGGTACTTTGGAAGCAGGCTGAGTTTTCGGTACCACAGTACAACTGGTTAAAAAATTCCACCTTCGCAAAATATACCACATGATTTTATTCACAACAAAACCTAACTTTATTTTGAGTAAATCTGTCACCAACACAAAAAGTGGTAGTCTGTCTCCAATTCTCCATTCTCTAACCACTAGCTCACAGCGGTAAAACACTGGCTTACCTTATCAAAGCAGCGTATAGTAACACTCAATGGGTGGTCTTCATAAAGACTTCTTCAAAGCACAGGTTAATACAAATGCCTGTTTCAGCGTTTCAAACTGTAAAACTCTAGGGAGATTTTCTTTTTCATTGCAGTTATCAGACGACAGTCTTACTTCTCTGTCGCTTTTCAGCAATTTGCTCTCGGGCCGGGATAAATGCAGACTGATCTAAGATTTTTGTTGACGGTGAGCAAAAGACTGTCTATAAAAAGGTCATCCTGCTGGCTCAGACTAATTCAGATAGCCTGCCGGTGTTTTCAGCAAAAAAGTTCCACTAATGCCACAATTTTTTAAAAGGGTCAGTTTAAACTCTTGCCGCGGGGACAAGGTAGGCTGCAATTCGGCTTTTTTTAGGTGAAAATTTATTTTTGAATGAGCGGAAGCGTAGGCCTACGTAAAAGCTTTGGCGTGCACTTACTGTGTTCAGCACTTGAACGTACCGGTAAAACTTCTTCACCATGCAGACTGGAGATACTGGTTCTCAAAGCATATTTTCACGTTTCAAATTCAACGAAACATGTTTTAAAATTAACGCCTTTGCCAATGTTACATGCCCAGCTGTAAAGGCAAATAAAACGTTTGCCACAAAATTTGCAACTGCTGTGTAGGCCTTATTCTTGTAAATAGTGGTGCACGCTCGACGCAAGAGAGCTTCTATGCGTGCGCTAAAGCCAAATTTAGCCTACTCATACGCCATGCAGAATGAAGCCTAAAGACCTTGACGCGATCATGGAAGACTTTTCATCGACCACTAAGGGCAAATGAGACATGAGTAAACGCGCATAATTTTTGCTGCTCATGTAGCTTGCTAAAATTTTTTTTTTCTTGCTAATTTGTGCTTTGTGCAGTATATTGCTGCTTGTTCGTTTCTTTCATGTATCAAGTGGGAGGTAAGATTGTGGGTGAAGCCGACGTGGTGAGCTCTGCTCTTTCGCTTCATCCACAGTGTACATCAAATTGCAAGTATCTTTATTGCAATGCAAGTATCTTTATTGCAATGCAAGTAAGTATCGGTACATTGCAAGTATCTTTATGCGCCCCTTTTCGTGTATGCCGAAATAATAAAATACTGACTGACTGACTCAGTGAGCCTGCTATGGTTCAACATTGATAAAAGATTATACTACCGCAGCAGTCTCTGTTAGAGCTGGACTAACTAGAAATTTCGATTCTATTATTTATTTAGCATTCTCCCATTGCAATATTTTGCATTTTGTTGTCCAACTAATGTTAATGCTGCTAGCTCCTCAACATCTGCTAATTTCTGCTTCCAAACAATATTTCGGAGTACGCTTAGAAAAAATTTACTCTTTTGAGTGAATGTCGGTCACACCAACTGCACTGATGAGGTCTGAAAGGTCGAAACACCGTTCACTGTATGTTACGGCCGCTTTTGTAGCTCTGTAGATTGTACCAAAAATAACAAAAAAACTGGTTTCGTTGAAAAGTGTGTCATCAAATTAATGTGATTTTTTCTTGCTGTTGCTAGCTTTTCTCAAATTGAAATTGTGCCTTTATCTTCCATTAACTCAAGTTTTTACTGTTCCAATTCTCAACTGATGATTTCATTAAAGAAAACGAATGCTTTTCCGTGCTTTCTTCTAATCGTAGCTTCTCTTTTTGCTTCTTTGTTTAGATCAGACATGGGCAAACTACGGCCCGCGGGCCAAATCCGGCCCGCCGGTCCTTTCATTCTGGCCCACCGGCACTTACACAAACTTAAACTTCCACCGTGAACTGAGCGGAGAACCTTTTTTTTCTTTTAAAGGTCGTGGATGGCAGTAATTTAAAAAAAAGCCTCAACGGTGCAAAATTGGAATAAAAAACGAGAAAAAAGAGGCGAAAGCCTTTTACTTTTGGAGATCACATTCGTACGTGGACCGTGATCTCCAAAAAAAAAAAGGTCTTCACCTTGTTTTCCACTCAGCGTGCTGCCCGCGGCTTCAGCAGTTTTTCTAAATCTGGCCCTTCGAGGGAAAAGCTTGCCCACCCCTGGTTTAGATCAACTTAACGTCATAAACAAAAATCTAGCGATGACATGTGAACAAAATATTGTAGTTTGCCAGTTTAGTCAGTTGTGCGTTGTAAGTGTATTTTGCAGTTGAGTTCAACTTTCGTTAATGCAGTTATGAGACTATTATTTATAAGTTTCTAATTGGTGTGTAGTTTTTTCATGTCTATTTCTATTTGAATAAGAACAAATTTTTGAGTGATAGATTAATAGGAATTTTGTTAAAAGGAAATTGTCAGTTCGCGCTGGTTACGTACAATAGCATGCCGTCACAAATAGTAAGTATTTTGTGTTTGAATTTGGTAATTTGCATCAGTGGCGTTACAAGGCCTTTTTTGGGGGGCAAATGCCCAGGGTCTTTTTCCAGGTGTTCGTGATGCCTTAAAGCCAAGGTTAAGGGTGGAAACCCGGCTACTTGGCGTTAGGGTGTCAGTTTCAGTTTTTCTTTGGTTTCACCGCTGTTGCAAAATAGGTTCCAGTTTCGGTTTCAGTTTTGCTTACGCACAGCTTCAGTTTCTGGGTTTCAATTTCGGTTTAAGTTTCATCCAAGAAAGCTTTTTTATTTTGAATACGAATTATTTAAATGCTCTATTTCTTGGCATTTTTGTGTTGTTGCGATGATAAGTTGTAGCTCAGATGGCCGAGTGAGAAGAGCAATTGCTTCAGAAGTTGTCGACTTGGGTATAATTCCGAGTCCGGTGAAACCAAAGACTCAAAAATTACTATTCACAGCTTCTCTATGTGACGCTCAGCATTGAAGGAACTAAGCTGGTAAGGATGGTGATGACAATTTTTAAAACCCAAAACCTTAAAAAATTTTGAACAGGTTTTAGTTTCAGTTTCGGTTTTGACGTTTCAAGAAAAAACGGTTTTGGTTCAGGTTTAGGTTTTCAAAATTTTGGCCAAGTAAGTGTCAGTTTCAGTTTGGGTCTCCAAAAGTCCCTTTAAAACCGGGTTTTCAGGTTTAGGTTTAGGTGTGGGTTTCCACCCTTGGCCAAGGTATAGTTAAAGCTATTTTGCGGTAACTTGCACACAACTCCTTTGCTTTGATGAACTTCAATATCGGCCTATACGTGGATAATTTTGTCATTAAATACATAAAAATTGGGAATATTTGAGAAGTTTCAGTATTTTCTTGGCTTTTCAGTTTCTTTGGAACTCACTTTAGGAGACTATTGTTTGGACCAAGCGAATAGTTCTAGTCTAAACCAGTGTTTCTCAAGATTGGCGATATCGCCCCCTTGTGGGCAAAAGAGAAACACCAGGGGTAAAAAGCGAAGAGGAGGTGAAAGCAGGCAATGGCACATTCTCGAAACATTAACCCTTTTTCGAAACATTAATGGCACATTCTCGAAACAAATGGTACAAACAAATAATTAGTTATGTTGGAAACTGAGCAGCTTATTAAAAACACCTTATGTCATTACTAGGGAAAGTTTTTGTGGCACTAACATTCTGAAAAAGTTGCATTTATGTTTGAGTAAAGTTACACCAAAAAGTTGCATTTATTTTTAAAGAAAGTTGTAGTAAAAAGTTGAACTTAGGACTATGCACAACGAGGTTATGCTCAACGAGCAACCCTGGTTCTGACACAATGGTATTAGAACTTCTACGATTGTGGCTGAACTTCTATAATACAAACCAACAGTTGCATCATAAATGACATTGAAACATAGCCATCCGTCACAAAGCTCGTTGTTGTACAATTCGAAGAAAATACTACAATTAAACTAAAATTCTGTACTAGTTTCAAAGCATAATTTTCAAATCACATTTCACTTTTACATTTTGCGCAAAAATTTAATAAAGTTGCAGCAAAAAGTTGCACGTAAAATCGAAAAAAGTTGCAAAATAAAAATTATGGAAATAGCTTAAAACACAAAACTACGTAGAGTCTGGGTGTTTTGGAAGCTGTCGAAAGCTGAAAAAAAGTTGCAAAAACTTGCCCTAGTCATTACCTGTATAATAGGCTTACCATACGTCCTCCAGTTGGAGGACACGTCCTTCTTTTTAACCATAAAAAATTTGTCCTCCGAGGACGCCAAAAAATGGCCTTATGTCCTCCTTTTCGGCCTTATGAACAGTCAAAACATGTCAAATCATTTTCCCACGAAAAATTATGAGAAGTTTCAGTGCTAACTACGGGCCTGCGGACGTGATGACCTTCTTTTTGGTTGGTCTTCACTTGCTTTTGGGCAGAAAAATGCACATCAGCGGACGAGATGATCTATTTTTTTTGGTCTTCACTTTTTTTAGGCAGAAAACTGGACATCTGCGGATATGATGACCCTCAAAGCATGGTTCTCCTTTTGCGTAGTGACAATATAGTAACCCTACTGTATAATAGCTAATAATATCACCAGAAGAAAAGAGCAATTGTTAAACTAAAATAATTGCAAATTGACCGAAAAAAAAAATTCGGTCATTGCCAAAAATATTCGGTCAATGACCGAAAAAAACAAAGTAGGTTTTAGTACAATGTCAGATTAAGACTTCGTACGAACAACTTTCCGGAGTGCGGTGACCTTTATCACCCCGACTCAGATATGGGCCTCGCATCACACCATTATAGTCATTCTTTAGGCTCATGAGTCATGACATAATATGCTATGCCACAGAAATTTTTGAACGTAAACCACCACAGACGTGTTTGTCAGATTGATATCTTTCTGGCTCTGATTTTTGCTGCCTCTGGTAGCGAACGCTTTGGGTTATCAATCCTTTTTATTAGGCCCACTTAAATGAAGTTACACTCAGCCACTCAATGTGGTCAGTGGAGTTAAGGTTTGCAGAGCTTCTTTGTTTCACTTTTTACGAAACTCGGACATTAAAAGGTGTCAATCAACGCAATTAAATTGATCATATCATTTTGTTGCCGACTACCAAAAACGCATGTAATCTCCATGCAATATTTCATATTTTACCATAGTTCATTGCTGATGCTTCGCCATTGAGCAAATGAGCAATGCCCAGGGTATCAGCTTACTCTAGTTACGTCTCTGATTTGCACGTTGAACTTTGTGGCTCACTGTATTTGTTTTTCTTTGTTCGTAGAAAACGTCGTTTATGCTGCACGGATTACGATTGTGGATCACGTTCGTGTCACAATTGTGTAATCCAAAATACAAGATTGTGTCATAATGTACGGCATAGTTATTGACTTTGGTAAGCTGTTGGCTTGTGATGGTTAAACAGCTGCTCAAAATACGCTGATAATTAGTCGAAAGAGCAGCTATAGTGAGAAAGCAGGTTACTAGCAGTAGCGAAGGTTACTAATCTTACCTCCGTTCCGCTCCAATCTGCTCAAATTGATCAAAAATTTAGCGTAAACAGCCTTTTAGCTCTGTTCCGCTCATGGGCGCGGGAAGTAGGGTGCCAGGGGGGGCTCAAGCCCCCCCTGAACTTTTTTAGCCCCCCCTAAACCATTTGAGCCCCCCCTGACAATTGAAAAAATTATGCACTGAGTGCGAAGCGATTAATGCTCGCAGCGTACATACGTAATGAAGCAAATATTTTTTATAGTGCTTTTAACTAACGAAGAATCACTATTCTTTTAAAAATCACTCAGTTATTACTCACTCAGTTATTATTCACTAGGTCAACGTAAAATTTTGTAAAATTTTCAATGTTTGAAGTTCATTTTTAACTGTGTTTTATATCAGCGTTTGCAAACCTTTACAGCAGTCATGGACGATGGACCAGTAAAAGTATAATGTCTGCCAATTCTAGTAGCTGCCAAACACTTTAGGCCAAACTAATCTGAATGCTCATGAAAGTCGCTACTGATCATGGGAATTACGCAAATCGTAAACGAAAATGCGGTGAAGTGCAAAAAACGGTCGTAAACGAAAATGCGGTGAAGTCAATCCTTCAGATGTTCCAAATTCCACCAAAATTTTTGTGAAGAGCTAAAAAAAGGTCTTCACGGCCCGGACGCGTTACATGAACTGGAAATGTTGGTGGACAACCTGATTTGTGTACATGCCAAATCAACCCGCGATCGACAGCCAAGCATCTAAAGATCGACCGGTACATCGCGATCAACTGGTTGGGCACCCCTAATCAAGCTTATATGAGCTGGTGGCAGTTCTCTTCTGGTTGAGTTTTTTAATGGTTTTAAATTTTTTCTACCAACCCAATGAAGCGGCTAAATCACTACTAAACTGGCACCGATGATCAGTAGGCTGCTCGATTTGAAGGGTAAGCCATCCCCCCTGAAAACAACACCATCCCACCATAAAACATTTTAGCATAAACCATTCCCTTACAACTATAATGACCATCTCTTTTTACGTCTGCGTGAAAAGTTGTAGCCTACCATCCCCCATAAGTGTTTTCACAACTCGAGCACTGCCGATGATTGTTACTAAAATTGAGCTAGTACGCCTACCTAAATACCTATATCTACACATTTCATTATGTTAAAAAATGGTTCAGTGCTTTATTTTGATCGTGTGTTTTTTGTTATTTTTAAACCTTAGTGGGGTATTGTTTGTTGCATGTAACTCTGATCAGCAAAGCAAAAGTTAGATCGGACAAATTTTGTTTGCCTACTTTTCGGTTTTGTCGTTGAGGTATTTGCATTTTACAAATACATGAGTAGTAATTCGTGCATAGTTAGAAAGACCTATTGGTAGTAAGCAATCTTGTTTTCCATGATAAAAAATTATCCTGAAAAAATTCCGGTCACTTGAGCGGGCATGCAATTGATGTCTATCAAAATAGGTCTGCTGAGTGTCCTGCTCTTAAAAACGTACCTTCAAGAAAAGGGGGGTCTGGGGGGTGAAGCCCCCCAGATGTTGACACGATCTTACTATTTTGAACCCCCCCTGTCCAAAAAACGTTCCCGCGCCACTGGTTCCGCTTGTGGCAACTTTGCTCCACTTGCTTCAGCACCTCTACGCTTGCGATTATTTTCGTGTAAACCCACCTTTATGCTTTTTAACAATAAAAATGCGTGAGTTAGGCCGAAATTTTTTGCAGTCTCTCTCTTGAAAGCAACTTTTTTACCTTTGCAATGTTACTGCGAAAAGAAGCCATACGCTTAACGTTGATTTGCAATGTGGAGCAACTAGACTTCTCTTCTCTGTCGTGAGAATAGGCTACATTCTTGTATGTGCAAGAATGCAGTATATTGACCGGTACTCAGCTTATTAGATGATTAAGCTTATTAAGAATAAGATAAGAATTCATATGTTAAAGAGCAGAGCTGGGAGCTCGGAAGCGTTTGTCGATGAGTAGATTGGTCTTTATCAGACGTGAGCAAACTACGGCCCGCGGGCCAAGTCCCGCCGGTCCTTTTATTCTGGCCCGCCGGCACTTACACAAACTTAAATTCTCACCATGAATTTAGCGGAAGACCTTTTTTTCCTTTAGAGATTATGGATGACAGTGATTTTTAAAAAATAAGCTTCAACAGTGCAAAATTGGAATAAAAAACGAGGTGAAAACCTCTTATTTTGGAGATCACATTCGTACGTGGACCGTGATCTCCAAAAAAAGGTCTTCACCTTGTTTTCCACTCAGCGTGCTGCCCGCGGCTTCAACAGTTTTTTTCAAATCTGCCCCTTCGTGTGAAATAATTGTCCACCCCTGGTCTTTATCTTTTTTCCTTCGCACACTGAGACACTGCGTTTGTTAAAAAACTATGCTATTATTTTTTTCGTTTTGTTTGCAGGTCATTTATTTGCCATTTATGTTTCCGATATGCTTAGCCTCAGACATATAGGCTATTAGGTATGTACTTTTTGATTGCATGCATTTCATTCCTGTAACTTCAATCAGAAGAATTGGCTGAGCATTCAAAAAGTCGTCTTTTTCTGGTTTCGTGTTTGATAACCAGTAGGCTAAATCCTAAATGTAATAGTAAAAATCAAGACGCGGTTTAGGTCTATACAAAAAAAGCAACAGTAAGCTACCTATAAAGAAATTGCAGCCCCCCGCGTGACAATTGTGCACGAGCCGCCACTGCAAGGCATCGTCTAAAACAGGGTGGTCCAACTGCTGGCCCGCGGGCCAGAAACACTTTTCTTGGCCCGCAATGAGTTACGGTAATTTGCACGTTTAGGTCTGAAAATATTTACATAATCTCTGTTTTTGTAGTTTTTGACTGCGTTTACTTTTTTGTTTTTAGGTCTAAAAATATTTACATAATCTCTGTTTTTGTAGTTTTCGACTGCGTTTACGTTTTTGTTTTTTAAGTTTAATTCTGAACAGTCTGTGTCGCTTCGCTTGACTTATGTGGTGTTTTGTTCATCGAATTGCAATGGATTACTTTTCAGTTTGTTGCAATTGTAGGAGCCGAAGGACAGGTCCTTGTCGGTAGCAAGGAGGACGAGCAGGGGCCAACAGGCAAAATGATAAAACACTTTACTTCCACACGCTTGGTTAAAACTCTCGGTCGTAGGCATGGTCGTGGGCCTATAGTCTTTCACGATCGCTTTTAATCGCCTAACCTTACTGAAAAAAGATAGCGACAGCTATTTTGTGCGGTTGATGGTTTTATTTCACGCAAAGTAAGCTTATCTACGCCAGATGACCGAGTTGTTAATATTCA